>CM030862.1:2740100-2910100 GCA_018105865.1 Metaphire vulgaris
TGTCTTGCTTGTCAGATTTTTCAACAGGGGCCGATCCCCAGAATATACCGACACCCCCTCCCCCAATTGATAGTCCTAGAAATAACCCTGATAGGACTACTTCCGCTCAGAAATTGTCTGCTTCCACTGGAGGTTTTGCTCGACAAATGGGGAGGGGGTTCAATGGGGGGTTCAATCACTCGCTCACAGATTGAACATGCACAAACTAACGGAGTAAAAACGCTATTTCGTGTTAGTAGTACTATTTTCTAAAACACAGTCCTTTCGCTTGGGGGCTGTCCATTAACTACGTTAACAAAATAGGGGAAGGTAGGGATGTCCAGCCTGATGTCCTGGATTTGACTGGATTTTGTGTGATTTGTAGAGCTGCAAGGAAATCACGAAACAGTGGATACCGTGATTTTGATCGTCTGGCGTGATTTTACTATGATTGTATTGATTACATACACAATTTCATTCACAAAATTCATTGTTGCTTTTCAAGTAACAATGGCGAATCAGTTATAATTAATAGACAGATTAGATAAACTACGTTATTTTGTTATTTCGTCTCGATATCAGTTCTACAAAGACAAAGCCAGCGGTCACTAGGGGGCAAGGGCGAAATTGCTGCCCCTAATCCAACGGTGGGGCCAGTTGGCCCCGGGGTTTTTCGCCCTCGGGAGGTTCAGCGGAGCTTCCGTTGTTGTTGGGCTGAACGACCGCTTTGTGTTTTGCTCTTGCAGCCGAGGGCCGCCATGATGCTCCCGACACTGGAGTGACTTTCTCTTGAAATTCTTCAATCAGCACACTGTCCAAAATGTTTTCCTCCGGTTCCCAGGAATTATATTTGCTGCTCCAACCTTTCCATTTCACCAGGTATTCGAATTTTCGTTTTCGAGTTCTGCGCTTCAGAATGCATTGCGCCTCGAAGACCTTCTCCCCAATCTCGGAGAGTTCCATTCGGTGCCCCAAAAATCCGACCAATTTGCTTGATTTCTGGCGAAAATGGTTGAAACTAATTCCGTGTTGTTGTAGCTGCTGCTGCTGTTGCTGTAGCACCAGCTGTTGCTGTTGCTCCGGTTGTTGATGCTGCTCGCGTGATGAAATTAGCCTTGCTGAGCGTCTCCGTTGAGTTGTCCCCGCTTCTTCCTTGAGTCCCATAGACTTCCGGTCTCGGTGACCTCGGAACACCGATTGATTTTTGACGGCCGATCTGTTCTGTATCATCTCCTGTGTAATCTTTCTAGAGCAATTTAGACTGTAATTGGTTTGGATTTTGAGGGCGACAGCTTCGTTGTCTGAACTCGACTGCGTTGCTGGTTTCGCTCTCTTAATAGCGCTACTGTTCATTCATTCATTCATTCCTTGACAATTTCTATAGCGCTGTAACAAGGCTGAGGCCCACAACAAAAGCGCTTTAACATCTCAACTATAACCCAACCTAAACAGATGCGTTTTTAATCTCGTGATGAAATGCTCGGGAGTATCAGCCGTGGTGGTCTCATCAGGAAGAGAGTTCCACAAGATAGGATTACCCCTAGTAAAAGATCTCTCTCCGAACTTGGCGGTCTTGGATGGGGGAGGAACGTGAAGTTTAACGCCACGACTCGAGCGGAGCGAAGATCTCCTGTCATTACCCTGCGGTCTCTTTACAAGAGAGGCAAGGTACTCAGGACAGCACGGGTCATGCAGCGCTCTGTACGTCAGCCAGCATCTTTTGAACACAATCCGCTCAGGGACTCGGAGCCAATGTAGACGATCCTGAGAAGTGGTGTTACATGTTCGCACCAGCGACATCCGAACACAATCCTCGCCGAGAGATTCAGAACAGACTGCAGCCGATCAAGTTTGCTAACCGGGGAGGCCCAACAGGACACTATTGCAATAGTCGATCCTAGTTAGCACCAAGGCCCGGACCAGGTGTACCACTCCGGATACAGGCAGATATCGCCGGACTGATCGGATCCTTCTCAATTGGAAGTGACATCGCCTGATCACATCGTTTACGTGTGGCTCGAATGAAAGAGTCCCATCAAAGAGTACCCCCAACAGCCGCACGCACTCGGAGGACAATGGTAACATCACCCATCGCGAACGGTTTGCGACTCACCAGCATCCTTCTCCGAGGGTGCTGACCCACAGGAACTCGGTTTTCCCACGTTAAGGGCCAGTCGATTTTCCTCCGCCCACTTCGAGACAGCGACTAGACACTCGATGAACCGTTCCCGAAGCGCCTCCACATCACCAGGAAGGCAGGACGAGTAAATCTGACTGTCATCAGCATAGCTATGGGGTGCCAGTCCAAAGGCCGCAATAATTGATCTCAGATCAGCCGTGTACAGAATAAAAAGTAATGGACCAAGTACTGACCCTTCAGAACTCCACAGCCAACGTTCCGCCCCATAGAGAGTTTCCACCGCACATTACAGATTGCACTCTATCAGAGATAGCTGGCTATCCACCGCAAGGAGGAACCACACACTCCGAACGATTTCTCAAGCCGGCGTATAAGGATATCATGATCGACAGAATCAAATGCCGACGAGAGGTCGAGGAGACATAGGAGTGCAAGCCGTCCGTTCGACACATCGTCGACAAGATCGTTGAAGATCTTAAGAATAGCAGATTCAGTCGAGTGCCCCGGCGATAGGCTGACTGATCGCGCGGCATGAGTCCGTTGGCAGTGAAAACCCTATGAGCTGCCTGTTAACAAACCTCTCAACAGCTTGGAAAGAAAAGTAAGATTGGAGACTGGTCTGTAGCTCGCAGGCTCTGACGAATCAAGCCCCGGCCGTTTCAAATGGGGCCTTACGGTCGCGTGTTTCCATTCAGACGGAAACTCACACGTCTCCAGAGACACGGTTATTAACGTTCTAATAAAAGGGGCGAGCAGCTCAATCGAGTCCTTTAGTAGCCAAACAGGAAGCGGGTCGGCCGGGCATTGCTTATTTGGGGCTGACCTCACCAAGGCCACCACCTCCTCAAGGGACGGGGAGGAAAAGACCGACAGTCGCGGGCCATCATGCGCAGAGAAAGTCGCGGGACCAGCATTCGCAGTCCTGTCACGTATCCTGGCCACTTTCTCCTCGATGAACTGGTGGAAGTCTTCTGCACTGAAATCCGGGCCAGGACCGTAGGTGTTATTATCCTCTCCCAGCAAGGTGTTGAGGACCCGCCATGTCCTCTTCCCGTCAGCCCCGGCTTGACTAAAAGTCTGCCTCCAGTAGGCCCTCCCTTTAGCCCTGACCAGCCGCCTATACCGATCAAGCGCCCCCCTCCACTGAGCCCGAGCCACCGGCTCCGCGTCAGGAGCTCTGAGCCCTCCGAAACAACCTCTCCGCTCTCCTCGCAGCCCGACGAGCCAGCCGACACTCCTCGTCATGAAACGGACAAAAGGCCTGTCTCGCACCTGATCTCGGTCGTAGGAGCCACTTCATCCAGGATCCCGGTTATCACCAGGTTGTAGCTCGCAGCAAGCTCAGACGCTGATCTTCCGAGTGTCGTAGGCAAACACAACTCCGAGGCCCGAAGTCTCTGTGCAAACACATAGAAATCGAAGCCCTTCCAGTTCCTCCGTTTGACAGTTCTATACACCGGGAAGTGGGGACGACGTGCAAGCAGCCCATAAAACCATCTTATGATCAGACAAACATGTCTCCTCAACCCTCACATCCGAGAGCAACCAATCAGATGGCCCAATGACCACGTCAAGGAGGCCCCAAGATCATGCGTCGGCTCACCTACCCACTGCTTAAGATCGAACATGTTAAGAGTCAACCCAAGACTCAGACAGGCTGCATCTGTCGGCTCCTCCATGTGAATATTGATGTCGCCAGCTATGCAGAACTTGCAGTTATAGGTCGCCATGGCCTCAAGCAGTACCGTAAATTCCCGAAAGAACAGCTCACTGATAGCCTGAGACCGGGGCGATAAACAGCGACCAACATCATAGGACCATAGGAGCCGTGCTCACCCTCGACCCGGCAGCACAGGTGCTCAAAAGTGGTCGGTCTGAGCTTAGTGTCTACTTTCAGAATGTTGATCCCCCGACGAGCTACGATCGCCAAACCCCCGTGGTTGACGAAGTTAGGTCCAGCTTGTGCTAAGCCAGGGGCCACCGAGCGAGCGGCTTCCACAACAGACAGGCCATAGCCACCTAACCTTTTTATCGCAACGTCTTCAGAGTCAAAATGCCAAGTCTCCGTCAGAATAAGTAATTGCAGGTGATATTCATCCACCAGACACACTACATTTTCAACCTTACTCCCGATAGACCTGATGTTCTGTAGTCCAATCCTGAGTTCCATGGACCGCAGATTGAAGTGACGTTGCAGCCGTGGGCGCACCAATCCAGGCCGATCCGTGACGCCGGTCCGCACCCTTCCCCTGTTTACCCCGGATCTGGGGGCACGTGAAGAGACCACCATGATTGGTCTCCGAAGTCTAACTCCACCCCGACTCCCCCTCCCGCCCACCCTCCAGTGAGACGGCCTAAAGAAAATGTGGGACAGCCGCCGACGCAGTGCAGCCGAGGGGTGCACCTGAGTACACCTCCGCAGCTGTATTAACTCCGCCCTCGTGTATCGATGCATCTACGCTGACACAGGTGCACTGATGACAGACAGGTATGCAAGTATGCAATACAAGGTCCGACAGCCCTGACACCAAGCGAACCGAAGAGAAATCACTATCACTAGCGAAGATCAAACCTCGGAAACTCTCAAAATTACCACCACGACTCAAAACCTCGTAAAAAACCGTCCGGCCGAAGCTCCAACCTCTGTATCACCACTCCGATCGAACTTCAGTCAACGATCACGTACTCATCACGAAAAAAGACGCAGTTTAGTCGACGGGCACACTACCCGCTGGCAGCTCTATGAAGCGCCACCTATCGAATTTGTACTGTTGTATGTGTAATTCTTTTCTTTTGCGCCGACTTCAACGGAATTGTAACCACTTTCTGCTCTGATCTGCAGTGAACAGTCGAAGTAAATGGATCTGTAGGCAAAGATGTCGTTTGACTGATCTCGGAGAACCTTGCGAGCAAATCCTTCGATAATATCTCGAAATCCGGCAGGAAATCGAAGATTTATAATAGAGAATGGAACTGCCATTGGAACTGACTTTTTGAGAAAAGCGGCAAACTTTGTGACGAACTCGCGATGATTGACGTCGTTGACGCTGACTCCAACCACTGCGTTCGACATTTTCTCATTCGTGTCGTTTTCAACAAATAGTTTGCGTGTTGATATTGGCAAACAGCCATGTTGACTCTGGGCTAGATTTAAGACTGACAAGACGGTCGCCGATTCGAGTCCCTCTGGGTAATTTTGGGCAATTACTTCTGCTCTCTTTTTATTTTCAGTAGTAATTTCAGATGAGAAATCCAGACTGTTTTCTTGTGATTCTCGTTGCTCGACCAAAGGATCACTAAGGCCTGCGGCGCTGTTGTGGATCGGACGAGACTGATCTCTTTCACATTCTGACGTATCAAGATTTTGCACATGCGTATAACATGCCAATGACTTTACACTGCACAAATCTTCAATTTGATTATCACTACTGACAACATCCCCGTGACCGAGAGTCATCGAGCACAGAACCGCCGTCACCGCATAATTCCGAGTTCGATTGAAATTCCGAGAACGTCCCATGGAAAGCTACAGCGTTGAATCGTTGGATAGTCACTGAAATCAACTGCAGTAAGAATGACGTTTCTCTGTGATCACCTGACAGCTGCGACAAGAGACGGCCGATTCGTCTGATGAAAGTTAGACCCTCTACGTTTATAGGGCCCAGCGTTTCGAACGCCAAAGGAACGAATGCGTAGTTTGGTAGTGCATTGACGTACTTGTCGATTTTTCTTGTGGCAGCTATTTCCGACGGGCCGCCTGGAGATTGAGCAGCCACGGTTCTGTATGAGCTTGCCAGGGTGTCGATGACTGTTACATCCCAAGTTAGACATTTTCCGTTCTCCCACGGGATGAGAGTTTGGCCGTCAGGACGTTTGCCATCGGAACGAGTCAATCCGACCGGTTCTTTCCTGGAAGGGATGCCAGCTTTAGAAAGCGCGCGCCAGATGACGTCGTTTAAGGCGGCGTGTCTGGCTATTCGACCCGGACCCAGTCGGCATGATAGGCCATGAGATCCATCGGAGGTCACCGGCGTTCCACAGCAGCAGAGATGCGGTGCGCATAGGTCCACTCCTAGGCGTAAGCCAGTCGCTATCCGAACTGCTTCATCAAAATTAAAAAATCATCAATATTATTAATATTATTATTAACCGTTGATCAATATTATATAATCGATTCATCATATAAAGGATTTGTGTGTAGAAGTAACCTATTAATCACTTTCTTCCCAGATCAAAGCGAACGTAAAATAATAATTATGTGATTAATACTCAAATTTAATATATTATAAATGATAAATTAATAGGCCTTTCATTAATATACTCGTACGTTTATCGTTGTTAGGCTAATAGCATTACTGTATATCAGTGGCAAAGACTAGGAGGCTGTGCAGGTCACGACAGCATTCAATGGGCTAGAGCCGCTTTGTAGGAGTCGGATGAATCTGAATGACTCTTCATATCAGATTTAGACAATTTAAACACTATTGACGTGGGCGCCCGCACATTATGGCAGGAGGGGACACTTGCCCCCTGGAAAATGCAAATACCAAAATTTTCACAGTAAAATTTGAAAACCTTGCTAAAATATTAGTCGTGACCGTTGTATTTTGCCTCCTCCTCCTCCTGGAAAATTTCTGTTGGCGTCCATGACTATAGTCTATAGAGTATAGACTATAGACTATAGACTATAGACGATGGACTTATAGACCAGGGCTTTCCGAACCTTTTGGAACTGCGACCCACTTCAGCGGCTTTGTAACATAGCGCGACCCTGTAAACTTATTGTCAGCTAAAATTTGATAAAACACTGATCATTTTAATATAAGCTGCGTATGGAGGATTGCAGGCATATAGGCAAAATTTCTTTAAAATTATTTGTCAACTATAATGCAACTCAAACCTATATGCTTATCATCATCATCAGCAGCAGCAGCAGCAGCAATGTTCCCTCTAAGCTGTGCGCGTGTGCGCGCACAGAGGTCGCAAGGCAAGCGCACAGAGGAAAAAATGGAGCGCATAAATTTTTGATTTGTTTCCATTGCTTTCATATCATACACGAAGGCTACTTACTGATAAAGATTCATGCTTTGTTGTGAACTTGCAACGGCTCCATACAATTAGTAACTTCTGGTCTAGACTATGGGTAAAAGGTCTTCTATTTAATGATTTGTGCAAAGCACGCGGTTCCAAATATCGATAAAATTAAAAGAACAGAAAGCCAGCGATAGAAATGTCTTAAGATAGAGATTTGAAATCACTGACTTAAACGTAAAAGAAAAAGTGGGAATAGCCGAGCCCTGTACCTTCCCCATTCCCTATGGTAGCATCTCAAAAATGGGGGACTTGCGCCTAGAGACCTAATAGAAGTTTACGCTTATGTTTGAAATGAAAACGAACAGCGACTTCTTTTAAGAGTTCATGGTTGAGCTTGATTGTGAACCGTTTCAAGATCTAGCAAATCGAATGGATATAGGAGGAACATGTCTGACATTCAGCGCTAACTGTGAACCGCAATTTAGCTTAATGAATATTATGTTGAAGAACAAGAGAAGGAATCAATTAGAGAAGAGTTTTCCCAACAATTTGGTAGTCGCAGCCCATTTCAACTGTTTTGTAGCGTGTCGCGACCCTAATAATAGCATGTAATATTTTTTAAATGCATTAGGCCATCTGGCGAACGTTGGTTGAAAGGAATCTTCTGCGTTTTAAATAAATGGCAAAACAAAAGCTCTTATTCAATTTGAATGAAAATATTGCAAACATATTAGACAGAATTATTCATATTTTTGCCAAATAAGACAAAAGGAGAGAAATAAATATTGAAATTTCTTTAAAATTATCTTTTTAATATTTTGCCAAGAACATACCTTTGTTACTCGTCCTAAAAATCCTATGAGTATGGCACAATCGCTTAACCCCCAAGGTAAAATTTTTAATCCTTCGAGATACTCTATTGTCAGTGGAGTTTCAGAGCAAAATGGTCGGAATAATTTTACAAGTATTATAGACCAGGGTCACCCAAACTTGTCAGTGGCTTTGTAACATGTCGTGGCCCTGCACACTTACTGCAGACTAAAATTGAGTAAAAGTTTCATGAAACACTAATCATTTTAATACTACCAGCTGTGCGTGGAGGATTGCATGCATATAAATTTCTTAAGACTGAGCCCTGCGAACCACTTTTGGCGAACACTGGATTAGAAGAATACCATCCAGACATGATGATGCGCATTAAGAGTCGTCTTCTTAGAGGAAGCGAAACTGATCTGGATCGAATGGGCACATAGTAAGGATCAAAGAGAAACTCTAAATGCATGAAAATCATAATCCCTTTGCAAATTTGAAGTTTGTAATGCTTCATTTGTGATGCTTGAATTTTTAAACTAATGAATGTCTTATATGGTTAAACCGCATGTGTAATCATAGTCCTATGCTTCTATTGGGACTCTAGACTCGAGTCCCACTTTTTTGAAAGGCTACCCTAGGAAATGGAAGGTATAGGGCTTGCGCCCCCACCATTTTTTCATCCAAGTTAACGCCAATCAGGCCCTCCGAGAGAAATTCCGGGCCCCTGTGCAGAATGGCCGACGGGCCCTTGACAAGTCATAATTTTTGTTTCTTGACTTGACGACCTTTTTTTTTTTTTTGCTCGTCAGCCGTTTATTATAAATGTTTACGACCTTTTTACGTTGACGACCTTTTTTTTTGCTCGTCGTCTGCCGTTTATTTAATATTGTGTCCCGGGCCCCCTTGTCCTCGCCGGGCCCCTCTGCTGAACTGTCATTTTTAACCGTTCTTTAGTGTTATTATTCATTTTATTGTTAATTATACATATTCATCATCGGCCCGGGCCCCCTCCGGACCGCCGGGCCCCTGTGCAGTTGCCCCCCCTGCCCCCCCTCTCGGAGGGCCTGACGCCAATACATGTGTTTATATTCTAAACTGTTGAGAAAATTGTAAAAAGTGGATCATTGGCCGATATCAGTGTTCTGAGACGTATTAACTTGTTAACAAGTAAGTAATGCTGATTTCGGACAAATTATTTGCGCGCTCAGAAGTTGACTTTCCATGTAAAAGTTTGCACACAAGAAATTTCATGCGCACACAAACTACAAAAAAATTAGAGGGGACATTGATCATCAGGCTTTTGTCTCACGACCAAGTAATTTAGTTCTGATGCACTGCGTCGCCATCTGGCGAATATAAATTCAAATTCAACTGATCACACGATGGCGTAAGTCTTATCGAATATAAGACAAGTTCGTATTTGAAATTCATCGATCGTAATCACATAAGTTCAAACATCAGAATAATCTAATTATATAGCGCCTTTTAAAGCCAATGTTTGGCGATTCTCGTTTGCTCAACAAGAAACCTTTATATTACGTCGCCTCTCCTTTATACATATGAGAAATTCCGCTTAACCGCTACGTCATGGGGTAATAGCATAGCGCTAACAGAGGCAGGTTGTGAAGAAGGAAACGCAAAATGCGAGAACAGATCAGATTTTCTGTTCATAAAACGAAAAGCAAACGCAGGACGCAGTGGTGTCAGTACAGCCTACAGGGCAGCAGTCCTCTAAATAGGTCTAACTTCCACTGATGACTGATGAGTATAGGCAGGGTGCGATTTATGACCTGGAGCAGCGGGGGGAATATGTCGAGCTTGGGGGGATGTAGTTGTACTAGTTGTTGGGAAATGCAGCAGTGGGGGATGTAGTGGTGGGGAATGTAGCAGTAGGGGGATGCAGCTGGGCAGTGGGGGGAGATTCCCCCTCCCCCTACAAATCGCGCCCTGAGTATAGGTATAGTAACAGTTTCTTTTAGAATTTAGAATTCAGTGGTTCTTAACCTTTTTATGATTATGTACCCCTAAAACAAGTATAAGAGAACGAAGTACCCCCTACCAGCGTACTTTATCTCAGGGCAAAAGTGTGCAATATATTGAAAATAATTATAAACTGATGATAATAATATTATAAACTGCAACAAACATCTGTCACAGACTGCACACATGCCAGATTGTGGGATTTTTCTTTAGAATTTCTAATTTAGTATAAAAATTTCTACAGTATTTGTATAGTAGGATATACAGGGAATAATTGTAGTAAAAGTCTTTAAACAGACTTTATTTCAGGACTATTCAGTACCCCCACAGCATCCTTCAAGTACCCCCAAGGGGTACGAGTACCAGTGGTTAAGAACCACTGATTTAGATCAAACATAAAAGACGATGGAAGCGTTCGTGATAAATATTTGCTTAACCCCTTAACTGGGGATCCCGGATATATCCGTCCATTTTACATTGAGTTAGTTACAGTTAAATACACGGTTAAGGGGTTAAAAGAGTAATATTATTAAATTCACGAGTTCAATGCATCATTTTGAAGGGGGACGGCATATAGTGGTTGCCCCTTCCCCTACTTTTTCATCCAGGTTTGCACCAATGATCCACTGTACCCATAGACTCCTGGAGCCAATGACGGTCCCACGTGAGGGATGAGTTGGGATGCATCCCCCTCCGGACTTCCGGACTTTTTTCGCTTGTGAAACCTATTTTTGGGTATAGGTCTGTGGATGACCTTTTTTCTTGTCAACCTATTTTTCGGTAAAAGTGTAGTAAAATAAGGTGAAAACATTTTTGTCAGCCTTTTCCGGCAAAGTTTATTGATTGTTACCTTCTCTTTTCAACCCCCCTCCGCACCCCAACTTCCTATGAATTCATTTCATCCCCATCAAGAAAAAATCCAGGACCCGCCACCGCCTAGTGCTTCACGCCTATGGTGAAACTAACGAAGCTGTCTGATTTTTCGAACAAAATTATGTCATTACGTTTACGAGGTTATTCTATAATTAATCGTCACTTTCTTATTTGATGCTGCAAATGATCGATATACAGGCTTAGGTTTGACAACGGCGCTGTCGATTCGTGTTCCAAAACCGTTGCGTTGACGAGTTGTCAAAAGGCGCGGTTTCCCTTTTGAGGCCTTTGTCAAACGCAATAGAAGAGACGCGCGAATTGATTTTCTTTATTAAATATTCATTTTCCCGAACGGGTAAAATATACAAACTAGGCCTACGCGGCGGTGGATGGGGTGGGGTGGTGCGCCGCGCTCTTTAAAACGTCGTTTACACTATGTGTGCTACCTGCTAGGCAAATTATCCCCCCCGCTGTCTCTTTTCAGTCGGTCCCCCCGTAGAAACTGCTCCCCACCCCCACCCCAGAATCCGCGACAGCCATTAATCAGTTTCGAGCGCTTTCTTTTCGCCGCCGCCGCCGTGAGTTTCCACCCGGCCGCCAGGCGGCACTACCGTCCGGCACGCGCCTCTGTTAGCAAAGGCCGGTGTAGTCACCAGCCGCCCCCGCCGACCGACCGTCTCCGGCGACTGGGAAAACTCCGAGCTTTTCTTCTCACGGGAACCGTGCGACGAGCACCAGGCATATCGCACCTAATACGATAAGGCAAAAACTAAGGACGGTGCCGCGTTGCGGTCCGTCTGTACCCGGTGCGATTGGCATCGGATCTTGGACGCTGTCCACTGGAGCGTAACCGTCCTAGAATCCCAGGTAACTCGATTCGGCGTTCGAATTCTGTCGCTGAAACAGGGAAACAAAATATCATCCGATTAGACCAGAGAGGCCACCGAACTACGACCCGCGGACCAGACGTGTCCCGCGAGGTCAGTTTGTCCGGCCCGCAGCCTAAATTTGCTTGATGAAATGTTAGCTAGCGTCGTCTTTTTTGTATAATCTTTCGGCAAATAAAAATAAACTAGGTCTCTCTCTGTTGTTGTGTGGACTGCACGCTACCTCGCCCCATGGCTACAGGGTCATTTCTAGGATGATCAATTTGAGGGGGGGTCGGTAAATTCTGGGGGTCTCCTGCCAAAAAAGCAAAAAGTATGACAAGCAAAAACAAGGTCATCCCATAGCTGAGATTGGGGATGTTGGGCGGTGTCGGTCTCAAAATGGTGGGTGTTGGAGAGGGTTTGTTAGGGGGTGTAAAAATATCGCTGCACGGCTAGCGTGGAACCTAATTGATCTTTACCCCAGACCTTCCGCTCTGGCTTACAAGTTGCAAGTATTGAACAGAGACAGGTTATGCGGCCCGCGCTCGTCCCTCTTTCACGACCCCTCTGGTCGACTAGACCGGCACTCATGAGTCATGACATGACATGTCATGACATGACGTGAACTGACATTGAATAATCTATGACGGCGGAAGTTGCAGCTCAACTCGTGTAAAGTTTGGGTGAGTTACTGGGAGACATGCTATCAGGCCTTACTAACCCTGGTGGTTACACGTATAGGCCTATTATTAGGTCTCTTACTAACCAGGAAAGCAATGAAATAATCCCCTGAAAAAGAAATATCATAATTATATAAAGATCTGATTTTCAAAATCCACACGATTAACTTGTCAAATCCCAGATCATCTTTAGAGTTCCTGCAGAGTAAAATTAATTAATAAGAAATAAACTAGGTGTCTTTCCCCTTCCCTAACATAGCCTCTCACAAAGTGGGGGCCTCGAGCTTATAGAGGCCCAGTAGGCCTAAAGGTTTACGCCTGTGTCAACATTTAAGCTTCTACGTCAATTGTCAACAAGAAAGAAAATTCTGCACATTCTAGGCCAGGGCGTAGCCAGGAATTTGATTTGGGAGGCATAAATATTGGTGGAGGAGTATAAATGTTAGGCCTATAACTATAAACCACATAAACCATTTAAACCACATATAAGCCACGTAGAAAACTAGAAAACTTTAAGGTAGACTTATTTTGGGGGTATATATACCGATATACCCCCTTCGTCGCTACGCCCCTGATTTTGACGTTCTGGTTGGCGAAGTCGTTGACACAGTCAAAGCATAAGACCTAGGAGAGGATTTTGTTAAATTGTGGCTCTGTCCCCACCCCACGGCGGAGAGGGGGCAGGGGTGTAGCGACGGGGGGGTATATCGGTAAATATCTCCCCTCCCCCCCAAAAAAAAAAAGGCGACCTTAGAGTTTTAATGTGTTTTTAAGATTTTCAAAGTTTTTTAAAGATTTATACCCACCCCAAATCGCATTTAACCCCTCACAAATCAAATTCCTGGCTACGCCCCTGGAGGTGGGTGGTGGTTAATAGACGCTCACTCCACCTGCCAACGGTTGGTGTTCCGCCCTTCACGTGTGCCGTTATTGGCACGTACTGGCATCGTAGCCTATAGGGGCCGAACCGATTGACGGCGTCCAATCTCTCTCATTGGTTCATTTTCTGACCAGATAGAGACCTCCTCTAACGTCGTCGAAAACGGCGGTTGCGAGTTCCGTCGGTCCTTGGAAGCTGCACAAAAATTATTCGAGCCCTTTGCCCCTTTGGGAATAAGGATTTCTGCCGGAGCGTCGCGAAGACCGGATGGTTTAGACACGCTGATCTTGCAACCTCAGCCTGGACAGTTTTGTTGAAGAGGCCGCACGACCAATTAAGCCTATAATCTTAGATCGGTCCCGCTTGTAGAGCAGACCGTAGCTTATTCTGAGTGTGCGCCTCTTCTGGTATAGGCCTACAGAATCGAAGAGACTGGAGAATATTCAAGAGAAGATATAGGCCAGGCCTACTTCACGATGAGGACTTTGTTGTGGAGAAAACGCACCTTTCGAGAAATACAAGCTGTATTCTGGATAGCAATTATCCTGGGTAAAAGACTGGATTTTTTTCACAGATCACGATTTTCGAATCACAGATTTTCGAAACAGTAAACGGATTCAAAGGCTATCTCGATAAACTAGGTTATTGAATGCAGATGGTTACATCAGTCAGCTTATTATTATTATTATTATTATTATTATTATTATTATTATTATTATTATTATTATTATTATTATTATTATTATTATTATTATTATTATTTAGACCTAAAAGTGATTAGAAACAGTGGCGTCATTTCACACTTTTCTTGGGGGCGAGAAATTTTGTAAAATTTTCTTTCTAAATTTTTTAATATTTTTAGAAATTTTTCCGACTAAGTTTGAGTTTGAAAAAAAGCTGACGAAAAAGCTTTTTTTTTTTGCTCGTCAATTTTTTTACGTTCACAAAGATATAAAAAATAGTTGACGACCTTTTTTTTTTAGTGACGTCCCTGTTTTTCTTTTTTTGCACATTAATACGTTATTAATACATTATATATTGATATTTTCATTTCCTTGGGGGGGGGCCACGGACCCTCTTTTTGTTTTTTGTTGCATTAATACATTATGAATTAATATTTTCATTTTCTTGAGAGCCCCAAATGACGCCTCTGATTAGAAACCTAGGCAGACTAATCGTGCAGTTTCATCTTAGGCAAAATGGACCGAGTAAGGTTACATGAACACTGTGCATGAATGTCTACTGAAGCAGAAGTAGGCCTCTCATTTCTGACAAATTATAAATAATATTCTGCGTTTTATTTATTTTAGCTTCGGTCAGTAATCTCCAAGGAGCAGTTGAGCACGACAGCTGGATTGGACCGACTTTTACAACTACCTTTCCGAAAAAGCTTTCCTATTTAAATACGGAAGGAGTCGCCATTCCATGCTCAGCCTATGGAAACCCCGTTCCAAGCATCGAGTGGATTCCGCACGACGGAACCTCGACCAGAAGTTTGTCTAAATTGATGGAAACATTTCCGAATGGTTCCGTACATTTTCTTCGATTCCGAGACGAGTCATTCCAGACGGTTTTTCGACTTCACTGCCGAGCGAGTAACGCTGTTGGCGCGATTACCAGTGAAGAAGTCACTGTCAGACCCGGTAAGACATGAATGCCACAAATCTTAAATGAATACAAATGAATGAGTACGAAGTAGGCCTAAGTGACATGAATTTGAATATATTATTTATTTCATATATAATAAATAAATAAATAAATAAATAAATAAATAAATAAATAAATAGATAAATTAAATATTTAATATCATTATAATAATAATAATAATAAAGAATTTCACATATGTGGGAGGAGAAATATCAAGCGATGGAAGACACGAACAAGATATTAAAAAGAGAGCAGCAAAAGGATTACAGACAATGGGAAGACTTAGACATATTTGGAATGCTAAAGAAATAAAGATCAACACAAAAATTCAAATATACAACACTATCATTGTTCCACAAATGCTTTATGGATCAGAAACGTGGATATTAAAAAGAGCAGATGAAAACAGACTATTGGTGGCAGAAATGAGTTGTTTGAGAAAGATATTGGGAGTAAGTAAATTACAAAGAATAAGAAATGAAGACATCAGGAAAAGACTGGGAATGAAAGAGACAATAATAGATAAAATCAGAAGAAGAAGACTTAGATGGTATGGACGTGTAAATAGAATGAACAGTAACAGACTCCCATATAAAGCACTCTACACATACAAAGAAGGAAAAAGAGGAAGAGGAAGACCCAGGAAAAGTGGATGGATAACATCAAAGAAGACTTTGAAAGATATCAAATGACAATAATAGATGGAATGAGATTAACAACGGAAAAGATAAATGGAAAAGTTTTGTGTCTAGCTATTGCCGCTAATGAGCTGGCAGAAAGCAACTATGATGATGAATAATAATAATAATAATAATAATAATAATAATAATAATAATAATAATAATAATAATAATAATAATAATAATAATGCGCTTCTAAGTGGTTTTGTATCATTTGTATCATAATAAGCAGTACGAAACAGCTGCATCATAACACCACCAGGCCCGTACGAAGTGGGGGTGCAGGGGGTGCAGCTGCACCCTCTGGAAAAATGTAGGGGGTGCAGGGCACCCCCTGGAAGACGAGGCTGGGGGTGCAGATCTGCACTTCTTGGAATTTTCGACTCAAAAATATATATAGAAAATGACCTTTTTTGGTTTGTCCACCGAAAAATGTGACAACCAAACACCTCGCCTCGGAAAATCTGTACCCCTGCTAAAAATTCGTTCCGACGTGCCTGAACACCGCTGTCCTTCACAGCAGCTTCATACTACTTTTAACTTATGTCTGTTTGGGTGATAGCCAACACCAGCCCTGGCAGGGAGTGTAGGGACATGGGGTCTGTCAAAAACCGGGGATTGTAACCCCCGCTGGCTGGGTGGTGGGTGTAGATAAACCCCTGAAAGATCTCTCTGTTTCAGTTGGCGTTTCTTCCATATAGTCTGTTTCACTGTTTCCCTTTTTTCTGATGGATTTAGAGTACTGATTGCAAATGCATGGTTATAACTGAGCACTATTTTGCCTACTTGAGCTTTTCCTTGTTCGGCGTGTTAACAGTGGTCGCTAGCAGATACCGGATCTTCAACGCCTATGTGAGCAACGCACAGACGTGTGCCAATGGTACTTGCCGTATTCAACTGTGCCGTAAATCCGATTCATGTAACTGAGAAAGTTGAGGTGTTGTTCTGGAGACAAGATGGGAAAGAAATAAATTCAGGTAAGTTGTTTGCTTTTTAGGATAAAATCACAGAACAAGAAGCGCACTGAGAAAAGGCAATCATTCTGGAGGCAATATAGTATAATCTACAGATTTCTTTTAATTTTAATGAAACCATTTGAATCAATAGGTCTATAGATGTAATTTTTATTTTCTTATTGTGGTTCTTTGCAATACAATAGTAAGTAATAATTTTAAGATCAATTGACCTGTTTTATAGTATAGGTGGCACCAGAGGCGTAGCGACGGGAGGGGGTATATCGGTATATATACCCCCCAAATCAGTCTACCTTAAAGTTTTGTATGTGATTTGTATGTGGTTAGGCCTATATGTGGTTTATATGGTTTATGTGGGTTATAGTTCAGATTTATACCCACCCAAAATATTTATGCCCTCCCAAATCAAATTCCTGGCTACGCCCCTGGGTAGCACATAATTGCGTCTGATTACAGTTTGTTATATATTAGCCTTAATATAATCCAGTATTTTAATGTTAGTAACATTCAGGCCATGCTCTATACTCTATAGCAGTGTTTTCCAAACTGTGGCTCGAGACCCAAAAGTAGGTCGCAGAGCTCAGTCTAGTTGGGTGCGGGGTAGTGTCATTTTCTAACCAATACCACAATGTCACAAGCCTTGAAAGTTGCAAGTAGGCTTAGGTTTTAAGAAATTTATACGCCTGCAATCCTCCATTCACAGTTTATATTAGAACGATTAGTGTTTTGTGCAATTTTACTTTTATTTTAGTCGACAATAAGTTTGCAGGGTCGCGGAGTTCGCCCACATTTGCGCGACGACATTTCCGCGACCGACATTTGCGCGCCGACATTAGCGCGTATTTCGAGCGAAGCACGAATTGCGTTATAAATTAAAAGTCATCCGTGCTTTAATAGCCATAGTCTTAATCATAACCCAAAATCTAACCCTAACTCTAACCATAACCCTAACCCCAATTATATCAAATAATATCGCGAAATGTCGGCGCGCAAATGTCGGTCGCGCATTTGACGGGTCACCGGTCGCGGCATGTTACAAAGTCACTGATGTGAGTCACACAGTTCCAAAAAGTTTAGGAAACCCTGGCCTATAGCACTTTTTAAAAGTTAATCTTATTTCACAATATCGCAAGAAAAGCGTTTCCCGACCATTTTGCTCTGAAACTCCACTAACAATAGGAAATCTCAAAAGTGTATTGGTGCAACCTAGCGGTTAAGCGGTTTTGCCATACTCATAGGATTTTTAAGACGCGTAATAAAGGTATGTTCCTGGCAAAAGTTTAAAAAAGATAATTTTCAAGAAATTTCAATATCTATTTCTTTCCTTTTGTCTCATTTGTCAAAAATATGAATAAATCTGCCTAAAATATTTGCCATATTTTCATTCGAAATGAATCGGAGCTTTTGTTTTACCATTTGTTCAAAACTCAGAAGATTCTTTTCAACTAACGTTCGCCAAATGACCCCAATGCATTAAAAGATATTACATGCTATGATACATGCCATTACATGGAGGTATGATAAGGGGCTGTCCATTAATGACGTCAACAATTTAGGGGGAGGGGTTTGAAAAAGTTTGACAGTTGTTGACAGAGGAGGGTGAGGGGGTCAAGAGAAGTTGACGTCAACAATTTCACTTTTTACAAATAATCAAAACAATAGGAAAGTTCATGAAATACTACTTATTACAATGAAAAAAAGCATGGCAAAAAAGGTCATCACCACCACATTTTGACATTCGATGAGCAAAAAAGAGAAAAAATGGTCATCGCCACGAAAAATAATAACCTTGTTATTGGGACCTGTCATTGACCTTGGGGGAGGGGTCAAAAGTTTTTGACGTAATTATGGGGGGAGGAGTAAGTGAAAGTTGACAGTTGTTGACAAGGGGGAGGGGAGTAAAAAATTGCCCAAAAATTGTTGACATAAGTAATGCATGACAGCAGAGGCGTCATTTGGGGACAGTATTAATTCATAATGTATTAATGTGCAACAAAAAACAAAAGAGGGTCCGTGGCCCCCAAGGAAATGAAAATATCAATATATAATGTATTAATAACGTATTAATGTGCAAAAAGAAAAAAGGGACGTCAAAAAAAAAAAAAAAAAAAAAAAAAAAAAAAAAAGGTCGTCAGCTTTTTTCGAAACTCAAACTTAGTCGGAAAAATTTCTAAAAATATAAAAAAATTTAGAAAGAAAATTTTACAAAATTTCTCGCCCCCCCCAAGAAAAGTGTGAAATGACGCCACTGCATGACAGCCCCTAAGGGTCGCGTCACGTTATAAAACCGCTGAAGTGGGCCGCTGTTCCAAAACGTTTGGGAAACCCTGCTCTATAGCAGAGGTGGGCAAACATTTTCTTTAAAGGGCCACATGACACCCAATGCTACATTTTGCAGGCCGTGCATACAAAAATTTTCATAATTTCAAGTGAAAAAAAGAGGAATTTAAAGTACTTTTTCAAAATCGGATTCCATTGTTGCAAATGTATCATAATACGATGCAGTCACTGCGATGACCTTTTTGCTCGTCAAGACATTTTGGGAGAATTTGGATGAAATTTTTAATCAAGTGTCATCTTCGACATTTTTCCATAATGAAATAATTTCTATGCGTATTTCTATAAATGGTTTCGCAGGCCACATGAAATCCGGTCCGCGGGCCGTAGTTTGCCCACCCCTGCTCTATAGGCCACGAATACTTACGTTGTATTTGCACTGAAATCAGCACTTAGCTTGATTAAAAACCGAAATTTATGGCAAATTCTTATGATGGAAACTGCAACATTGAAAAATGGACTAGATGCAGGCAATGATGTACAGTATTTCAAAAATGGCTTTGAATTAGACCTCAATGTATAATAGGCAAATTTCTTCTGAGTTGTTTTGTTTTATTTCATGCAAACAATATTTTAGATCTGTTAAATTTTACTCCAGGCGGACGTTATAGCATCTTCAGTTCTGGCCATTTGCATGTAAGGAATGTTACTAGAAGCGATGCGTATTCTCTGTTCTCTTGTACTGTAAAGAATCAAATAACAGGAGATATTAAATCAAGTGGAACAGCAAGGATTATAATTGAAGGTAATAACTAGAATTAATTTCTTTTTAATACACACAGAGTGTGTATGATACCCTACAACGGTGGTGCCCCGGTGCAAAAGGTAGTCATCTAATCTAATCTAATCTTAAACTTCTATAGCGCCACTTTCAAAATGCACAGGAGCATCAACCGATGGCACACCAAATCCAAATCACTAAAGATCCAGGTCAAATCCAGGGTATCCGGCCGAACAAACGGGTGACAGTCTATGGTGGATAAGCCCGGTCAAAAAGATGGGTCTTTAATCTTGCTCTAAAAATTTGTAATGAATCTGCAATGCGAACATGCTGAGGCAATGAGTTCCAGAGTTTTGGGGCGGCCACTGAGAAAGCACGAGAACCAAGAACTGTCGGAGTATGGGGGATGGAGAGAACTATTGCAGACGAGAATCTGGTCGAGTATTTGTTTGCTTGTACAGAAAGTTTTGAAAGAAGGTAACTGGGTTCCATGGGCCCATAACAAGTGAAAACTGTTGATGACCTTGTTTTTGCTGGTCGGTCTTGTCTTTTTCGGAATGCCAGTTAATACGTGATCGGCCCGGACCCCTTGACATTCGCCGGACCCCTGTGCTCATGAAAAAGATGACCATTTTTCATGTCAGTCTTTTTCAGGGTTCATGCTATTGTTAATACATCATCATCACCTGGCCCGGGCCCCCTTCAGGCCGCCGGGCCCTGTGCGTTCCCCTGTCCTCCCTCTCGGCGGCCCTGCCCATGTGCCCCTTTGGGCTCCATGGGCCCCGGAACAATGTACTGGCTGCACCCCCTCTCCTCAGGCCTGGGTGCAGTTATGCATAAAACATCAGGGATAAATATAATTATGCCTTCAATTACTTCTACACTAACAAGTTGTTCTTCCTTTATGTTTTGATAATTGCAATGTTCTTTTACTCTTTATTGTCACATTTTCCAAATTGGCATTGCAGCTATAGAGATTTGTAAAAAGATAGTTCATGTCTTGAAGTTAGGACAAAGACATCATATTTCTTCTATTAAACCAGTGCATAATTATCTTATCAAAGACTTCAGTACAACTGGGTCAATTTATTGCAGTTTAATGCAGCTTACAACCTTTTGGGTGATATTTTAAACAAGATTATTTTCTTCTATTTTAAAGTCAGTATGATAGCAAATTCTGAGCATTTTCTATTTTAAATAGGCAGATTCAGCACGATTTTTTAAAGCATAATATGTTACAATGGTCGGTTCAAGTTTGCATCCTGACCTTTTGTGCTCTACAGAACCTGTTAATTCCCTTCCAATTCTTCGAGATTTGCCATCTTTGGTGTTGGCCCCTGAGGGGTCTAGCGTGGAGCTTCCATGCATTGCTTCAGCCTATCCACTTCCTGTATACAATTGGTTTAAAAACGGTCTTCCAGTCCTGGTGGTGGAAGGATCGCTGGTTTCACAAAGAGGTGGAAATCTTCTGATTCACAAAACTCAGCTGAAAGACTCTGGAACCTACATGTGTACGGCTGAAAATAGTCTTGGTCACCATTCGGCTTCAGTCGTTGTGGAGATCACTGGTTAGTCTTAATTTTTTATTTCCTGCTTTGAATTTTAAATGGTTCTTACCATTTAAAGTGGCTTCAGTTACTGCCTTGTGAGATCACAGGTTAACCCGTCTTAATTTTTCTGCCATTTTCCCCCCAAAACGACATTTCCCTTTGAATTTGAAATTCAGTTCATTTAACTTTTGGACTAGCCTATGGAGTTTCAACCTCAAGTTCCTCAACTACCATGACATTAGTATCCTATAGTGCTTAAGTTTATTTTACAGCATTTACGCTGTCTTCTCATCCATTCATTCCATCCATCAACCAGTGTAGCACTAAAAATGCTGTTTGTATCTCCAAACCCATTTCTTAAACAGTTAAAATATACTAGAGTGGCTACTAGTGTAAATGATTTCATAATAAGCCTTAGTACTATAGGCTACTAGATTGGATGGACAAAACATAGTGGTTCTCACACAGAGCAGACCCTCCTGAATCACTTTAAACCGTGTTATATTATATAATGTCTATAATAATAATAATAATAATAATAATAATAATAATAGTAATAGTAATATAATAGTAATAGTAATAATAGTAATAATAGTAATAATTAATAGTAATAATAGTAATAGTAATAGTAATAGTAATAGTAATAGTAATAATAATAATAATAATAATAATAATAATAATTATGCACTTCTATAGCACCAGTTCTAATACCTAAGGGTATCAATCGATGGTACTTCAAATCTATCCACAAAAAGACCAGGTCATTCCAGAGATCAGTAAGAGGGAAGGAATAAGACTGACTATGGAGGAAAAGCCAATTGGAAGAGATGTATATTTAGTCTGGATACGAAAATACTCAATGAATTGGAAGATCTGACAGCCAGTCATGTTATGTCCTCGGGTTTGTGTTTTGTTTTGTTAGTTCCTCTAGTGGTGTATATCGAGCCGTCGAAGACAGACTTTGGAGATAGGGGATCGCGCATCATTTAGTTGCCACATCGATGGCCATCCGATTAGATCAGTCGAATGGTTTCACAATGGAAATGCCGTGAAAAGCGACAATTCACGCGTAAAAGTGAATAACAACGACTCCTCGCTTGTCATCCTCCGGACGTTGCGCTCTGATGCCGGAATGTATCAGTGTATGGTCGGCGGAGAATCCGACTGTGGTCAGGGGTCGGCACAACTTTCGATTACAGGTCAAACTTCGAAGTAGTTTTTGTTACAAGATTTATGTTTTGCTATATTTTAAATACGCAAATGTAACAATAATGAATAATAATAATTACGCACTTCTATGGCACCAGTTCTAATACCTGAGGGTATCAATCGATGGTACTTCAAATCCATCTGCAAAAGACCAGGTCATTCCAGAGATCAATCAGAGGGAAATGTAGGACTTGTATTTGGTGGTGTAATGTGGGGGCCCTGAGGGGGCGGTTGCTGGGGTGCAAAATTTTAGGGGCGCAAGATTTCAAGTGAAAAAAAGAAAAAAAAACAAGTAAAAATTAATCATAAAATAGCCTGACATATGGCATGTCTTTAACAGAGAAGAACAAAGGAAAAAATTGTAAGTACTGTCAGAATCTATTTATTATTGTGTTATTGCAATGAGGATAATACAAATGGAGGACATTTTTTGCTTGTCAGGACATTTTGGCCACAAGTTAGAGGCACAATCCCTCTTTTACCTTTGGGGGTTGCTGGCAGCCCATGCTACGCCACTGCTTGTAATGATACTTTGATATTTTGTAAAAATCAAGGCCATAATCAGAAGTTTATTCAGAGAGATGTTTACCTACTCACCCTTAAGGAACTGGGTGGACAACCAGACTAGAGAGAGAATCTGCAAAATTTCGTTATCCAAACTTCACCGGAGTCACTTTTCTTCTCAGAGAAAGTGATTCGTGATGACAACAAGGCCCATATGTCACCACAATTTACTTGGGCTTTCACACATTGGGGCAAGAGGGGACCTGCCCCCTGGAAAATGCAAATCTTTTTTTGTAACTAACTATATTTTGGCTGTAAAACATTACTGATATGCATTGAATTTGAGAATTTTAACTCTAACTAAGAAGTGTGTTATTGAATATCTTGAAAACTATATTAACCATGACCATTGCCTTTTGCCCCCCCCTCCCGGAAAAATATTTATGTGAGCGCCATTGACCACAAATCATCTTTACTTCTTTTACAGGGAATCCCAAATATATCCATCAATTTTACATTGAGTTACAATTAAATACACAGCAAAGGGGTTAATATATCAGTTATACCGTTGCCAAAATCTTCATAAATCTCATCAAAATTTTCACACTATCTTTTTGTGGCCTTTGATTTTGTTCTTTAAGTCAGTTTTAATTTTATTAGTGAATAAGACTTGAATCCCCACTTTTTGAGAAATTAGGCTAGGGAAAGGGAAAGGTGCAACCTAGTGGTAGGACCCCCCCACCCACTTTTTCATCCAAGTTTAAACCTATGACAGTGCACCATTTAATTCTCACAGTGCTCATTTGCTCATTTCGTGCGTGCATTTGTATTCAGTGCTTAGGCCGTACATCCAAGAACATTTTGGGGAGCAGTTGACACAGGCAGGACCGAAGGTGTCTTTGAAATGTGTTGCCACTGGGACACCTGTGCCTGTGATAACGTGGGCGTTGGACGGAAGTCCTATTAAGAGGGAAAGTCAGATTGTGATCGCCGATTTTGTGAGTGAGAACGGAGACGTGGTGAGCTTTCTAAACGTGACAAGCGTACGTCTGCACGACAGTGGACTGTACAGATGTACGGCAGAGAACGTGCACGGCGCTGATTTCTGGGAGGCTAGAGTCAACGTCTACGGTTGGAAATTTTGTGCTTTTATTCGTTTGTGGCCAGTGTTGCATACACTCTGCTTCTGTCATGGGGCAATTTATGCAGTTCATGGGAAAGGCGTGGTTTCAAAAGGAAATGAATAAGTAAGTAAGTAAAATCTCGTAAATTTATATAGCGCTTTGGAGGGTAGTGCATTAGTTATTCTTATGCACTTAATCGTTCTTGAAGTAGCTATAGGCAAGGTGGGTTGTTGGCCGGGCAAAGGTCAGTGTATCCATGAAGTGCTGGGTAGTGAGAAATTAAACTGTCACAGCATTACACACTGAGATGCAAATTTTGGAATTTTTGGGGAGGGTAATCTTAGACTTTGGGGGATATTCGCCCCTCCCTCCCACTTGCTCCCATCTGGCCTGTATGCAATGCTGCTTGTGGCAGTTACTTTGTCTGCTTTGCATGAACTAGATATACATATGTAAATGAATAAATAGACTAGCTTGTGAAATTGGGCTTTTCATAACAGTGGTGTACTGAGCTACAAAATGGGGCCCTGGAAATTGTTTACCCAAAGGCCTGGTCACAGGTGCAGCATTCCTGCTCAAATTGATTAATTATAATTAATTATTAAGCTGTGATATATGTTATATTAATTATTAGACAAAATAAAATGTTATGACTAGCTACAAAAACAGTGATATGAATGCGGTTTAGGTGCCCATAAAGTGTACCTATCCTCAAAGAATGTGGCATTTATGCCCTTGGTTAATAATAGAATTTCTTGGTTCCAAATATAATTTCTAGTATACAATAAAATCTGACTATAGTGAGTTTCAAGGAACCTTATATTATAACTTAGTTTGTTACGATTAGATTCTACTTTGTGTTCATATAGAATATAAATGTTCTGATTACAAAAATCAATTGATAAGCAAATATTTAGACAGGGTAAGTTTGCTGTTTACTGAAAATGTCTCTGATTACTTATCTTTTTGATGATTTGCTTATTATTTTTCTTTCTTTCTGATTTTTCATGCTTATTTCATCATCATGCACACATTTGTATTCATGGAATGTAATGTAATAGAGTTTTTATATAGCGCCTGTAGATCACTGTGATATTTCCACACGAGTAGTCATTTACTTTGTCTTAACTTAGATTCTGCTGTGTTACACGAATTTGAGAATTGCATTCACTGCTTGCTGTAAAAACTGGAAATGGAGCAGAGTTTTGGGACTTGGTTGATGTCGGTGCGTCTGTGCGCTTGTGCCTTCGTAGGTATCCCATACGTCCGGCCAATGAAAAACATTTCGGCTGTGGCCAATGAAGCTCTTCATGTTCCTTGCTATGTTGCTGGCTATCCAGTTAACTCCATAAAGTGGTATAAAGGTATAAAGAGATACAAGTTCAAGTTCTCATGTAATTAGTGATACATAACCAGTGTTCACTTTTTCGTAATTGGGGTGGGGTTGGGGTAATTTGAGACTAAAGTTTTCGGTTACCAGTGAGGATTTATATAGCACAATAATTGAAAAGGTATTACAGTAGAAGCAAAGACAATACAGTTCTTTAATAAATAATGCAGCACAGCTTTGCACTTTTGCTTGCTTTGTTTTAAATTCTGCTTCATTGATAGCTGTGCTATCAATCGATCGAAAACTGATTTTCATAGCATCTCATAATCAGGGTTTCATACAGATTCCAGGCCTTTTGGGGGAGGGGAGGGAATTGGCTTGACTGGGTTTTGGGGGGATCTTTGTGGTTTTGGTGGGAAATTTCCCCCTAAAAGGCCTGGATAAAGCACAGTGCTCGTAGTGCAATTTCTCAAGTCAATGTCCCCGATCAATATTGGCCTTCTGTGCAAATTGACAGACGATACTCTTTTGCCCGTCAATCATCGACAGTTTGTGACGAGCGACGGAACCCTCCAGCTGAGCGCAGTCGATCGATTTTACGACGAGGGCGTTTACTCTTGCGACGCGCGGGACCTGAATGGACACGGATCACGCGAAAGTGTTTACATTCACGTGCAGAGTAAGTGTCAACAGAGATCACAATCAGAAGGTGGTCACACTGTACACTCCTCAGTTTATATAAGTCAGATAAGAATTATCTGAGCCGGACTGTTAGATCAGCACTTTCTGCAGGATATTGGTAGAGACATAATCATGGATTTTTTGGATGAACTTACCGGCAGATAAACATAATATTATGTTAACTTTTTTATTTTTCATTAAAATGTTCAGAACTAGAAATTTCTACCTCTGTTGAATGTCAATAAGAAAACTATAATGGGTACCTTACAATGTTTAAATCCATTAAGTATTGCCACATTCTACTCCAAGCACTTATGGTTCTTCACTTAACACAGTGGTTCCCAAACGGTGGTACGCGTACCCCCAGGGGTACAAAATGGACTTCCTAGGGGGTACGCGGCGGAAAGTGGAAAGTCAATGGAATTCTTATGCACTGATGTTTGATAGTAACAAATTTCACAATATTTGCAAAATTTCTAAAAAATTGTGATTGGATTGGATTTTCTCAAACTGCAGTGACAGATGTAGATCTTTTGGACTCCTCTAACCCGTCACCCCTCGCTATAAGTTTAAAGTTTAACCTGTCCTATCACCTTGTGGTATTGGACTCTTCCTTGGTCAGCGCGGCAAATTCAAAAATCGCCCTGTCCACACAGGGACAAAGACGCAGCCAAGATTCTCGAAACTGGCTGATGAGATGCACGGCAAATTCAAAAATCGCCCTGTCCACACAGGGTCAAAGACGCAGCCAAGATTCTCGAAACTGGCTGATGAGATGCAACCTCATCCATCTCATTGATTCTTTTTATTGTTTTCATTTGACCGATAGGTTATGCAAGTTTAACTTTGAATTCTACAAGTACGATATTTCATCCTAATAAGCTTTAATAAAACCTAGTAGGTCTAGTAACTAGTTAATGATTATGGCTAATGCAGTCCGATGACATGTAGGTACAGTAGGTTTGAAGACATTATTAAATTTCATGATTCAGATACCATGTTTATGCTTTTAAAAATCGGTTATTCCTTAAATTTACTTTGAAAATTAGGGGTACGCGGATTTTCGAAAAATGTCTGAAGGGGTACGCCGACCGAAAAAGTTTGGGAACCACTGACTTAACATATGGCATGCGTTGACAACCATGTAATAATAATATATCAGTTATGGTGGACAAACAGTGGAAATTAATTAAATTTTATTCTTAAGTGAGTTACCATGCAAGAAATAAAGATGACACATTACTATCCTTACTCCACACCTGCACTTGTTATCCGAAAACTTTTTTGATAAGACAAAAAATGACTTTGCAAATGCTTTAATAAAAACTTTGAATTGTAAAGGAAATTGTATTCATTTTTCTATGATTGTAGTCAATTTCATAGAGAGGCAAAAGTTAAAAATTTTCTTGGATTAAACAGATAGATACCAGTATATAATGTTCAGATATGCTGCAATACTCTATGCTACAGTAGAGTATAGGTAACTTCATTAACAGTGGTTTTCACATAGACTTATTTAACCACTTAAAATCACATTACATTATTATTATTATTATTATTATTATTATTATTATTATTATTATTATTATTATGTATAGTCTTGAGAATGTAGGCAACTATATTATGTGATAAACATGGTCTTTTACCAAATTCAGCATTTTTTCGCTTCAGATCCTCCAAGGATCGATCCCTTCAGTTTTCCCCAACGCAAAGAGGGAAATCGCATTTCTGCCTCTTGTGTTGTGAGTTTTGGAGATTTACCGATGATGATTACATGGCAGAGAAACGGAGAATCAATATCGAATGACGAAGATGGAATTCACATTCAGGTATTGCTGGCATTTCATCAATTGGTGCACAGTGTATGTTAATGCACCTGACTGCATGTAGATTAGATGTCAACCTTGACTTACTGTTTAAGCAGGTGTGCAGTGGAATAGCGGTAGGATTATTGCCATGTTACTGGAGGGTAGTGGGTTCGAGTCTGACTCTAGACAGTGTGCAGCGACCTGAGTTAGTTGTTAATCCCTGAATTTTTCCAGATCTTCTTCACGTTGTGAATGACTTGCCATGTTTTAACAGCCATGTAATACTGCTGCTATTGTAATAATAATAATAATAATAATAATAATAATAATAATAATAATAATAATAATAATAATGCACTTCTATAGCACCATTTCTAATACCCAAGGGTATTTATCGATGGTACTTCAAAATCCATCCGCAAAAGATCAGGTCATTCCAGAGTTCAGTCAGAGGGAAACAGCAAGACAGACTATGGAGGAAATGCTAATTGAAAGAGATGTGTTTTAAGCCTAGATCTGAAAATGCTCAGTTTATTGGAAGATCTGACAACCAGAGGGAGAGTTCCAGATTTTTGGTCCAGAAATAGAAAAAGTTCTCTTACCAATTTCAGTGTTGGTTCTGGGTACATTTAACAATGAGTCAGCTAACCTTGTTGAATGATAACGTTTTGGGTTGTTCAACATAGATTTTAAATATTGTAGAGGTTGGCCAGATGGTAGTATTTTGGATTATCTTTATAGATGTTAGAATAGATGATGATGCTATTTAATTTTGAATTATTGTCGATGCATATTGGTTGCTGCCTTTGTAGCAGACTGGTTCTTACTCAAGTCTGCTTTCCATTGAATCTGCATCTCCACTCCATAATGGCAATTATTCTTGTTTGGCGTCAAATGATGTTGCTTCAGTCAGTCACACAGCCTCCTTATACGTCAACGGTTAGTCCACACTAGACTGTCTCTGGCTTAATTCTTTCGTGCACTGCTCTAATGCAAGAAATATTACATCATTGGCTACTTAAAAGTATCTCCCTACTTTCCTACAACGTCATTGAGACAAAGAATTAACCCTTTCAGTTGGGTTTGTGACGCATTAGTGTGCTGGTAATGGGGGATTTATGGTATTTTTCGCGTACCGTGACAGTGAAAGGGTTAAGATTTAATCATTGTTTATTCTAGGCCTTCTCTGGTGGGAGAATTTCCTCCCCCCAAAGTTTGAAATCCCCCAAAATTTTTTTTACATTTTGGCAAGTAGTGTAACCTCTGCAATGTCTGTTCCCCTCCCCAAAATTTTAAAACAATCCTTCCCCCAACGTCTAGGTGACTAGAATAGCCACTGAGATTTAATGGTGACAGGATAGACATATTGGTGATGGCACACTGCACATATAACCTTTATGACATAACATGTCATGCATATGCGTCTTTGACTGCTCAGAACCTGAGTATCTATCGTTTACATTATATTACATAGTGATCGGGGCAGGAAGATAGCAGAGTGGTAACAGCATTGGACGATGGAGCAGAAGGTCACGGGTTTGATTCCGCAGGAGCCCTAAGGTCGACTCAGCCTTCATTTGCCAGAGGGCGGTGGTAACTGAGTAGCAGCTGTGGCTGTGAAGGTAAAACGTGGGTCTAGAGAAAGCAATGGCAAACTACTCTAGATTAATGGATTTAGCCACCTGCGTCGCTGCTTGCCTGACACCGGAGATCAGCGCCGGGCTCTACGCTCGAAATCGAGCATGGGCAAACCTTTACCTTTACCTTTTACATAGCGATCATTGTAGGACTTTTCATCTCTGGACTATACATCTTTGGAGATGAAAAGTCTGTACATCAATACCAGTAGCTGTCTCTACTTGTGATAAAAAAATCAACATCAATATTCTTGTGTAGCTTGGGTCTTTGGGAGAATTTTAAGGGTTAGACGACTGTTGCTGTTCAGTAGTGAACATTGTTGTGACGTAGTTTCACCGAAATGGGTAATCGAGCCAGAGAATTCTGAAGTTGTTTATGGCCAGGACATTAGAATCGACTGTCAGGCAACTGGAGATCCTCTGCCAGTCTACATGTGGAAAAAGAGACTTGGTGAGTTCATTGACAAGATTAACTGACAATTTACAGAAAATTGCCAGCAGATTAAAATATGTCAACTGAATAATGCAGATAAATAAATAATAATAATTATGTACTTTTGCTGCACCATTCCTAACACCCTAAAGGTATCAATCGATGGTGCTTCAAATCCATCAGCAAAAGACCGGGTCATTCCAGGAATCAGTGAGAAAGCGAGACAGAGCTATGGAGGATATGCTAATTTAACAGGATGGATTTTAATAGTCTAGCTCAGAAAATACAGGTACTCAGTTCTTTTGAAGATCTGACAGCCAAGGGAAAAGAATTCCACGTTTTTGGGCCAGAAATAGAGAAAGCTCTCTTATGAATTTCATTGTTGGTTCTAGGCATATTTAGCAATGAATTAGCGAATCTTGTTGAATGAGAGTGTTTTGGGTGGTCTAGCATAGATTTCAAATGTTGAGGTTGGCCAGACTGCAGTGCTTTATAAACTAGGAGACTAGTCTTGAATATAATTCTCTGTTCAACGGGCAGGCAGTGTAATTTGTGAAGAACAACTTTAATGTCATCATGCTTACAAGTTTTAGTAATGGCCCGAGCAATAGAATTTTGAATCCTTTGGAGCTTTTGCACATTCGATTTGACCATACCATTGTATAAGGAATTGTAATAAACCAGTCTACTAGTAAAAGAGCATTGGCGAAAGGAATTAGGGCACACTTGGGCACAAGATCACGAATTTGTCGAATGTCTCTAATTTGCATATGAGCAGCTTTGCATACTTTATTTATATGATCATTAAATGACAAATTTTTTTTGAATATTGCACCAAAGTTGCGGACAGACTGACATGAAGTTCTAGTGACATTTAAATAGTTGACTTTAAATGGTAAATGTAATCTTTAATTGAATGAGTAGTATGTTGGTGGTGGTGGTGGGTGGTGGTGGCATAGATTTAAAATATTGAGGTTGGCCTAGACTGCAGTGTTTTATAAACCAGGCGACTAGTTTTGAGTATAATTCTCTGTTGTAACGGGCAGCCAGCAGGGATATTTTTAGCCTACCCTAAGTAGTAGTAGTAGTAGTAGCAGTAGTAGTAGTACCAGTGGTATTTGAGGTCGAGTAGTATCCACCCAAATTTGGTAGTGCAACTATGGTATGCAGTAGTAAAAGTGCATAGTAGTAATTAGCTGAGAGTACACCCTTTAGCCCCAAATGGAGTAAGGACACCAGTAGTCGAACTTTAATTCTAGTCGGATGCCTCTTGTTTGGTGATTGTCAGAGGTCAGTCCGTTTTGAGACTTCGGCTGATAGAATTACTTTTTGCCCATTGTTTGGAGACTTGAACCCTAAGAACAGTAATTTTTTTTTTGTCAGATGCACAAACTTTGAGTTTTTGAGTGGCTTTAACAGATTTTCTGAAAGCTGACAAATGGGCACTGCTGCAAATGACTGTATCTTAACTTCTTAAGCCTTTAAGTTGTCCTAGTTGTCCTATTATCTTGTCTAAAGTCTGCAAACCTGAGTATGAAAATATGAATACCAGAACATTAGTCTAAGCGCCTAGAAATAAGGAGCTACTGCAGCGCTGCCTTTGAAAGTGCCATAGAAATTAACAAGATTCTACTTACTTACTTAGTCATTTTCCTTTTTAAAGGATATCACACTGGTGTGTGGTAAATTGATTTTTAACTGTGTTTTCACTGTCATTTTGATACCATTAAATTATTAGAAGACATTGTCCAATGCTGTGGCAGACAATCTGGAGACATTGTCATGTATCTGGTACAGTAAAACTCGCTTAATTGCATAGATGTCGTGCAAGTCTTGCTTATGCGATTAACTGGGCTATGCGAATAGCCAGGACGTCTGATAATTAATTGTACGCATAAAACACTGGTTCGGGTTTTTATGTTGTTGTGCGATTATGCGGGTAATGCAATTAATCGGTATGCGATTAAGTGGGATCCACTGTACTAATTTGGTTTCTATAGATATTCATCAGAGTCTGTAATTATCCCTTGTCCCTTGTCATTTAGCAACATCAAACTTAGATATGACTTCAATATTAATAGCATGTTCTTTGATTGAATTTGCCACTAAGAAACCAAATATGCTTATGGTATTGCTAAATTACAGACTTCTTTCACCAGATCACTACTTTTCATGGCTTTTGATTCTGTCAAGGCACTGGAGGGTAGGGGTGGGAGTTGAGTCATTGTTCGGTTGACAATAATTGGCCATGGGATAGTTAGCACAATGGCAGCGATTGACCCTTCCTGGGAAAAAGCGCTCGAATGGAAGACAGCCTGTTTAGGTTGCAATGGTATTTTATGTGCTTATTGCATGTTAGCGGCAGCCTAATGATCATCGGGAGGCACCGCTGAAATGGAGCCCGCCTCAGTCATTATGATTACATTGGAGGATGATTTCTGTTTGGTGGTGTTATTGACTTTCTGTGATCAGTGAAGCACAACTCGAGAGCCATTCGAGAGCCATTCGTGTGTCTTGCTCTTGCTTGTTCACCGGAGCGTTCACTTTGTTTCAGTTGCATTCAAAACCTGTGCGGGAGGGGGGATGAGGGGCGTCCGGAGACTCTCTTGAATTTTTCATGGTCGGTTGTGAGGAATCGATGAACGTCTAATAAAACGGACAATGTGAATCATGGCAATTCTTCTTTTGAAGCTTCCATTTATGTTAGAATGAATGGAAAATTGAATTGCTGAAATGGGATGTTGTGCCACAGTGCCTCTCATAAACCCTATTCATATGTTTACACTAGCTGCTTGTTCTCCTGCATAATAGCTGTACAGCAGATAGGCTAACTAACATGCCGGGCCTGTGTGTGATAGTTAGAATTATGTTAGTCATTATCGTCCTGGTTATAACGATCATGTTGATGATGATGATGATGATGATGATGATGATGATGATGACGACAATGATGATTTAACAACTGTCTTCTGATAATGAAATTCTGATTCTCCAATGTCCATAGTTCAACAGAAGTAATGCACTGGGGATCAGAGGCTCTGTGGGGAGGCCCAGGGACCCCGTGCCCGTATTGAATGCTCCCCCACCCAATGGTCCCCATACTTTAGTGCATTCATTCTAAGCAACTAGACTAGTCCAGGTTCATGGAAAATAGTTGGCTCCCATGATTAGAAGTTGAAACCCCAATGCCCCCCCCCCACTTGCCAAATCCTGGAGCCACCACTGCTGGAGATCATTCTATGGATATGGATAATGTTAAAGGGCTATTTTAAGATCAGTGCACATTGGTTTTGGTAAATTTTGAACCTGTAACACACGACAAAAAGGCATGCATTTGCCGCTACACTTCTAGTCTCTTTTCAGTTTTCATGGTCATTGTGATGTTCACAGATCTCTAATGATGGTGCGCTTTGCAGCTTCATTTAAAAATTAATAATGATAAAGAAATGTTGGCTACTGAGACGTCATGTTGAAATTGGCCAGAACGCTGTTAAATTAGGGATTGTAGGACATTCTCCCCCCTGGACATAATCCCCCACGGACATTATCCCCCGGTACACCCTTTGAAATGAAAATGCCGGACATAATCCCCCTTTGTTTACTCTATGGACTTTGACTATAATCATTACCCACACCATAACACCATAAACCAGACACGAAACACTAACCCTAAAAGATACTGACGGCAGCCATGGCATCAGACAACCGATAAGTACCTTTTAAATTAAGATCTATGATATTGATTTACATTGTTCATTACTTCTTTGCCCGGGGGAATATGGCCGGGGGGAATAACGTCCGGGGGGATAATGTCCGGGGTCCAAGGGGAGAATGTCCGTATACCTAAAATAGGACTTAACCAGGTTCCATGAAGTGAACATTAATATATATTAAGGTCAGCATACTGTTTTAGACTGATGCCTAGTGTATGGTTATTTGTCAGTATTTATAAATTGAACACTTATTTCTGTGTATTTAAGTGGATAAAGTAAGTCACTTAAATAACAATAATAATAATAATAATAATAATAATAATAATAATAATAATAATAATAATAATAATAATAATAATAATAATAATAATAATAATAATAATAATAATAATAATAATAATAATAAGGTTTAGGAGATTCTGTCCTGTTTGAGAAATTCTGAATTATCAGATACTTGTTTAATAGAGTGAAAATGTACCCAAAATGCAGGTATGTACAATTGTGCATGTGTATGTTTTTATGCGCTTAGGTGGACAGATGGATGGATATGGCGATTTGTTCAGCAACGGTAGCAAAACTGCTGCGGATAGAATTCATCTTCTGGCCAATGGAAGCCTTCTGTTACGTAAGACGACTCGGACAGACGACGGATTTTACCTATGCCAAGCAACCAATGGCATATTTCCGGACATAAGCAAATTGATCCAACTTGTTGTTCACAGTAAGTTGTGCTTAGTAGCACTCGAGTAGGAGGAGATCACAATGTTCTGCTGCAATAATTCTGCATTGAAAACTCTATGTTCATGTTACTGGTAATCAGATTACTTACTGGTTGTTGTAAAACTGTTGTCGTCATCAGTGGCGTAGCCAGGATTTTCGGAAGGGGGGGTTTGGTTTCGATCTTTGCAAAATTTTTCTTATCTTTCCTTTTTTAGGAGCTGACAAGCAAAAAAAAGGTCACACCTTCGTATTCTTTCTCAGTTTTTTCTATTTTCTATAGCACTTAGAAATTTTTTCAATCGGCAGCCAGCCAAGGGGGGTTTTGACTAGAGCTTCCGATTAATCGCAATATTCACAATCGACCGATTATTAGACAATCGGAACAATCGACGGGTGCCAGTCCGGTTTATACCGATTAATCGGTAACACTTGTTTTCTGGCCGATTATTAGGATAATTGGAACAATCGGTTATAAATTACAATGTTAATAGAAATTTAAAAATTGACATAATTTTGATAGCAAAATCATTATTCATTAATGATCATTATGCAAATTGAAACCTCGAATTGAACAACTTTACGCAGTTCAAATTTGATTGCATGATCATTAAAAACGCCTGATTTGGAGAATTTAATGTATCGGCAAAACAATCGGTTGTCTAACAATCGGAACAATCGGTAATCGGAACAATCGGCAAAATGCGCAATCGGTACAGCTCTAGTTTTGACCCCCAAAATCGAAAATGAAAAATGTTTGGAAAAGCATGTAAAATTTTTTTCCAGCGGCAGCCAAGAGGGGGTTTTTACCCTCAACCACCCCTTGGCTACGCCACTGGTCAGCATGTTCCAGTTGAATTGCCTGTTTTGTTCATTCTCATTTTAAAGACTACATGCAGCTGTGGATTTTTCAGGTCACAGCATGAAAACTGCCTGCATTTGAATCGCAAACCTTTTACCGTTAGTAAGGGTCATGCCCCGCCTGCCCTATTGTGAGCTAAACACCCAGCAGATTTAACGCAGGGGTGGAGCGATGGGGGGTATATCGGTATATATAGCTCCAAAAAATCAGACTACCTTAACATTTTCAATGTATTTTTTCAGATTTTCAAACTTTTAAAAGATTTATACCCCTCCAGTCACATTATACCCCCCCCCCCAATAAAATTCCTGGTTACGCCCTGATCGAACGCTGCTTAGAAACCACGTTAGTCATTAGAAAGTGTTTCTACAAGGAATTAGCTGAGATTGTCTGTGACTGTAAGAATCAGTATTGAGATGTTTATATTTATATGGGATTAATTCAAAGCAAACGATTCACCAGTATGTAAGTAAGTAATTAAAATCTCTTAAATTTATATAGTGCTTTGGAGGGTAGTACAGAAGTAGCTGCTTATTCTTATCCGCTTAATTTTTCTTGAAATAGCTATGGATACAGAGGCAAGGTGGTTTGTCGCTGGGCAAAGGTCAGTGTATCCATGAGACGGCGGGTCATGTAATGCTTCTGACTTTGAGAAATATTATTTCTAGAGCTGTACCGATTGCACATTTTGCCGATTGTTCCGATTACCGATTGTTCCGATTGTCAGACAACCGATTGTCTTGCCGATACCGATTGTCTGCCTAAATCTCCAAATCGGGTATTTTAATGATCATGCACTCAAATAATATACCATAAAGGTGCAGCGTTTGTCTTCAGACTTCGACATGCAGGTGCAATTCGAGACCTGCCAAGAGACTAAATGGAGAATGTGTGTTTAATCATTAATGAATATGATTTTGCCATTAATACTGTCTTATTATGTCAAATTTTAGATGTCTATATTCACATTGTAATCTACAATTTTATATCTGAAATTGTGATTATGAAAGTATTCATTCATTAAAATTTAAAACACAAGTGGTAGTCAGATAGAAGTAGGCCCTAACTTATTTTGTACAAACTCCGATGGCCAGTTTCTTCTTTTTATATCGATTTTTTTTGAAAGTTTGTGTGTGCAGCTACGTGCTTGCTTCTCAAGTGCTGAACCAAATTTTATGTATTAAAGCCTTTGGTTTCATGACCACCTCGAGAGAAAGTTGATTTGCAAAGTTTGCAAATGGCTTTACAGCTGTTCAGCGGACTTATAGTGAAATAAATCCAAATGCAGCTCGTCTGTTGTTTCGACATTTGTATTTTTACGCAGATATTTTATTTATTATTTGAGTCAAATATATATGTAACGTATATCCTATTTAAGCTGTTATATAACTGTATGCATTAATGTATAAACTGAAATTTGTATTAGACCTGTAAAATTCATAAGCCTACAGTCTGTCTAAATACGACGATGTGTGTGTGTGCGTGTATGTAGTGTGGATTCGTCAACCTATCAGAAGGCCGAAAACGCAGATGAGCAACTTTAAGATGATGAGTTATTAGTACTCTTGTACCACCTCTATGCTCCATATAGCCTATGCCAACAGCTAAAGCAAAGGCATAATACTGTATAATGTTCTACAATGTTCTACAATGTTCCTGGTAGACAACATGCGATTTTAAAATCAAACTGGCAGCCCCATCCACTGTCACGTAAGCCCAGAAAGACGCTAATGTTGAAACTTTAAACGTCGAAAGTTAGCTTTTGAGACTAGTAGGTTGTAACAAAGCGAAGCTACACTAACATTCAAATCATCTAATGCATCTGAGTAATTTCGACGAAGTCAGATAAGATCATCGGACCTAATCGTCTCCGACCGAGGGTGAAGAGATGCCGACGAAAGATCGGACGCTAATCGTCTCTGAGTCTCCGACCGATGGTTAACAGATGTCATTCTGACAATCTGGTCTGACATTAACTGCCCCGACCGACTATCGAATGAAGGATTCAAGATAAGCCGGCCCTTTCGACAGTTCTACGAGCTCACAGCCGCCACCGACCCCAGATGGCGCTAGCACCACCCAAAGGAAGCGACCAAGGAGTCCAGACTTTCACCACTCACTGGGCAAATCGGTCATAACCGATTGTTCCGATTACCCCAATCCATGAGACGGCGCGCCGATTACCGATTGTTCATTGTCCTCATAATCGCTTGTTCCCGATTAATTACAGCTCTAATTATTTCACCGTTGTCTGTGCTTTAAAATAATTTACCACTGATTGGGTCTGATTAAGAATAGCTGAATATGAAAATTGCAAAGGCTCACCGTCATTATGGCTGTGATTTAATTGCCTTTAAAACGCTTTCAAAGACACCGCCAAAATACAACTTTTGATTTTGTCTGCTAAGTGCCGGCCAGAGTGTCTGTCCGGGCACAGAGTGTTAGAGTGATCCGTGGCCAGATGATATTCCTGGACTGCAATGCCACCGGAGACCTTCCGATCTCCATCGCCTGGAGCTTCAACCACAAAAGCATAGACTGGTACAACTCCAGGTTGGTAGGCCTAAGACTTCATGTATGTGGATTTTATAAGGAAATTAAACATTTTTCTCCTTCTTCTTCTTCTTCTTCTTCCCCTTCTTCTTCTTCTTCTTCTTCTTCTTCTTCTTTCTTCCCTTCTTCTCCTTCTTCTTCTTCTTTCTTCTTCCCCTCCTTCTTGTTGTTCGTGTTGTTCTTGTTCTTCTTGTTCTTGTTCTTGTTGTTTTTGTTCTTGTTGTTCTTGTTCTTGTTCTTCTTGTTCTTCTTGTTCTTCTTGTTCTTGTTCTTCTTCTTGTTCTTGTTCTTCTTCTTCTTCTTCTTCTTCTTCTTCTTCTTCTTGTTCTTCTTGTTCTTGTTCTTCTTGTTCTTTTTTTCTTCTTTTTTTCTTCTTCTTTAACCTAACCTGTTCAAAGAGTTCTTCACACTATGGACTATTCCTTCCTTTTGCTGCCTATTGTTAGTTGCCCTTATGGCTTGGTATGTTGTAAGTCCCGTCCAGGTTCGGATGTTGTCGACCCAGGGCCTGCCTGTTCTTCTGCTAATTCTGACTCGGTTTTTGTTCTTATTCTTTCTAGTATTATTCACAGTATGATTTTGCTAGCATGCGATAGCGATACAAAGGCTATTGTGTGGTAATTTGTGCACTGCTTCAGATCACCTTTCTTTGTGGTATTATTATGAATATAGAGTCAGTCCATTACTCTTAGAATGTCTAATTTAAAAGTAGTTTTGAATAGTAACGTTAAAAAAATTTTACAAAATGTTTTTTGTTTCACTCCAAGAATTTTCTTTAATCGCTCATAGAAATTTTCATTCCCATGAGTAATGACAAACATAAAAAAGGGTTTGTGAAAACATTAAATGAAAGGCTAGACAGCTTCTTGAGATTGTTCAAGGTTGAGACCTTTTGATTTTGAGCATTTCTAGGCAATTCAGCCTTCCCAGGCTCCAGTGGCGTAGCCAGGATTTCCGGAAGGGGGGTTTGGTTTTGATCATAACCAACTTAGAAAAATCATGACAAGGAAAAAAAGTCGTCACCTTACATCTTTATATTCTATAGCGCTTACAAATTCTTTTGGGTCGGCAGCCAAGGGAGGGGGTTCTGACCCCCAAAATTGTGTCCAAAAATAAAAATGTATGGAAACACATTTTTAAAAAACCCTTGTTGGCAGCCAAGAGGGATTTTAACCCCAAAACCTCCCCCTGGCTACACCACTGCCAACCTCAGCCAGTACTAGATCTAAATGTTCTGAATTCTTGACTGTTTGTTTTTGCTGCCAGGTATCAGTTATCATATTTTGATAATAAGAATGGACGTGGATCAAAGCTTTCGATCAGCATGGGATCGCGAAACGACAGTGGAACGTACACTTGCACGGCTCAGAACTTGTTTGGAAGTCAGAGTTTGCCTATTAATGTGACGACCTTGGAAACTCCAGACCCTCCATTTGACCTTCGCAAGACCGCAGTTGAAAGCAGGAAAGCTGAACTTCACTGGTCTGTTCCTTTCGATGGAAACTCAGCCATAACTGCGTATGCGATAGAAATGAACGGCCAATCATGTAAGAAAGAGGTTACATGTTTGTGTAATAATGCTATTGTTCTGATTAAATCGGGCTATTTATTTGAAAATTTGCAGTTGTTAGTTATTTTTGCGTATCTATTAACCCCTTAACTGGGCAACTATTTGTAACTCAATGTAAAATGGACGAGCGTTACTCGGGGCACCCAGTTAAGGGGTTAACTTCTGTTAATTTTGTTTTATTAACTTTTGCATGCATCGTATTGTATTGTTATCTAACAGTGAAATTAGCATAGAATTTTTCGCAGGTTTAACTTTAAAGTGAAGTCGTGTGATACGTTAAAAGCTTGAAAGTAAAGTATTCATTAAATAGCATTGTTAGTTTCAGTGTCCATGTATATTAAAGCGCTCTTGACTATGGCCTTCACCAAGCAGATAGCGCTATATAAATTGTCGTTTAAAAATAATAATAATAATTAGCAACAAGTGGATTATTTTAACATACTTCTTTTAGTGCTTATCTTGGTGGATTCTTTACTGCAGTTTCTTGTGTCTGCATTGTATTAATTAATTATTTGTTGATGGGATTTTGAATTTGAATTTGTATATGATATATCTCCTGATTTCTAATATACAGATTTGGATGTTAACGCCTCCACACAGTCCGTGGAAATTAATAATCTGTTACCTGCGGTTGATTATGCATTTCAAGTTTTCACAAAAAACAGCATTGGAAGAAGCTTACCAAGTGATTTTCTGAATTTCACGACCAATGAAGAAGGTCAGAACTTTTTCTGTGTGTGTTGATTCTGTGCATTAGCATTGCCACGGGGGGAATGGGCAACTGCTCTCCCCTCCCCAACCTGACCCCAGACCATCTATCAGATTCACGCAAATCCAGCGAGAAAGTTTTTTGGAGGGGGTGTGTGGGGTGGGGTAAGGAGTCTGACATGCCAGCTCCCTTTTGCCCCCCAACAAAAATTCCTGGCAACAACACTGATTCTTTGGAAAAGTATGTTATCAATGAACATATTGGGCTTGAATTAGAGTTTTGCTGTAGCATCTTTTTCTTTTTGTCTTCCCGATTGTCCAACTAAGTTCATGACTCTTTTGTTTGCTTGAACGTTGTTTGTGAATGATTGAAAATGCATTGCACAATGTGCAATAACCATGTGCAATGCAATGACATGGTTATTAAATTTTGGTCTACTCAGCCTTCATTCGCTAGAGGGCGGTGGTAACTGAGTATCAGCTGTGGCTGCGAAGGTAAAACATGGGTCTGGAGAAAGCAATGGCAAGCCACTCTAGATTAATGGTCTTATAGCCACTTGTGTCTCGGTTTGCCTGACGCCGGAGATCATCGCCGGGTCTCGCGCTCGAAATCTAATACAGGCGAACATTTACTTTTTTTAAAATTAAAATTTGGCCCCTCATTTGAAAATGATATTATCGCCGTAACGACCCTCCAACACCATCATTTCACCTATCACTGCACCACTACCACATTCATGAACTCAGGAATCAGAAAAATTAATGCAATTGATCTGACTGAAAATTGTGTTGATTATTGGGGTTGTTTGGTATTTGTGACCCTCTGTGACTATACAATTTTGTCTGTGGTTGGTTATCATCATCATCATCATCACCACCATCGTCATCGTCACCACCACCACCACCACCACCACCACCACCATCATCATCATCATCATCATCATCATCATCATCATCATCATCATCATCATCATCATCATCATCAGGTTCTCTGTCCTAAGACAGGTTCAGGAATCCATTATTTCCATTACCGGTACTCCTTGTATCTTGCCTCTTCTTTCAGTTCTGCATAGGATTTTGTGAGGCTGTGCATCTGTTTTCATCATCCAGCCTAATAGTATTTTCCTTCGTTTTCTTCTTGTCTTTTTTCTTAGTGTACTTCCCTCCATTCCTGTTCTAAGCAAAGATTCTCCTGATTATAATTATAATTAATGGTAGTTTGTCTATTGCAGAACCGTCTGGCCCTCCATCAAGGATTCGTGTAGAGGCAACAGGCACAAGAACTTTGAGGGTTTCTTGGGAGGTATGCATATCTGCAGTCAAATTATATTTGCTGTTTGTATACTTTTTAGGTTAGAACCGGATTTACAAAGCTCCTTACACTGTGTTTAATATGTAAATGTGATTTAAAATCAGGGGCATCATTTTGGGGGGAAGGGGGCCGTGGTCCCCAAGGAAATGAAAAATAATGTATAATGAATCAAATAAATAAATAAATGTGAAAAAAATTGCCAAAAATTTGCCAGAAAATATCAAAGAATTGCAAATTTGCCAAAATTAGCCCAAACATTGCCAAACATTTGCCAAAAGTTGCCAAAAATTTTCCAAAAAATTATCTTGCCCCTCAAGAAAACTGTGAAATGATGCTACTGCTTAAAATAAAGAAATTTTATGGTAATATGTTTTCAATGTACAAATCTGTACTGCTTAATGATTTTGTGGTTGGAATTTAGTTTATATTTCTGCTATGTCCATCTTGTTCCATTCGTTTAGGAGCCAGAGAAAATTTTTAGAAATGGAAAGATATTGGGCTATTACATTGGATACAAAAAGAATTATACTAAAGCTCCATTTACCTATATAGCCAAATCTTCTTTGGATAACTTCTGTTTCTTGGAAAATCTGGAAAAATTCACTTATTACTCCGTTCATGTTTTGGCGTTTAACAAAAAAGGACCTGGCCCTCAATCTGACGATGAAGTGGTACTTACACTGGAGGATGGTAATGTTTCTTACGATCTTTTTTCCATCTAAGATTACACGCATTTGAAGCCTATAATATTTAAGGATTACATACTGTATATGAAGTTTATAGATTAAGAAATTTTAGGTGTAACATTCCTTTAGTGTTTATTTTGGTGATTATGATATAACGCAGCCACATCAAGTTTTAAAGAATTTCTTCAAATCATCTGTAATGAAACAGTTTGCATTAAGCTCATTAACAGCATTCAAATGCATAAAATTTACAGTGGCTTAAATTCCGGATATCACAAATGCTGTGATGTTAAGGGATGTAGCAATAAGTCAGTCTTACTGTAGGTGTTCAATTTGAAACTGTGATTTTATCAAAGGTGGCAATAATATTTGTTTATAGCATTGTACCATACAATTGCCTGGTAAGGTACAAATTCTATATTTTTGTTAATGTTATGTTAAGCACAGTTGTTAAAATGCAGACCCATTACATCTTGTCTTTCCAGTTCCAAGCCAACCACCCGATGGCATTCAAGCAGTTTCTGTCAGTTCACAGAGTCTTATGGTGTCATGGCTGCCACCCCCACTAGACACCCTCAATGGGATCCTTCAAGGGTACAAAGTCATGTGCAAATTGATTGACAAACACCAAGGTAAGCCAAGCATTCATGCATCTCATTTTATATTATATACATATATATATATATATATATGTATATATATATGCATATACATATATATACATATATATACATGTGTGTGTATATATATATATATATATATATATATCTGCAGTGCAAGCCCAGATGAGAGAGATATATTTGGGAACTCATTTCCAGGGCCGTCATCAGAGAAATATATTTTGACTCTTTTTTAGTGGTGATGACCTTTTTATCATCATGTCAAAAAGTTGACCTTTTTACTCATCAACAAAAACAGGTGTGGGAACGCCGCATATAAATGCATTATTACATAATACATATCCATAATTATATATACAAACTGGCAAAAAGGTGTGGGAATGCTTGCATTCCCAGAAAAAGCCCTTCAGACATCCATCATCTTTTTACAGATGCAGCAAAATAGATGTATATATATAGATGTAATATATAATATATATGTAATATATATATATATATAATATATATATACATATTGTAATGCCCTCGATACTTAGTTTGGTACTTAGTTTGCCAATCCCTGACTTCAAGACTTGAACTTGAATCAGCAATGCTGTATAAATTGAGTAACTGAAGAAACAGTATATACTATGTAGTATGTACATACATTAACACTATGTGCATAAACATAAACACTAACATAACATGACACTATGTACATAAACACTATGTACTGCAATTGTGTTATGGCACATTTGATCTTAGTCAACAACTGTTCACATTTGATTTTTTTCATCATATAAACCATCAGTGCTACCAGTACATGCATTATTTATGGTTTGTCTGCATTCCTGAGTGTATTGAATTCTCAAAAGCACTTTGGTATCCTTTATATCTTCTTAGATGAAACTGATGAAGTTGTAATGGTTACCAGTCAACTGTCTGCTACTGTGCTGGGGTTGCAAAAATTCTCAAACTACAGTGTACAAGTGCTGGCTTTTACACAGATGGGCAGTGGTGTACGAAGTAAGCCTATCTACGTCATGACCCAACAGGATGGTGAGTGATTGAATGATCAGAAAAACTGCTGATTTAATTGGATTCATGATTGAATAACCAATACCTATTAAGATATGTTGCATGTAAATAACTCTCTAGATATTTACATATGTGTTTTACTGTTTAGACATGATTATAGTTTGTCATTGAGAAAGCTGGATGTGCTATGATTTTGCTACATTTTGGACACATAATGAGAACCAATGACACCATAGACAAGGAGGTTATACAGTGAAACCCGCTTAATTGCATAGGTTCTGTGCAAGCCTTGTTTATGCGATTAACTGGGCTATGCGAATAGCCCAGACGTCTGATAATTAATTGTACTCACAAAACACTGGTTCTGGTTTTTATGTTGTTATGCGATTATGTGGGTTATGCAGTTAAGTGGTATGGTATGGGATCCACTTAAGTGGGATCCACTGTTCTCAACCTTTATAGTGCCACGACCCTTTTAATTCAATAGGAAAGAGAAATTCGGCCCTGCAGAATAAAAATTTCTTGTGGCAGCCTTTTTTACATGTTAAACTGAAGTAAATCGTCAGGAATAGAAATACCACACATGAGATGGACAGTTGGAATCCATGAAACAATACACACGACATTGGAAGATCTAAATGAATTGACAAAGGGTAGAGAAGAATGGAGGAAACTCATCCATGATATCATATCACCAGGAGTCGATAGTGACTTGATGGAACTAGATAATGATAATTTTGTCAGTGCTGTTATCACCCCACTCCCTCCCTCACCCCCATCATAGTCAATAGGGTTATACCGGTGCTGGCCATAATTATGATGGCATCCAGGGAAATCTCCAGGGCTTTAGAGGGTAAATTAACTTTGTGTGCCTCTAAGCTGAATATATCTAAGCAAGTAAGTAAAGTATTGTGAATTTCTATAGCATTTTCAAAGGCAGGTATAGCAGTAGCTGCCTATTTCTCGGCACTTAATATACAGTTGAAATGTCTATATAGCCGAAGTTTAGTGGTCAGCCGGGCAAGGTCAGTTCCAGAGATCAGTCAAGAGTGGGAGTGGGGAAGCAGCAAGACAGACTTTGAAAAGATGAAGAGACTAAAGAAAGTTTAGTTGTATATCTGACTGTGCTAGTAACTTATCATAGTAGTTAGTCTGTTGAAATGTATCAAAACTATACCACAGCTTTATAATTAAGCAACGAGCAGAAATGCCGCAACTGTGTAACTAATGAGCCCCTGAAATCAACAATTTCCAGGGTCCCGTTTTGTAGCCCAGCATGCCACCGATAGTCATCATCGTCATCATTATCGCTGTGGTTGTACAGTAGTAGTAGTAACCGTAACGTAAACTGGATGAACCATTTGTTTGTTAGTTCCAAGTGTTCCAGCAGATGTCAGGGCGTTGGCTGCTGGCGATGGAAATGTTTTGGTGATCTGGAGAGCGCCGTTTCATTCAAATGGCGTCATCACCAAATATGAGCTGGCTCTGCTGGATTTGTCTATGAAGCAGGTACGTTTTTTTTTTTTTTTTTTTTTGGGGCTCGGGGATTATTGCTGACCATCTTGAAGCATCTGATTTTCAGTGCTACCGGTACTTGCTGGCTAACTTTTCGAAAAAGCAGGGGAAGGTCAGACTACCCACACCTCAAGATATTCAAACTCCAGTTGGGAGTCAGACAGCTAAATGTCAACATTTTTACCAACTTTAAGGCAATTCTTGACCAGTGGGGGGAGGGGGATCGAAAACTCCCAAAATTTTACATTTTGCTGCTATTCTTGAATATTTACATATGCACAGACCTGTGTGTCTGGTCTGATTTCCTGGATTTTGACTTGGATCTTGTGCGATCATGATTTAGCATGCCATCTCCTGCTGCTTTCATATAATATGAAGTGGCGCTATAGAAGTTGATGATTACATATAGATTAGATAGTATGTTTTTCTGTGTTTTTTTCCAGCCTAATGCTTCATTTGTGAACATAGAACCAACTGAATTAAGTCAAATGGTAATGAATCAAAGTCTGAACCATGAATTTGGCTTCAGAGTAAGAGCGCATACGGAGGTGGGTGGGGGTGAATGGACACGAGAAGTCACTGTTTCAAATGTTAATGAAGGTACCGTTACTTCTTCCTTTTGTTTCTGTTTATGATGGTTATAATTAAGAAGTTAATTTATAATAATAATAATAAATAATAATAATAATAATAATAATAAATAATAATAATAAATAGTAATAAATAATGACATTAATGTGATTTTAAGTGGTTTAGGAGGTTAAGTAAGCCTGTGTGAAAACCACTGTAGTAACTCCACATTCAATAACCTAGTTTTCCGAGATAACGTTTGAATGTGTTTACTGTTTCAACTGCCACCCCCACCTTGTCCAAACTGTTGCACTAAACAAATTTTTTCTTTCTTGGGCCCACCCTCTGCTTAGACAATCTGCATTTGTGGCCTCTTGTGCTGCTATAGTGTGCCAATGTAAAGAATCAATCGTATGGCACATCTACTTTCGCAGTCATTTTTTGTATGTTTATATCAAATCCCCCCCATCTCTCTCTCTCCTTTCTGTTTCATGATAAGCATGAATTTGAAACTGAAACAGTCCTGAGGGGTTTGGAACCGACCTAAAAGGACTGCATGTATTATATGAGTCAATTGAGCACATGTGTACATTTTTGGGTAGTAGTTAAGCCAAGCCCATGCGATTTGGCCCTGGTAATTCTTCAGAGACTGAGAAGTCAAAAATGTTGAAAAATCACGTACACTTTGAGCGTATGGTATGTTTTTAGCTTCTATCTTGCAGCTTAAGTTTTAGCACTTCAATTTTTTTGTCTTAGTAAAATTTTTATTCTGACCATTTTGAACTTTGCTCCATATTATCTGCCTAAAATGTTATTGCTGCTGGCAAGAAATTAAAGTCTTAGATACTTATTATTTTGCTGGGCCAGTTGCTGTGACATGTTGAATGTATGAAAATCGAACTGATTGAACGAGCTTGATTGAAGCAGTGGTGAAGCTGAAGCTATCAAACAGGCTTTTTCACACAGGCTTACTTAGCCTCCTAAACCACTTAAAATAACATTATTATTATTATTATTGTTATTATTATTATTATTATTATTATTCATTCATTCATAACTGACAACTTATATAGCGCAGTATGCATGACAACTGTCAAAAACAAGAGCACTTTACAGCAAATACAATATCTCAACTGTACGAAATATTAAAAAAGTGTGTTTTGAGTCTTCTGGCGAACATTTCAGGAGAAGTCGCTTCTGTCACGTCGTCCGGCAGTGCGTTCCATAGAGCCGATTCCCGCGAGACACCGATCTCTCCCGAATATCGCAGTCTTGGCCGGAGGTGGTATGAACAGCCGAGCTCTACCGCTTCGGAGTCGTGAACGCACGTCGGTCGTCGTGAGCATGCGATAGCGCCGTTAGATAGTCCGGGCAGGTGGGATCACGGAGCATTCGATCGTCAACCAGCATCGTTTGTACTTGATCCTTGCGGAATCCGCAGCCAGTGGAGCCGGTCTCTCAGTATAGGTGTTACGTGCTCGTTCCATTGACACCAAAGATCATACGAGCGGCCGCATTCAGAACTGACTGCAGCCGATTCAGCTGACGATCTGGGAGTCCAAGCAAAATACTATTGCAATAGTCTAGTCGTGATAAGATGGACGCCCTGACTAGTTGTATCGTAGCATCGATTTATTATTATTATTATTATTATTATCATCATCATCATCATCATCATCATCATCGGTGGTGGCAAGTGTTAATTGAAATGTGTGATTAGCTTCAAGGCATTTGAGCATAGTTTTTTTGCATTTGAGTCATTTTCTCTATTCATTTCCAGACTGTTTTGATATCCATTGTTCACTTTTTAGGGCTTGATTGCACTTGGTATTTCTTGTCATCCGTTCATTGAATACTATTTGCAGTAAATGCTCGCATTGCCAGCTTCTCTGAGACTATTTTGGTCTTTCTGGGTGACAATGTGACTCTTCCTTGTCATGCAGTCGGAGTGCCGCAACCGAAGATTACCTGGCGAAGGTATTGTCATTTTAAAAGTGCTTATGAAATTTTCTCTCATTGCAAAACTTTCTGAGTTTAGGTGGCAGAAGTCTATCTAAGTGTTTAGCAATTATTATTATTATTATTATTATTATTATTATTATTATTATTATTATTATTATTGGGGCGGGAAGTTAGCAGAGTGGTAACAACGTTGGACGATGGAGCAGGAGGTCACGGGTTCGAATCCCGCAGGAGCCCTAAAGGCCGACTCAGCCTTTTTCGCGGTGGTAAAATGAGGAGCAGCGGTAAAAATCCCTGCTATAAGTCAAACAGGTAGTCTACGCTATGCGATACGCTAGCCCCGTATCCTTGGCATTGCATACCTGGTTGAGAGCTATAGAAATGGAGATCAGCGCCGCCTTATGAGCCCGTGAGGCTCGGGGAAGGACTTTGACTTTTTATTATTATTATTATTATTGTGATTGTTACAGCTTTTGTCATTTCTCTTCATGTAGGAATCAGTCTTCACTCCCGCTGTTCAGTAATTCCGATGTACAGATTCATCCAAATGGATCTCTGTCGATATTTCAAGTGGAAGAAAACAAAACCGGGGATTATATCTGTCGAGCAGAGAACAAGCATGGGGCTGATGAGGCTACATTCAGCATTGCCCTTCAAGGTAATCAGCTTAGATCAATTTGTGATTTTTGTGCTGAGTTTTCAAGCAGTTACATCAAGTTTACAATTAGACATTACTATAGCGTGACTTAAAGCGGCCAACTAGAAAGCTATACTCCCTGTGTGAAAGACACTGGGATCGCTAGCGGGGGCAAGGTTCACCCTAAGAATTTGTCACAAGTGGAATATGAACCCACGTTTGGATAACTGGACAGAGCAGTACATCTGAGTGATGACATATATTTTGAGTGACAATTTTAGAGTGACAATGTCATTCTATGTTGTCACTCAAGCAGTAGCATGCACAATGTCACTCAAATGACACTTCTCTACAGATGTCTCTCAAATGGAATGCAATTTGAATGATGTGTTATATGAATGAAGAAAAATATAAAATATATAAATATTTTAGAAAATTTGATTTATTTGTCATGCATATTTCTCATCAGCTAAAACCCCTAACACTCATAGCTTGCTTATCCTCTGACATGTTTGAATTCCCTCCAGGGAGGATGTTAGTCCTTGGCCTTGGTCCTGGCCTTAAGGACTCCTTATGGACCAGTTTCAAGTCCTTGGTCCTGGTCCTGGCCTTGAGGGTTGAGTCCTTGGTCCTGGTCCTGGCCTTTAGGGTTGAGTCCTTGGTCCTGGCCTTTAGGGTTGAGTCCTTGGTCCTTGGTCCTGGTCTTGAGGGTTGAGTCCTTGGTCCTGGTCCTGGCCTTTAGGGTTGAGTCCTTGGTCCTGGTCCTGGCCTTTAGGGTTGAGTCCTTGGTCCTGGTCTTGAGGTTGAGTCCTTGGTCCTGGTCTTGGCCTTGAGGGCTGAGTCCTTGTTAACATCCCTGATTCCCTCCAGAGCTGAAGGAACTGGCTCTAGCACTGCTTATAAAATCTTTAGCAAGTAGAACCACTGACCACCATATATTAGCATTTTAATACTGAGTTCGAATGTTTGTCTGTATCTTTTATGCTTCTGCAGATAAATCACTGGGTACGTTTAGCAGCTGCAGTTAAGCATCGAATGTTGTTGCGTCTTTAACATTGATTCATCCTTAACTACCAGTCAATGTTGTTGCAAAGCTGTTGTTTCACATACTGTATTATTGTTGCTAATGTATGGCTCTAACTGCCATCTGGAAATTTGTCTTTGGATTAGTGGACAATTTTTTGCTTGACACTATGATGGTAGACATTACTTTTTTATCTCCGTGTTGTTTTTGCTCTTTGCATAATTTACGTTCAGCAACAAAAGGCATATTTTAACATTATAATTGCCTTTAACACTCAAATTGTAATCACTCATTAAATAATCAGCTACCATTGGCTTTGTTAATTCTTTAGAAATGCGTTTGATCAATTCTCATCTGAATTCCTAATTCCTGTAACATGTCATCATCTTTATTTTGGTTACATTATTTATGCGTGTTTTTGTCAAAGTTTTGAAAATTGAAATCCTAAAAGGATGTAGAATAAGATTAGCCATTCAAACAATTTTTCTATAAGAATTCTAGCAGATGGCTGCTTATCCTATGTTGATATTAAGATTTCTATAATTTGCTGCTATTTTAAGTCTTGTTTAGTCATATTTTACCACCTTTAGAGTGATATATTATACAGTGAAACCTGCCCAAAACCATTCCTTTAATTCTTTACAATGAAACAATATAATCAAACCAGAGGACACAGCATGAAACTGTTGAAGAAACGGGTTGGGAGACATAAACAGCATTTTTTTAGTGCAAGAGTGGTGGACAGATGGAATGAACTGGATGAGGGGATAGTAACGGCTACAACTGTAAACGAGTTCAAAATAAACCTCAGTAGTTTAGGATATTAGATTGGATGGGAACAACAGTGGTTCTCACACAGGGCAGTCCCTACTGAACCACTTTAAACCTTGTTATATTATAGTGTTATATATTATATATATATTATATTTTCTCTTACCATGGTAGTTACAATCAAACTCTCTGGTGCTAGTAGTTTAGATTTTTAGAACAAGATTAAAACCCCAACTTTTGACCTGGCTTATCCACCATAGACTGTCACCCATTTGTCCGGCCGGATACCCTGGATTTGACCTGGATCTTTAACGATTTGGATTTGGTGTTCCATCGGTTGATGCTCCTGCGCATTATGAAGTGGCGTTATAGAAGTTTAAGATTAGATTAGATAAAGCTGCTTAATACATTCAGGTTGATTGGTCTATTAACTGAATTGAAAGATACACACCAATTGTCATCTAACTGGACAATACGACTTTTACACACATGCAGGGACTTTGACATTTTGTGTGTGTTTTAGTGCGTCCAGATCAACCTGTGATAACGGTGACTGGGACAACTTCTAGAAGCATCCACATCAAATGGCAGATGAAAAGAAGCCAGCGATACACGATCACAAAGTTCCGAGTTCACTATCGGCTGGAAGACAGTTCAGACAAATGGTTCGCGGAGGAATTAAGCGCGAATGACCGATCATTTTTGGCCAATGATCTTCTGTGTGGTTCACGGTATTCTTTCTATGTTTCTGCTAATGGCTTGAAGGGAGAGGAGACTTCAAGTGCTTTGGTTTCCGCCAAAACAAATGGATCAGGTATTAAATGCTGCACTTATTAGCTGTGACAAGGAATGTATTAGTAGGAAACTTCTATGGCGCCATTGTCGTGGTACATCAGCGCCGGTCGATGGTTGCTTCGGTAAGAAATCACGGCCACGATCTTGACCGTGGTGGTTCATGGTTTAAATCCAGAGTATGTACCATCATCGCAGAATATTTTCTTTTGTTTACCTTCATTTTGACTATTTTAAAGGACAGGTTCTAGTGTAAAGCATATGATTGAGTTACCTGTTATGCGATGCAATATGCAGAACTGAAGAAAAAAGAAAATAAATTTAACATTCTGAAATTCAGATCAGCATGATTTAAGTATTATTTCCGATATTAACTATCTACTTGCTTTTGCTTGAAACTTACTTGATTTTTTAAACTTAAAACCTGATTAATTATTTTTGTTTAAACCAACTTGCTTTTTATTTCCTATTTTCTGTAACTGGTGCTATGAAATGATTTGACCTTTTGACACTGGCACTTTTCAACCATTGACTGTTGCCATGGCACTATAAAATGGCGCTATAGGAGTTCTTTTTCTAGTTAGATTAATAGTATTATGGCCTTTCGTGCTTAAGTAATCTTAATATTTCTTTTGCTTTGCAAAGAGGTATCGTTCTGATATGTTTTAGCCATAATTGGTTCTACTGAGACTACTAGAGACTAAAGACGCTCTTGTTCAATATCTTGTTTAAGTGTAATGTGTAAAGTGCTCTTGATCTTGGCCTGCTATGACTATAGTGCCATATAAGTTGGCATATTAACTATTGAAGTCATTATCTTTATTCAGCTGTCCCTTAAATAAAGAAATGATGAAGAATGTATTAATCAATAATTTAATGAAAATGGTAATTGTCTTCCTCTCCTAATGCTGAACTTTTTTGTGATTTCCACATGATTTAGTTCCCATTTTGCCACCACAAAGTCTAATTCTCCAGCATGTCAATGCCACCTTTGCTGTCCTGGCTCTTGACACCTGGCAGACTGGCGGCTGCCCTTTGAAGTCTTTCAGCATTGATTGTCAGGTGATGGGTGACTATGATGTATGGAACACCATCGACAGAAACATTCTACCAAATACGGTAACGGCTCAAACTTTGTGTAATCCCATTCTCTGTTCAATGGTGATTTTATCAATCAATCAATTAATCAATCAATCAACAAATCAATCAATTTATTAGTCCCAAAATGAAAACCAAGGATTGTTAATATTACAATTCAGTATCTGAAAAATAGTTGTAGAAACAAATACAAATACATTTCATATTTTGATATTAGATAATAGTTTGATATATTAATTATAAATTGATGTAAAAGAATTAGGATACTAAAATGGAGAAGCAGGAGAAGAGAAACACAATCTCTGTCCAAAGCCTGCTTTCCCTTATAAACTGTCAGTTTTTGGTCATTGTCCCTAGGATGTAAACCTATGGGTGGTGCCAATGCATAGGTTTGACAGTAGCTACCAATATGTCTTGTCATGTTTTCATTCTTCTGCTGCTTCCAGTCACTGATTTCTCTATTCCATCTTACCATTCTTTGCAAACAGTGCTAAATTTCCTATTTTTAAAACTCCAATTTCATTATGATTATAGGTCTCGTTAGTACTTGGATGGGTAACCATCCTGGGATCTAGTTGTGATGTCGGCGGACAACCAAGCTGTTCATCACTTAGGCATCAAAAAATTGGTAGCAGCGTTAAGCTGTGACAGTAAAATGTGGGTCTAGAGAAAGCAATGGCAAACTATTTTAGGTTAATGGCGTATGCCACCTGCATCGCTGCTTGCGTAGTACACAGAGATCGGTGCTGGACAATACGCTCGTTCAAGTATGGGACTGCCTTTACCTTTGTTGCGTAAGAGTAATTGCTTATGATATGTTACATGAATTATATTTCAGAGTATATACACAGTTACACTGCACCCACTGACCTGGTATCTGGTCAGAGTTTTGGCAAACAACGACGCAGGAACCACAGAATGCATCCTGAAGTTCTCCACAAAACCGTACGTCGACACCAACATGCTTCCGGTTCCACTCATACGAAAGTTCACCGCTCTTCCCATCTACAGTCAAAAGTACTTTCTGATACCGCTGACGTCCGCCATCGTCTGCTTCGCCGTCATGTCCTTTGCGGTCGCGCTTTTCTGCTGCCAGTGCAGACGGGCAACAGTATACCAGTCGGAAAACAGAATTGCTATCAAAGCGATGGCCGAAGAGGCGCTGTTACGAAAGCAGCAGAAAGACGACATCCAAGACAAACAGATATACGTCCCAGACCCTGGCCAGGTTATTAGATTCGACCGAAATCGATGGCAGAAAGCCAAACGTCGACCGACCGAGTACGTCCAAGACAACGTCAACAGCGAACAGGGTGTGGAAGAGATGCTGACAACTTCTGACTCAAGTCTCCCTTACTGCGGCCACTTATCTCTGAATCTAAATAGATGCAATGGTTAGTGACTTCTATTGCTACTACTCTCTAGCTCTTTTTAAAAATTTTTAATGAATGTTGAAATCTTAGCATCAACAATGACAAATGACAACTGGGTGCCGTCTCCAGCTGAGATCTAGCAGCCGCCACCGGCTGTACGTTCCTGCTGCGGCCATTACTCCGAAGTTTGGCAAGCGTTCTATGACTTGCGGTAACCCACTTCTGTGGAATGCGCTCTCTGATGCCCTGGCTTTTCACCTGAAAACTAAAGATCTAAAAACGTGTTCATCGTGTATAGTTGAAATGCTTTTGGTTTTGGCTGATGGCTATGTTACAGCGCTTCACAAATCGTCGAATAATAATAATAACAATAGTGAATATTTTCTGATTTTTTTCTGCTTAGCAAGGAGGGGGTTTTGGGAGATAAACCCTCCTTAGTTGTCCGACCCAGTGGCGTAGCGTGCCACTGGTTAGTCTTATTCCAGGGCGGCGGCAAGGGGGCGGCAAAAATTGCCGCCGGCAATATTGTCCAAACGCTGTATTTGTTCTAGTAGCAATCACTCTTTAAATCTGGCCGGAGTTAATGCCGTGGGACTATCATCCGAGATTTCAGAGAACTTCTTCAAATTTTAGAGAGAATATTTACACTCAGTTGACCTTGCGGTTTATACAAACACGATGTCAAAGTTTTCTGTGAAAGCCGTTAATGCAGAATCATTTAGAATCTTTATAATGGAAAATCTTGAACCAGGAATCCTGGACGCAATGCAATCGTTTTCGTTTCTTTCCTTCCTTCACTTTTGGAAAAAATAGAAGAATCTCAGGCCGTCCAGACATACTGTCAACAGAAAGGTCTGTCATTTCAAATGCAATCTTTTGTCCTTTTTAGCGGAAGAGAGGGATGATAGTCAAATGTTCTGTTGATGCAGCCCTGCAAATCTCACGCCATCGACATTCCAACAGAACGATGTATACGACGAAGAAAAAGATTGCCAGGCGAAAATAAAAGAGACGCTGGGTTGAGCTTTGTTGAGGAAGTAAGGCGATGTATGTTTTCAGCATTGGACAGATTCTTGACGGAAGTGCAACAAAGATTTAGTGGAATGCATTAAATGACTTATTCGGTTTCTTAAATCCACTCGTATTGCTGCGTCACGATGACTTCAAGATCGAATGACTGCTTTTAAATGCCAGTATGGAGACTAGATTACGCCGAACTGACAACAGAAATTCGAAAGGTTAAGGGAACTCTTTCCACGAAAAAAACAGCGAAGACATTCAATTAGCGATACTTTATGGACATCTTGGTAAAACTAAAACATCACTTGCAAGATTCCGTTCCGCACCTAGTTTTGAGCATTCGAATCTACTTAACAATTACTGTCTCCACTGCATGTTTTTCTAAGCAATATAATAAAGAATTAGCTATCTACAATGCTAGAGCCTAGAAGACAGGTTGTCCTCGTTGTCACTGATTTCTATAGAAAACAAGTATATTGATAAACAGCGATGCTATTATTAGTGAGTTTGCAACCGTGAAAGCGCCACAAATAGAATATTTTAAATGTTCTCTACCCAGTACAGACGTAACAGACCACAGTAATGAACTAATGGTAACATTTATAGTCTATCTTTTTGACTTCTTAGTCACATAATTAAATTTCATAGGTATTACATTACACTATTGCCTATAGTCTATTGTTATAATGTCAGAATGCTGTGTGACGTTGTATCATGTATGTTTATTTTTGTTACGTCCTGGGGCGGCGGATTAAACACGTTCCAGGGGCAGAGTTTATTGTATATTATTATTCTGATACCCTTAATCAAGTGCAAAAGAATAGTTGACGACCTTTTTATGCTTGTCAAATTTTTTTGAAGTTGGAAATCATGGGAACCAGGAACCATAACGCCCCCTTTGGGAAATCCTGGCTATGCCACTGTTCTGTTTTCACAATTTCTTTGCAGCAAATACAGCATCTTAACTACTGTATGCTTCCGCACATTCTCTACATTCCACCTACTCTACCTCCTCACGCTCTACATCTGCAGTTTCAGAATTAGGATCACACAATTTAAAATAGCTACCAAAGTTACAGTAGGTTCTTTAAGATGACTTATCTTACCGTTTTTGTTTTCAGAATTGAGAGACAGTTTCTTTCGTCACAAGACCAATTTTGCACCCCACTGGAAAAAAGTTTCTTCAAGTCACGTAATATCAATACAACTGTGCATAAGCAACTTCATTGTTAAAGTAGATGCAACTTGCCTGTATTATACTCTTTCATTTTTTATATGCACTTCTTTAACATTTTTCAAAAAATTATTCTGTCTTCTTTATAAATAAATTACATAAATCTAAGTGAAAATATTATTTTAGCATTTAGTGGTGGTTCATCAGACATGGGTTAGGGAGCTTAGTCGTCACACTGCCCCAAAATATTAGGCAAACCCTTTTTTTCATTAACTTCACATCGAATGATTGTTGCTGCTTTTGGCCACAGCATTCCTTATGCAACTACTCTTAACATTGGACACTGTTGGTTTGAATATTAATCAAAGGCAATGGCTTCCACACTCCTCACACTTTCAATGCAAAAATCTCGAGTCTCACTGTTTTTGTCTTGCAAACTGGATTGCCTCTGAGTATAAATAGAACAGGTGCTATACAAATGCTATATTACATTACATTACATAGCACAGTCCAAATGCCACTCTAAAGACCTTATCGAAGCAGATCTTCACACAAAATTGTCTAAATCTATTCCTACCATTTTAAAACAGGATTGTGCCCAGATTGTCGTTGTATAGATGTCATTTTTGAGGAATTTAAATTTGCAGTATTACTTCATTCTAACTTGAATAATTTTTTCCAGGTATTGTTAAGGCCTCTACCTCCAAATGACAGATTTGAAGAAGAGAATGACATTCATTCATGTAAGATTATGGACAAGCAGTGTCATTTGAGCTACTATCTTACAGTACATGCAGTGGTGGCTCCACAGGGGGGCCCGTGCCCCCTATTGAGTGTCTGCCCCCCTGTTGGGACCCTATACTTAATGCTACATACATAACAATAAATGGTTGGCCCCATGATTAGAAATTGCCACCCCAACGGCCCCCCCCCACTTGCCAAATCCTGGAGTCGTCACCGAGTACATGTAGCTTACTAATGAAAAAACCATGACCATTAAACCATTTAAATTTTTTAACAAACTGAAAAGTGTGCCCCAACATTCATTCTCGTTCTTTAAAGCTTAAAAAATACTTGACGTGAACCACAGTTACAGGTTATTGCTCGCATCAGTTTATCTGTTTCAAAAGCATGTTTTGTGATCGTTATAGGTGATAGTTGCAGAAGTTTGGCAGAAGGAGGCTACCTGAAGCCGTTATCTCTGTCAACTCAGCCAGTTAAAGAAACTTTGGACGTAGAAGACAACGTGAAAGATGCTGTACAAGCAAATTCTGACTCACAAATGGAAACGTATCCAGAAAGGTTGCAACAATATCAATGCGATACTTAACATAAGTACTCTTTGTGCATCACAAAGTCTATAACTATTGCCATTCTGGATGTTCGGCAGGACTTTCATTTGTGGTTCTTCATTCTTATACAGTCGTTGGCCCGAGTTCATCACCAAAGCCACTTCGTATAAGCAGCTCTAGTCTTAAGATGTACAGTACCTGTTTGGCGTGGTCAAAATCGCCTTTAGAGTGCATCCCCACCGATCGGACTGATCTTTCCAGCTTTACCTGACTCTAATTCGGATAGTGTTTTGTGTGCAATTGGGTTCCCTTCACCTTCAGGTCTAGACTTAAAACACATCTATTCCTGACTGCATATCCGCCTTAACCTGGAATCTGGAAGTACGGGCTGACCTCTGGATTATAACCTCGAATCACCACGGACAAGATCACGACTATGAATTTTTACGGAAGCAACCATCGACTACTGGTGCTGATGTACTACTACAATGGCGCTAAAGAAGTCTACTGCTGCTACTGCTGCTGCTACTACTACTACTACTACTACTACTACTACTACTACTACTACTACTGACGTCCTAGGCATTATGATAGTGATGCTTTAGAAGTTTGATTTAATGATTGATTGTTAGATGCAATCACCATACCATGACCGATGATAAAAGTTTTTGATTGGTTTTGTATGAATTCCGTAGTTGATCTAGGCCAGAGTATTGTGGAGCTGGCATTTTATTCGATTGTGACTGGACTAATTCTGATCAATGAGTTGTGATTACATTTGGCAGAAAAACCACAAATTTCTGTTCAACTAGAAGTTTTTGAACACTGACAAACTGCTCGTCAAGCATGAACAAATAACTCTAATAAATAGACAATTCAACGTGTGGCGGACATAGTCTAATAAACATCTTGTGTCATCAACGTTTCCTTTTCTTGCTGTTTAGTAATTATTATCACAACTAATTTAAATAATGTTCAGTTACAGCAGTAAAACTGAATTTACATAATCTCACTACAACAATTAATATTGATTATAGTAACTGCTATCTTGTCTAAACCTGGAAGTAAGTAAGTAAAACACGAAATTTCTAATTCTTTTTGGAATACATCAAAGTACTTATTTATTTGTTGACTACCGGTAATTCTTACTTATGGCAACTGTGTCCAAGTCTTTATAAGGTTTTATAACATTACATAACATTAGAAAAGCTTAACATCTCTATCAGTTACTTGTCCAGATTAAATGGAATCTTCCATTGATTTAATTCAGTCCACTGTTTGCCCTGGGATCAACAAAGTGACACCAAAAATCATTGCATACCATAAAACTCAATCATTCTTCCCCATTTAAAACAATAGCCAAATCATCTGACTAAACAGACTACAGTAGAATGCATATAATCTTACATTCAAAGACTTTAAAACTGTGCAGTGAGAAGACCTGGCATCTAGATTATTAACAGTGGCTGTGATCACAAATACTGTAATATCAGGAATGCAACATAACATGAACTGAAGTTGCTTTTTGACTGTGAATTAGCATTAGTAAGTTACAGTGATGCAGAAGTTACATTGGCATTCAAGTACATCACAATTCAGACCAGAATTCTACAAAATTCTACAAAACTGTATTTTATTTTTATCAATGAATCACACACGAACTGTCCATTGTCCAATGCAAATAAAATAAATGTACGCATACAAAGAAACAAGGCAACCAGTCGATCCATCAACAGATAGTAAAAAAACAGTTGACAAATGCAAACATAACAACACCGGTCTCCACAATGTCTTAAAAGTGCGCACACAGTTTTATAAAGCCTCTACTGATCAATGTACTGCATCTCTTCACAGCCACAATGAGTGAGTAAACAAATTTCCAGGATTTTTTTCTCGAAAAAAGCAAAGGTAGGTCACGTACTCGAACTCAAACGTTGGGTTCCGGCGCTTATCTCCGGTCTAGGCAATCAGCGATGTACTATATTAAAGGTGATATAAGTGTTATGAGATCCTCTTCTGGGGTGTGATTTACATACTTATTGATGCCGTTTAATCTCTAGGTGGCCATGTGAGCGGTAGGCATGTCTTCTTCCAGTTTGAAGTTTGGATGAAACTGTTATGAGATTAAAGAATATTTTCTAATCTGGTTCAATCTTATCTCATTCTGTGACATTACACTGCAAGCCTTCAACAAAGCCATAAATCTGGGGCAGGCTGTCATTACTTTCCCCAGACCCATGTTTTACCTTGCACCTTAACGCTGCTCCTCATTTTACCACTGCTCTCCAGTGAGTAAGATTGAGTCGACCTTCGGGCTCCTGTGGGTATCAAACCCACGACTTTCTGCTCTATTGTCTAGTTGTTGTTACCATTCTGCTAACTTCCCACCCCTAAAAAGGTATGAGATAAACAAGAAATGCAATACCTATCTATCTTATGTATGCCTTGAATTCTATCGAAAAATAATGGATAGACCTAGATAATAGTGCCTTTGAAACTATTAATAGCAGTGATTAGCAGGAGTGTTTAGACTCTTTCAACCTCACTCCTGCCATATCCAAACCTTTTGGCTGATCATAAAAATGCATTTCTCCTGGCAAACATACTGGTAGTTTCTTCTCCACATGAGAGCTAACTAATAAAAAACGGTCATTAGTGTGACTTCATACCACATTTTCCCCTCTAACAAACAAATTTCATCAGCATATCTGCCAGAATGTCAATCCCAAATTTTATTTCCCCCTCTCCCTGCCGAAAATGGACACATCATGTACTCATAGATGTATGAAATAGTAGATTCCAATGCTTTGGTAAAATCTATGCCAATTCACAAAAATTTTAAAACTGGAAACTAGCTGTAATTATTACAAAATCTGCACTTTCACTACACTATTAACGCACTTGACAACCAGTGCTCGAATTGTGAGAAAATGAAAGGGGGGTCATGGCGAGCGTGGTGTTTTAAGAATTTACACTTTTGTCATTTGCAAAACTTTTTTGCATTTCTCTAGGGACAACAGATGATGAGTGCAGAAACAAAGAGATACGATATTGGCAATGATCAGAAAATGTCAGAGCTGTCAGAATTGTTGTGCCGTAACCTTTGATTATTAATATCTGTAAAATTTTAACTAAGAAACTCAATTATCTGTGGTCAGATAAAACGAAAGAATGACAATGCACAGCAAATCTTAGAAAACATCTTCCACAGCCTCAAAATAAAGCTTGAAATGACACACTGTTTGATTATGAATTCGATTCTCTTCGGTTTGCTAGCAGGAAAGCTAACAAAACAAACATGTGACACTACTCTGTACAAAACATTTCAAAAACATACAAAAAGAGATTAACTGCAGTACGTTAGCCGCTACCAACGTGAGTATTTAATAATAGCACTTCTCCTCTTGACTCGACTCGTCAACTCTTGTTGGCTTTGATTTTGCCCAAAACTGATTATGGGTCACATGATATATGCTCTTCTTCGGGGTTTCACCAAAAACAGAATCCTGTTTTTTTCAGAAAGCACACACAATTTATTGATGAAGCACAGAGAACACAAAAATAGAACCTTTAAAAAACCCTTGGACGCACAATCAATCAATATCACAATCAATATTAACAACTACTGCAGTCTAAAAACTCCAGAGTCGGTCTATTCCAGGAATCCAGAAAATTAAACTGGTCTCAACAATTCAGACCTGATGATTACAATATAATCTCACAATTATACAGAACTACAGCAAAAAGCAGAACTGATTTCAAGGATAGGGATCAAAAGGTTAAATACCTTCAATTTGTTGACGCATTTCTCAAATAAATTTCCCTTAACGATTCAAAGTGGCCTCATTCGACTTGGATCAACTCACCCCACAAAATAGTTTTCTTAATAAGCATTGAAAATAGTCAAAATGTCCAATATGATTTAATATAAGTTCCTTCGGGTACATCTTATACTGTACAGAACCATTTCTAACATCTTGCCAATACTGAAAAACATTAACAGAGATCCGATGTTTGAAAGCACACTAAAGGCAAGAGAAATTAATAGATATAATTGTCCTACGAGTCTTCCACAACAAAGATATTTCATGTCTATACAACAGGAATATGTACTCTTTCAATCCACATGCACCACTTCTTGACAAGTGGTGAAAACATTCGAACAAAGTATCACAAGTTAAATTAGAACTGCGATGCTTTCAGATAAACAGGAAGTAAACTTCATTCTAAACGGCAAATCCACTAAAGCAGAAACTTTTCCAACATATGCCATGTACTCAAACATTAGGACACTGCGCACTAGAGCACTTTTTAATTATGACATTCTTTACAATCACTCTGCAGCCTTGTCGAAACCAATCAAACGTCAAAGTCAATGTTGCACTGAAATAAGTCCATGTTTCGCGGCAGATTATTTTCTAGCAGTTTTCTATTTAAACGAGACCACATCTCCCGGTTATGTTCGGCCGCCTGCAGAACCTCTGATGTAGTGGGAAAGAGTTTGGCTAGAATCCTACAGAACAGAAAGGCGGTACATGAAAAACCAGAATATGCACCTGTATGGTTAAGTCTGGGCAGTGTTTAATCTAGACTCCTGGGGGGGGGGGAACTACCAAAGCCGGGGGGAATTCTGCTGGGGTCTGCTGTTAGTTCATGTAGTATGCCAAAATTTTCGGGGGGAATTTGAAATTTCGGGGGAAAAAGGGCAATTTCCCCCCGGAAACGGCCTAGATTAAACCCTGAATCTGGGCACATATTCTACACATCGTTGTGTCTTATTGCAACACACGCTGAACGCCAAAATTGGCTTGTACACTCACTTAACTGAATTGTGCAAAATGAGGTGAAGTGACAATATTAGACTATATAGAATAGACAACATTCAGAGTTTCTCTTCAAAAGCAGCTGCATGCAGTTTTAAAAAAATAATTCACCTGTAGACCGGAAGTGCAATTGAGTCGAGAAACCCAACTTGTAGATCTGGAATAACCGCTTTGTCTCTATCCATCATTTCCACAGGGGCTCGTCCAATTCCCTTTTCCATGTCGCCTTGGGAAAAGAATTCACGGTAGATAAGCTCCTGCCAGATAACACATAGATCTCCGATACTCAACAAAATCATGGATGCCATTTCAGCAAGAAAACAAATTATTGGTTGAGATCATTTAACTTTCCAACAAGCTAAAGATGGATGGATCCCTAGATATCGAACAGAAACGTAACTAAGACCCACTTACAAATAAACGTAAAATACGTTCTCCAAAGTAAAAGAGAAAGACATGGAATAAATAAGATAATTAATTTACAGCAATCGTTTTGGAGTTTGCGAAACTCTTTGCCTGGTCGGAGAGATCGCAAGCGGTCATCAAGAGACACAATAGCAGGCGCTTATGTTCCAGATTGCTTGGCTCAAACCCATCTAGAAAACACAAGACAGACAAAATAGGAATGCCAGCTGAAGCATATGGGCACCACAGAAATTTTTCCAGGGCAGTGGGGGGACAAAACAATGGTCACGGTTAATATTTTAGCAAGGTTTTCAAATTTCACTTTGAAAATGTTGGTATTTGCATTTTCCAGGGAGGCAAGTGCCTTCTCTTGCCCTTAAATGTGCAGGCCCCATGACTGAAGAAAATTAAAACATAAAAATGTCACCCAAGACTCAAAATAGCACAGTCATTATCTGCTTAGTACTGGTTACAATTTCTAATATAAAGATAAAATACGATGAAATAGAAATGTCAGATGCAAACATATTTGCAAATAAAAGCATAATAAAAAATACTATATAAATATAGAAAGTTACAAAGTTTAACTTTTTATACCTTCTGCAAGATGTTCCAAGTCCTTAACTTTTCTCAAGTGCTGCGCCAAATCGGTAGCAAGTATAATTTCCCTCATCAGATCTAAAGCTCGTACATAGTCCTAGAATACACACAAACACGCTCAAAATCAAAACTCAAAACTCAACTCAAATAAGCAATGGTGAGTGATTCTGACTCGGTGAGCATCTCTAACCTCATTCATTCATTATTTATCCCGCAGACATTCACCACTTGATACGACCAATCAGTCAATTGGTAAAAGATAATGGAATTGTATAGCAGGAAATTGGAAAGTGCGGGCATTAAGGACTCACTAATACAGCAGAAACAAGGCATGTTAGCTATTGGCTTGTTGGTCTAATTAATTAACTTCCTGTGGATTAACATAAGTGTTGAAAATATCTAATACTAGATCTGGACAAGATGCATGCATCAATCCCATGCGAGACAGTCCATCCAGTCACAAAGTCAACTGCAAATGGAAACCCAGAATCACTATATAGTACAGCAGGGGTGGCCAAACCGCAAGCAGCTCTTCTAGCATCTGTGCTAATGCAGTTAATGAATCTGCATGTTGCTTAAAAGTAGTAATAAAAATGTGATTTAGCATGATAATGGAGTTGTTGATGAAAAGTTTAAAAAAATTTTGTGGAGCAAATTAACAGATCAAAGGAAAGCATACAATTGCCACATAACAGTGAGAATTTTACCCGTTTGCCAATTTTATCATAAAAGGTCCCATAAAAATAGCAGAGATTTAAATAATAATAATAAGAATAATAATAATAATAATAATAACAAGGTTTAAAGTGGTTCAGTAGGGTCTGCCCTGTGGGAGAAATTTTGCAAAAAAATGGATCATACTACCTCGTTTTCATGTCTAATTGTGGCAATGCAACTCCCAAGCTTTTGAAAATTGTAATTTGTGGCCAGCACTTTCTATGCGTTTGGCCACCACTGCTAATCAATATGCAGGCAATTTAATGATGAAGCCATCTGGTGGATGTAACTGCAATGCCATCTTCATGTTAAGGTTGGAATATTTGTGCTTTCTGCTAAGATATCATAAAAGGCACAAACTGGATTATATTATATGATGGGATTGACATAATTACAATTAATTTAATTTGTCTTCCATTTGTCGATTATAATATCTAATATTCACATTTGTTTAATTCAGCATTCCCTCATCCTAAACTTTACAGAATCCAATCCAATTGGATTGGATACACTTGAATCTAATTGGATCGGATAAACTTGACAGAATCCAAACAGAAACATAAAACTATATCCAAGAGAGAGAGAGTCAAATCCCACCTCTTTTGAAAGATTTTCAAATATATTGCAACCTTCAGTGTTCAAAATGCACATTGACTGTGCAAGATGATGTCTCTGAAATGCAACAAATTAAAGACTTGTAAAAAAACAGTAAACAATGTTGATATTTTAAAAAAAATAATAACCTTTTCTTTTATTGACTCCATCTTGGTAATCATTAAAATTTCAAGAATAAAATATCATAGTAACATTGAAAGCAATGTGCAAAGAATGCAGTTACCTCTAGAACTGAACCTTCTGAGCTGTACAACGCGGCCAACACAGACCCCTGACATTAATAACGACCAATTAATTGACAATTTGTCTATTATCTCAGATTTAATACATAAATTAAAATTATGTCTTCTACTCATTTCCATAATCAATTCACCATTCAACTGGTAAAAATCTCAGGAAAGTAACGAAAATTAATATAACCAAAGAGATGGAAATAGTAAAATAAGAATCAATCAAAAACAAACAAATATGATAGTAGCTATACATTAAAGCAGCTTTTAACCAGCAGATCTTTAATAAACCATAGAGTAGAAAAAGGCTCGATTTTTTGATAGAGGACAAAAATAATATCTTACTGAAGCAACTTGGAAAGAATTGGTTGTTCCGCGATGATCAATGTCATGACAAAGACAGGACACAAAGAGAGAAACTGCTTCAATGTCACTGCAAAAGCACAATGATCACAGTGCTCATATTTGATCACAAATGATCGTGCTCCACTATTAACATCTCTAACTAAATCAGGCTTTTCTTTTTCTGCAACTATTTTTTTTCTGCAACTATTTGTAATAAATTTGTATCTGCAACTATCTATTATCAGATGCCATTTAAGAAAATCCATTACAGTCAATGTTTCATTTTGTCAAAGGCAGTGGGGCCCTTGACTACAACAAATTATTCAACCTCCAGTAAGAGTCAGTTGCACAAAATCCAAATTTTTACCACCAGAGAATGCCAGAGGCTATCCAATTTTTTTACCACCAATGTGGGCCCTCAACCAGTTTGAGGCTAACACCCCAACCCTCAAGAAAATCAAACACTAACTACAGCACAAGAAAGACTTATTTCTTAGAGCTACAATATCATTGCCATGCCAAAGCAAAAACCATCCTCAGACAAATGGAATAAAGAAGCTCACAGTTCTATTAAGAATACAGGGTGGTGCAGATAAACTGGACAAGTCACATTTAGGTTTGCATTTAATATAGTCCGGTTTTTTGTGCCACCCTGTAGAACTGTGCATCTTTATAAGAATCATCAGAATAAGCATCAGAATAATTAAGAATAGAGCCAAAAGAAACGGCACTCACTCTAAATAGTTGAGCACGTTAGTGTTTTTGTACAGCAAATAGCAGAAATGAACGACAGCGAACGCGTGCAACCAGTTGTGGTACGGCGGATCCCGATATCCCTTGCGAACCATTAACACAAACCTGCATATCGGAAGCAAAACAGCATTCGATGCACCGCACTTATCAGTGATACAAAGACAGGAACCAATATAAGACAAAGACTATGCAAAATAGGATGAGGTCATGAAAAATCAAGAATATTACGTTGAAACAGGACGGTTAATCGAGTCACTTAAGATTTGATAAATCATTGCCTGTATTTTTATTCCGTATTCTCCATTACATAAATTGAACATCTTAGCACAATGTATATCACTCAAATTTACTCAAAGACCAGATAAGGAAACAATTTTTTCAGCTACAGATAAACACTAAATCAACTTTCCAGACTGTTCTGCCTGCAGTTTTAAAAAAAAAGTGATTTTATTATTATTATTATTATTATTATTATTATTATTATTATTAGCTGGACAATTTATATAGCGCAATAAGCATGGCAAAATGGCCAAAGACAAGAGTGCTTTACAATATGTAGTAATGTATCATAGTATTGTAAAGCGCTCTTGTCATATAAAACTGTGAAACTCACACTACCTTGTCAGGCAATCAAGACGTATTCGATACTTTGAGATGAACCCCAAATCCTCGAACATGGCAATAACAGCCTAAACAAAGCATTCATGTCCCAGATAAGAAAATCCTCTTCCTAATACTACCATACATAAAAAGGATTGTACCAGAATTAAGTATACATTTCACACATCAAGCCACAAGCCTGACTTAAACCAATTGAGAACTTGAGATGCAGTTGGAAAATGGACACTTAACATGATCTATATCAATTGATAGTAGTCTATTAATTATTATTCTTTTACCTCAAAAAGTAGATTTTAAAGGTCTCAATTGATGAAACTTTGAACCTTCACACTAATGCTGGACACAATATTTAGTCTGATTTTAATCCAGGACCGTTATAAATAGTTTCTTAGCCTATGCTGCCATTTCAGTTTCCACATTCACCATGACCACCCTAGCATATTGCATTCAAAATTCTTCACACCGGTAAATCAAAGACACAAACGTCTGCATATAGTTTTCTCAGTAACAGGGCAATGCTGAGTATTGAGAGAATTACAATCTACTGTACAAGAGGGAATGCAAACTGTGGAGCATAACTGAAATTCAGTCAGTTAAACAATGCCTTTTTAAATAAGCATATTGTGTACATGTATCAAATTACAAATACTGTTCTCAACAAGATATAAATGGTATATATATGTATATATCACACAAGACCTTTGCACTAATCTCATAACCAATTTCTCGTGGCTTGCAAGAAAACAAGTGAAAATCGGGCAGAAAGAAGTGAAGCTGCGACACGATGGTCGATGAAAGAGCTTCGACCTCTTCATTTGTTACCTTGAGGAAAAAAATAGGAAAAACTGTGCACATTAACCAACCACTTTAAGGCTTAATATAGGTAAACCAAATACCGTACTTAAAGTGCTATTTGAGCTCAAAACGCTAAAGTTTTAAAATGAAAGGATGAATTTTAAATAAAATACTTCAAACAGACAGACAAAATAAACCACAAAATACCAGCACATAAACACATAATACTAAATTGAATTGAAATCAGTATTTTAAGCAGTGAAATCTTTGCCAAAGCACACAATAAAATTATGCTGTGTTTACATGCAACTGTCAGAGATTAAACGCAGATTAGGACATATTTTAACAATAAGTCTGAAATGGCTGCATATAAATACCTGCATGTGAAAGATCATTAGTTCATTCGACAATTTGCTTCGATGCTGAGTATCAATCACTTTTTTATACAAAAGACTCTAAAAGAATATAATAATTGCACAACAATTAGCAAACAAACAGCTGAAATCATCCCAGGCCCTTCTTATACGGGGAAAATGGCACGGCAGAGATGACGGAAACTGCAGATCCGAGGGCTTTTATTTCTGCAACTGGGAACAAGAAGCTGATGACTGCTGTTGGCGCTATATAAATACTACTTGGGCGGTCAGAATATTCGGGGCAGTCTAAGTAAGCAATTAAGTGGCACTTACATGATCATCTAGAAACATCGATGGATTAAACAAGTAAGTGAATCATGCATATGTGGAAGTGAACTCTTCCAATGAAATGCCCAACATTAAAACAATATTGCTTCTGTACATATAAGTGAAATATGCACTTATATTGTTATTTTCATGACAATTTATATAGCACCGCAACATACCAGGGGCCAAAGTCAAGGGCGCTTTACAAGGAGAATACCAAGCATTCAGGTGTTGACTGTATTCAACATCCAACATCTTCCGTTCCATGCTGATTGTCAGCGTTGTCGACAGCACCTTTGACTTTGGCCTTCGCCATGCTATGGTGCTATAGAAGTTGTCCAGTACTATACTATACTATACTATTCAACACCCAGCAAAATTTCACAGAGCAAATGAATCGATAGCAGTATCAATTGATAATTAATTGATAGTCCCTTATAGCAGAAGTAGTAGTATCAATTGATAATTAATTATTTAATAGTCCCTTATAGTTGATAATTAATTAATTAATAGTCCCTTATAGCAGAAGTAGTAGTATCAATTGATAATTAATTGATAGTCCCTTATAGCAGAAATGAGATACTGACATAAGATGCTATACAAAGCATAAAAATATCAACAAGAGATCAAGTAAGCAAACACAAGCAATCAATGCTTGCACTAGTAATACGTACATGAACAATGCTAATGCAACAGTACACTGAGAACGCTTGTGCTATGTGTTCGTCGAATGCAGAGAATCGAGCCCCGTTGATTTTGTTACAGAGCTGTGCAACACCTATTACTTCACCTAATTTTGTATAAAAAATTTCACTTTGTAAGTAAAAACAAACAGGCAAAATGATTTAAAATCATAAAGTCATTACGTCTAAATCATAAAACACAATTCTATTCATTGTTTCCTAAATAGCCATTATAATTATCAGTCATCTCTTGCCATACTATCACATATCAATATCTCTCGTATGACAGCGACCATTTATGAAAATAAAGTATTTTTAAACTTTTAAGCCACTTTTAAAACTTTTATGGTAAGTCTAAAAAATTTAACATTTATTCCACTCCACATGCCATCTCTGACACTGTGTAATGCAGCAAAATTAGAAATGTATGCACTGCCTCTACTGTACCGGGTAATACAAATCCTCAGAGGTAGTGTTTACTAGGCTCAATGCCCAAGAAGAGGTACAGGCACAATAGTGCAGAACTGTGCCTAATGACCATTAATATGGATGAAGAAGCATTCTTAGTCTAGTAAATCAAATTTCTCTGCAGAGCACACATGGCTCATCTTCTATGAATAGATACAGAGTGGAGTATAAAGCCCTGAAGATAAAGAGGCTTCTAGCCACTTGGGGATTCAATAATAATAATAATAATAATAATAATAATAATAATAATAATAATAATAATAATAATAATATAATGTTGCACACACACACACACACACACACATATATATATATATATATATATATATATATATATATATATATATATATATATATATATATATATATATATATATATATAAATAAACAACATGAATTCATTGAAAATTTTAAACATGATCTGATACTTTGTTGTGACAAAATTCCCCAATAAAATCCACTGATTACTGAAACTTAAAGCTCTACAGTTGCAACCTGATAAGAAAATATTACATACTAAAAACCCATGGAAACAAATCATATTCTCTAAAACTAAGCAACTGTTGGTAATTATTCTCACCTTTTTCATCTTTTATTGGAAAGCATAAGATGTTTCTGCAATACAACAAGTCACACAAATTCATAACTACATTTCAGTATTGCCACATAAATGCCCATATAATACACTGAACATATGTCATCAGAGCGTTTAAGAAAGGAATCTACCATATTATCTTGGGTATAATATGCATGGGAAAATTGTCTTATAGGCAAGATAATACGGTAGCTTTCTCAAAACAAAGTTTTGTATTTCTGCTGCATGGAATAAACGGTTTATTTATTAATTTCACATGTCAGGCAGAAGAATCACCAAAGCACACTCTGTCAAAGCTAAAATCATTCTTCAAGTATAAACCAACATACATGACAGTAAAAGTCATCCTGAAATTTGTTCATAAAACAATATAGCAGTCCAAAAAGCCAGATACCCATTGATGAGTGGTCCTAAATGAAAACTACACCTGCAACCAATCATTCATTGGATCACCAGCCTTCATATTTCATAATCTTTCATTCATACGCTTACCTCGTCCGAAACCCGGTGGCGTCATCAACACCTCGATAAAACAATGGATGAGCATAAGTATCTTCAATGTTCAACAACTCTCCTATGACAGACAAGCGCAGATATCAGAGCCTGTTACGCATAATCACAACCGAAAGAGGAAAGTACAAAGCACCAATTATATAATAACACACTCGCTGCTATAAAACTGTCTCGTGCTAATTGACAAATCGTGCTTGTCATGACTAATCTGAACTCTGACCTTTACTTTATAAACATCACCAGTACAATATTAAAAGAAGCATAGAATCCAAGCAGTTTTCAATGTAAGATCCCCACCCCACCCCCCTTAGCAGGAACCAGAAAGTATAGACCGACCTCTGGATTTTCAACTACAAACCACCACGGACAAAATCATTGACTATGATTTTCATATTGTTCAAAGCAGCCACTGACTGGTGCAAATGCACTATTACAATGGCGCTAAAGAAGTCTCACGTTTGATTGATTGATTGTTATCAGATATAAATAAAATTACCCACTTATTGCTGCATAAAGTGACCCCCCACCTGTTGCTTCATAGAGTGACCCACCTGTTGTTGCAACGTGACCTGCGATGCCTTGAGTGATGGGAATCCGCACCTCTTCTGTCTGTATCTGAATACAGTTAAACCAAACAGAGATAACAGATAATGCCTTAACCATGCAAAGTAATCATTGTTTAAGTGCCACTGTCCAGAAAAGGCACTATATAAATCTTTTGCCACATTATATTACATAAAATCTTATAGTCAAAAACACAACTATGAAATAAAACCATCATCTCCACCATTTTGCCTAAATTAACCCCTTAACTGGGGATCCCGGATATATCCGTCCATTTTACATTGAGTTACAATTAAATACAGGTTAAGGGGTTAAAATAAGAAGAACAACTACCAACCACCTGTCTGTTGCTTTTGACATCGCCATCAAATACTTTCGCAATCAGCTCATTCGATTCCTTGTCTAGAAGAAATACGGAACACCTGAATGGTCAGAATAAAAATATACGACACACGGTAAGCATTGAAACACAGCAGATATTTATAACAAAATATCACCAAACCAGACCATTCTGCACCCTTTGCTTATGCATTCAATACACGTCGTACAGTCGTACACGTACCTAGAACCAACAATGAAATTAGTAAGCGAGCCGTTTCAGTTGCAGGCCCAAAAATCGAGAACTCTCTTATGCTGGTTGTCAGATCTTCGTGCGAATTGAGTATTTTCAAACCTAAACTTACAGATTATCTCTTCCAATTGGCATTTCTTCCACAGTCTATTATTTTGCTATTTCCAACTCTGGCTGATCTCTGATATGACATGGTCTTTTATAAATGGATTTAGAGTACCATTGATTGATACCCTTAGAGTACTGGTAATATAACTGGCAGTATAAAAGAGCATTATTATTATTATTATTATTATTATTATTATTATGCATCATAAAATTTAGTTGAATGAATTCTTGCCTTAGCATATTATTCTGGAAAAGACAGTTACCCCAGCTATAGCAACTAGTACTGCTACCAGTACTACAAATACTATCAATTACAAAATTCCATCCAAGAAAAAAGTCTGATAATGGGCAAAGAAATCGTATTGACGTTTAGAACATCACACTCAAATGCACGCCAAACTATTAGCTTCGATTGCCAAATATACAAGAGTCACCTTTCAGCTTTCGTCAAATTTCTCGCTTCCTGCATTATTTCGCTCAACAGCTGAGTCAGGTCATCTAAATACAGAAACAGCAGACAGTGGAATTCGTCGATACATCTATTACCGTATACATCATGGCAATACAGTGGCATAGCCAGGGTTTCAGAATAGGGGGCACTATAATGTTTTATGGCCGAAAAAGTCTTGATGAGCAATAAAAAGGTTGTCATCTCAAACGCTTTAAAGCCTGCTGTCTTATGCGGCTTCCTCGATTGTATACCACCCCACATCCCGCAAACTATTCACTGGTTTTGGATGATCTCACGACTGGTCAAGTCCAAACGGGGGAGGGGGCGCAGGCCTCCTGTGCACCCTTGTGGCTGTGCCAATGTGGCATGTATCAGTACAAAATTTTAATTCTCAAAATCACATTGAAGATTTCTCATACATTGGGAAATAATAATAATAATAATAATAATAATAATAATAATAATAATAATAATAATGCAACGAAGTTAGAACTAAAAACGTACGTGCTTCTTTGTAACTTGAATTACTAATATATAATGGTGCTTTGTTTTTTGGAAATAAATCCTTGATTGATTGATTGATTGATTGATTGATTGATTGATTGGTTGATTGAAAAAGTAAACATCTGGATTTTTGAGATGTGATCTTGATGACAATTTCTACAGACAGTAAAATAAATATTAATAAAGCACGTACATGTAAGTCAATAAACCAAGAACAGAACTTCTGTTTGACATAATATAACTGTGGCATAACCATGAGAATCATAGCCTTTATTGCCATTCCACAAGCAATTCCTCATCTTTCCTTTACTATTATGTCTGAAGTAAGGGAATTACTGTGGTCATTAGAAATTTATCATATTCTCCTTTCCAATCTACTCCAATGTAGGAATGAATGTAGACAGAGAGAAGAAAAATGAGGGCTATGGACAAATGCATGAACATCAGATCAGAAAATTTTTTTTTCTTAACACTGATGACAATAATTTTGCTTTGCTAAATTAAAAAATTAAGTACATAGGTAAAGGTTCACACAAAAATGACATTCACCCAAAAATAATTATTTTTCTTAACACTGTTGACAATAATTTTGCTTAGCCAAATTAAAAAATTAAGTACATAGGTAAAGGTTCACACAAAAATGACATTCACTTTATTCATCTTGTCATAAACCTATGCAAAAACGTGACTTTCACCTTTTTACAGCTCTGAACATCAACAATGAAACTGCAGACAATGGGATCCTCCCTACCCAAATGCTCTCTGCCTGTCTCACTATCTGTCTCTCTGTCTCCCTCCCCCCAATGCATACAGTTTTTAAAATCGAAAAAGAAACACATCAAACCCATCATCTGCTTACCTAAATGAGTAAAGAGATTCTTTGCCACCTGAAGTAAAACCTAGATGAACAAATATCACAAGCAAACCAAAACAGTGAAAATTAATTCATTTAATTCCTTTTGAAATGCACTCTTAAGAAAATAATGATGAATAATATTTCAAAAGTAAGCCAGAACAAAGAAAATCATTCATTTTCTGAAGATGTATGCTCCGTGGATCAAATTCTAAGTAACAGAACATTAAAACATTCTCTTCTTAAGATCCTAGCAGGCTCAGATCCAACAGATCTAGTCAGATCCATATCCAATGTATTATTAGCAATCAACAATTCCACAAAATCTCAAAGTAAATTATAAGCACACTATTAAGTCATCAGCAAATGACTATTTATAATTCTTCAATAAGGGCTCATCCACATAGTATGTATGCAAAAAAGGCATATTTCAACCCAACCCCCAACCCCCGTTTGCACACCGTACATATGCAAAATCTCCTAAATGCAACCCTCTCTGTGTGTACATACAGGGGCACAAAAAAACAGACTAGTCAAATTAAGGTGTGCATTTAATATAGTCCGGTATTTTTGTGCCACCCTGTACTATATGGATGGACCCTAACAACCTGCTATTTACTAGTTTCTCTAACACTTTACATTACATTATGGGTGTGCTGAATGCAAGTGAATGCTCTCTCTATTCTTGGGGAATAATTTGCTTACTTGAGTTTGGTTTTTGATTTTTCGCTCGTTCTGGATGGCGAGTGTACTGTGCAGGACAGGAGCGGTGTATGTAAAACAATGCCATACGATGTGCTCATCGCATTCCGAAAACCTACCACATCGGCGATCAACAACATATACATATTATACACAGATTTACAAACGATAAATACAGAAAAGGAAGATATCAGTAAACCAATGAATAAAGGACAGAAATAAATAAGTAAACCAATGAATAAAGCAAAATGATAGAAAAACTCCAAATGCAGTCAATATAATACAGGAATATTTTGAAAATTAATTTTAGCGCTTAAAATGATACCGATTTAAATATTCACATTCACTTCTAGCAAAAAAAAATTGTAACTTGCTCCTGACATTTTGGTAATATGGCACACAAGAAAGTGTCAGTTTAATAAAAAAAATAATAATAATAATAATAATAACAATAATAACTTGAGAACAAGTAGATAAACTATGCAACCAACCGGTCACAAGATCCTCCCAGCTTATTAATGAGACATGTGATCGCCATGACTTCATTAGATATTCGACAGACGACTGGTACGCATAAGGATGAGATTACTTCAATGTCGATGTGACCTTGGAGTATCTCTAAATGTGTCTGCAAACAAATGACATCAGCAGTCCAGGCAATAAGATAAAAATTAGAAAATTAAGTACATAGATAAAGTTTTGCACAAAAAAGATATTCACCTTATTCCTCTCGTCATAAACCTATGCAAAAACGTGACTTTCAATTTTTTTCCAGGTCTGAACATCGACAACGAAAATGCGGACAACGGGGATACTTCCTACTCAAAAGGACCCCTAAGGCAGTGGCGGCTCCAGGATTTGGCAAGTGGGGGGGGCGTTGGGGTGTCAACTTCTAATCATGGGGGCCAACCATTTGTTGTTAGGTATGTAGTATTAAGTATAGGGTCCAAACAGGGGAGGCCACTAGGGGGGAGGCCAGGCACTCAATAAGGGGGCACGGGCCCCCCGGGTCCCGTGTGGAACCGCCACTGCCCTTAAGAAGACCATTTGCAGAGCCCAGTGCAAAGTTAAGCATAACTGATGCAGTGTTGCTCCTGAACAAAAAGTTACAATAATGCAGATTCAATATAACGTCCAAGCATAGTGACATAAAAAAGAAATCAAAGCATAGAATGATAATATAATTTATTCAAGCAATCTACAGGAGAGTCTTGCAAAAACACCAGAAAAGCAAAATTCAAATTGGAAAAAGCATTTAAATGATATCGGAAGAATAAATATGAATCAAACCACAATTATGATTAACAAATGACTGCTAATTTTTCTGTCCTATTATGAATGCTTTGACCATGCAATGGTCTGTATCTTTTAAATCAATTACGATAAACTACATTATTACCGATTCAACTTCTTTGAGAGCAAACGATGTCTTGTTCTTTAGAACTGAGGAAAAGCTGTTCTCATTAATCTAGAAAACACAAAATACGATCATTTACGGGTCGAACAATGATCTACAGTCAACGCAAGATCGCTAGCTCTATTAAAATACTGGATTCAAAACTAATTCAAACAAAGTATTCTAATCAATTTCACATTAAAAGCAAAGTTAAAATCAACCAATAAAACTTCTATGGTGCCACTGTCATAATGCCTAGGGCATCAGCCAATGGCACACAAAATCCTATTTGAATTAGGTCAAGCCGGAATTAGGTCAAGAATCAGGTCAAGCCGGAATGGTCGGTCCAATAGGGGAGGAGCAATCTAAGGGAATAGGACAAGCCAAACACATACATCTTAAGACTAGCTCTAAAAGGTGATATGTTCTGGTCATAGAACGTGATGCTGGTCAGTGGTGTAGCGGTGGGGGGCAGGGAGGGGCAACTGCCCCCGGGTGCAGAGGTAGGGACGCCAAAATTTATCCCCCACACATTTTTTAAAGATGGTCTTTTACAACAGTTGGACACATCATTGGGAATTTAATTTACCTCAACTTCTGAAAAATCCTGACAAGAAAAAAGGGTCATCACCCATTTCGCTTAGTTAAGCTACTCAAAGACCATGTAACTTAATTAAGCAAATAAGCTGATGACCTTTATTTTTTGTCACGAATTTTTAGAAGTAGAGGGCGTTATTTGTACATTTTGCCCTCAGGTGCCGACACCCTCGCAACGTCACTGATGCTGGTAATGAATGCCAGAGCCTTGGGCCACACACTGATAAACAACCAGAGCCAATGACTGTAGGAGAGTTATAACAACAAAGTTCATTCAGGTGGAAAGAACCGTACACCTTGGTCTAATAAGCTGCTGATTAATTAACACCTAATTAACACCTGCCCCATAAAAATATCATTTGCATGTGCATGTCAAAGGAGAAAATATTGGTTCAGTTTCTGAAGGTAAGGAAGGTATTATTACTGGTAAAAGGTACAATCCATGGACTCAGCGCCTGTACAGAGAACCGAAGGGTTAGCACCTTCAGTGTTACATGGCAAAGGCTGAATGAGGGCAGTTGCCAGCCATTCCTTCCACCGAGTTAACACCCGATGTACTCATTCTCAGCTGAGTCGACTGGGGGCGCTTGGGACAGAAACAACCGAAAAGTTTCTGCCGCGGCCGGGAGTTGAACCATGCGCCTCAAGATCGGCAGACCTGTGCGCTACCACTGTTCCACCGTGCACCCGTTATTACTGGTATACACTAAAAAAACAATGCCATAATAACAAAAATACTCACAGGAAATCTAATTTCTTCTTCTAAAATCTTGCCACAAATAACCTAAAATATTGAAACAATCAAAGCGTTCTGACAATGAATGCATTTTCAGCAAAAGCAAAGTAGATGACAGTTGTTGCAATTAATTAATTAATTAATTAATTAATTAAGCAAACAACTCTGCACTTCTTCAAATCTTGATTTTCCATGTCAAAAACTTCTAATGCATGTATGCTGGATATACAAAATTATAGTTTCTACCAGCCTAGCCAAATGTGTCAAAAAATGATTGCCAAAGTCAAAGGCATACTGTATATAGGACATAGTGAATAAAATGCAATAAAAGTGAGAGGTGTTTCATTCCGAACGCTGTAGAGAAAAATCGAGACGAGATATATTGGCTCTTCTAGTAGGATTTGAAGCAATGAAGATGGGGACACACAGAAATGTAATTTCTGTCAGAGAATTTGTTCAATATGCTGAAATTTTTGCATCTTTACACCAACTGTTCAGTATTCCTTGCACTGGCTTCTGTCATACAGAATAATAGGCCGAATGTCTTAAAACCTAAGCAGACTGCTTAATTAAGAACTGATCATTGATTAATTACTAATTAAGATCAAAATAGCATACTTGTTACATTCTAGGATAAAATCTACTCGCAATTTCTTAGAACTTTTGTAAATGTTGTGAAATTTCTTACTGTCAGACACCAAAATGCATAGGAAATTTGCTACCTTACGCATACCCCCTGGAAAGTCCATCCTGTACCCCTGGGGGCACACATACCACCGTTTGGGAACCACTGAGCTAGAGACTGTTGTAATCTAAATACAGTAACAGCTTCCGAATGGTTTTTATATCTGTTTGAGCTGTTTTTTATTTGTTTTTTATTTTTTAGGATAAGTATGATAGTTTCAATTTTGACAATATGAAGCAAACTTTTAGGTGTTATAATAATTAATCTAATGCTGTTCATTTACTCTCATTACGTTTCTTATGAAAGAAATTGGTTCTGTTTAGAAATATTTGTCTAACTTACAATTACTGCCTATTAAACCCCCCCCCCCCTCCACTCTCAAACGTCTCGCCCCACCTCTGGATGTAGATGGAAGACAGATTATACTGTTTTTGCAGCGCTAGAGGTTAGTCGCCATTTTCTGCAATAGTCAGAGAGAAGTGTCATGTCTTTGGTTAGTGTTTCCTCAAGCTTGTCAATTTTTTTAGCCTAATACAGGTGACTAATACTGGCAATCATCAATCATTTCTTCAATTATTCAATCAAAGTGTACTGCAATCGAGTGCCAAATATCAGCATTCGTGTTTGAAGCTGCTTAGATACTGCAATAAAACCTAATAAAATTGCAAACGGTTGTCAGGCTTGCCTGGCAAAAGACCTCCTGTCGGTCGGAATCCACGAGTAATAGAAACGCCGACTGTGATTTGGTTTGTTCGATCAGCTGAAATAAAATTACAACTCATCGATCACTTAAGCAACTTTCCCTTCAAACTTGGCGTGTCGGCCTACAGGGTGTGCTGTGCAACCGGTTCCCGTCAGAACACCGAAGTTAGGCAACGTTGAGCGAGGTTAGCAGTGTTCCCTGTAAGGTGGGCACCAGACTTGGAACCGGGTCACTGGGTCATTCGGGTCACCTTTGTCCACCAGGTCAACGGGTCATCTTTATGACCCGGTTATAGACCCGGTATCAATTAAAATCTTCTTCAGATGCTAAGCAGGCATGTTCATCAATCCCGGAAAGGCTGAAGAGGCTGTACGCTTGATATTAATTAGGTCCACAGATACAAGTAATTGATTTTATCACTGAGGGATATTGGTATTATTACTCTATGGAATGTTATAAAATGTAATGAAAAATTCTATGGTGTGATGACAACGTTTTTTGTTCTTCGTTAACTGTGCTTGCAGTCATCCACTATTGCACCCTTAAAACCTTTAGTTTAAACATTAAATACCGTACACCCTATTCTCAGGTCTGAAGTAATTAGCACAGAAAATTAGAACCAATGACTGGGTCACCGGGTCACTGGGTCACTTTTTTCTGGTCACTGGGTCTCAAAATGTGACCCAGTTCCAAGTCTGGTGGGCATGTGCTCAAAAACAACAAGTGAGTTTTTATTTTATTCATTTTTCAGTTAACCCCTTAACTGGGCAACTATTTGTAACTCAATGTAAAATGGACGAGCGTTACTCGGGGCACCCAGTTAAGGGGTTAAAACTACCTATTTTCCTAACAGCTGGATTTACACTGAAGTTAATCAACATTGAGCATGGTTAGTACTTAAATGGGTGAACATACTGGGATCTAGTCGTGGTGTTAGCGGCCAACCAAGCCGTTCATCGTTTAGGCGTTGATAAATTGGTAGCAGCGTTAAGCTGCGAAGGTAAAACGCAGGTCTAGAAAAAGCAATGGCAAAACTATTCTAGATTAATGGCATAAGCCACCTGCGTCGCTGTTTGTCTAGTACACGGAGATCAGTGCCAGACCCTATGCTCGTTCGAGCACGGGACTACCTTTGCCTTTACCCTTCAATCATCCGCGGAGTAACAGCGGATGGAGTGAAAATCCAAATGACGACACATGCATCAGTCGAATCAGTTTGCAAAACATACGCTGACGAGATGAAAATCGTCTTGTTTTATACTAGCTTAACAATATTAAGGTACTAAGATGTGGAAACAAAATATAATATATAATATAATATAATATAACGAGGTTTAAAGTGGTTCAGTAGGGACCGCCCTGTGTGAGAACCACTGTTGTTCCCGTCCAACAAACAAAATGTGGAAACAGGTCCATGGATATGTTATACTCGTCAACAAACTCACAATTTGTGCAAATTCAACAAAGATTAACTTGAACTAACAAATAATGATTGAATAATTACTTCGTAATTAATTAATAATTAATTCAACAACAGTTGTAATGTGATGCAATGCAGTATCTATGTATAGCGCCTCTTATATTTCTACTCAGAGGTGCTCCAGGCTTTGGAGTTGGGATCATTTTATATCACCATCAAATGTTTAACATACACCAACTGCAATATGTTTACGCTCAGTAATCAATCGACAAACCATTTAATTGATATAGTTTCATATTCTGTAATCAATATACGCAAACATTACACAAGGTAGAAATAGAAGAGGTGCTATACAAATGCCACATTACATTACATCCGATGTGTTCTGTGCTAAACTACCGGTAATAGTCAACCAGTGGAGAAATGAACCCGAAATTATCATGATCAATATAAACAGGAGAAACAACGACATGTTGGTTAACAGCATCACAACCAGAGTTCAGTTGTTGAACATTGAGACTCATTTAGCAATGCTATAACTCAATCCAAGACAAAAACCTATACATCCAAGCAGTGGCGTAGTCAGGATTTCCGGAAGGGGGCCGGGGGTTTGGATTTTGGTTTTTGATGGTGACCAACACCAACCTTTGAAAAATCTTGACAAGCAAAAAAACGTTATGATCTCAAGATTTTTCCTGACAAGCAAAAAAAGGTCCTCGTCTCTTAAACACCGTTACATTCTATATTCTATGCCCAAGGGGGGTTTCCACTCCCAAAGTCACGTTAAAAAATTAAAAATGCATGGAAACTCATTAAAAATTTTGTTTTTGGCAGCCAGGGGCATTTGACCCAACCCCCTTGGCTACACCACTGCATCCAATCAATGGATGCTGAATGCATTCTTAGAAATCATGAATCAACTATTCCCAAGTTTTGTTTTCTATTATCATCATCTGCAAAAGAGAATTCTTCGTTCGGCCAAAAATCAATTTTTCACCAGATAAAAAAGAGACCCTGTAAAACTTTTCATGAGCTTCATTCCGTTTTCAAGATCCACCTCAAAATCAGAAAGGATAACCTCATAAACTCTCAACAAGTATTGTCAAAACACGGGCGCTATGCCAGATTTGTAAGCCTGCCATGGAAAAAATTCAAACTGCTGGTACAGTTTATAACATCAGTACAAACCCCCAAAGTGTCTAAAACACTAAACCACATAAAAAATCTTACACAGACAGAACCTAAAGCCGAAACTTTAGATAGCCGTCCATTTACAGCTACAAATATAGCATAGCTATAAATGGCGACAATATACACTTACCAGCTACATTACCAGCAGTGATGAAAGTCAGCCGGAATGTGCCAGAACTGAGTTCCGGCACCTTTTTGGACCATGAAAATTTTTTCCCCATAATTTTTCAACATTTGTTCCAATATTGTAAAAGCACCGCGTACTTGTTGCAAAACTGTTAAGCTAAGATTTAAAAAGCGCTATAGAAATATAAATGATGGCTACCCATAGTTCTTTAGGGTTATTAGGGTTGTGCCAAGAGAGTTTCAGCATCTTTTTCACAGACTTTCAGCACTGATTGCCAGTGACAATAATTATTGAAAGGCAAAGAATACTTTTATTATTCCATTAATAGACAACATTTTACCTATGATTCCAGAGCAACAAAACAGAGTTGAAAGAACAGATACAGATACCAAGTGTTACTCTACATCAGGGCTATTCAAATGGCGGACAGCAGCTTCCTGAATGGACTAAGCTAGGTCAAAAAATGTCATGTTTAACAAATTATTACTAACAAACTTGGCACATCGCAGTTGAGTAATTTTTTTGTTGCTGTGCGAAAATGCTATGAAAAATTTTCATTCTATTTAAAACTGCAGAGTCAAATTAGCAAAAATAATTAATTATTTTTTATTGTAGTGTTTCATTTAAGTTCAAAGCGTTGGAAATATTATGACTATGGCGTTTTTTTTGCTCGTCAACAAAAATTAACGCTAGAGAGCAGCCAACCAAGGGAGGTTTAACCCCCCAAGCCCCCCTTGGCTATGCCACTGTTAAGATAGATATCTTGTACTTACATAATGCAGAACTTTCAGCTGAAGCAGTTCAGCTTCAGGCTCAAAACCAGTCTATAGAGAGTTAGTTAATATGCAACTTATATAGCATAGTCAATGCACATTTTGAGATGTTACACAAGATGAATAGAAACATTTTTAGTCAAAACCAGTCTTTTGTCCAACTGGACACTATAACTTTTCCTATGAAATCAATTAAAATATGAAACTTGCTGGTTTATGGTCTATCTAGAAGAAAGAACGGTCTGGAATATTCCACACTGGGTCTATGGTTGGCAAAGGCACTGTCAGTTTCCCGAGTGTCGTCCTCGTTCTTGATGGATCGCTTCTGGGTTCAGTTCCTCACTGATTGAGAGGCTGACACCACTTGGGGCTTGTGGCCTTCATCGTCATGCCCCCAAGGACTCATAGAGGGGAGGGAATTATGACCATACAGATAGATGGTAACGATTTTCATCAAAGATGCGCATAAATATCTTGCTGCTGTTTTGTCATTATTCTCTTCTCTGTCCTCCTTTACGGTATAATATTGTCAACGCTGTTCAAGACCGCATTTGTTATAATAATAAATAATAATTATTATTATTATTATTATTATTATTATTATTATTATTATTATTATTATTATTATTATTATTATTATTATTATTATTAGCTAGACGATATCTATAGAGTAATAAGCATGGCAAAAATGGCCAAAGACAAGAGCGCTTTACAATACTACGTATACCCGAAGGTGAATAGGTAAGTTGTTGTAATTGTTGTGTGGTGTTAAATAATTCTTCAAAATATTCTTTCCATCTTTTCATTATGTCTTTTTCGTTTTCTAATACTTTGCTATTCTTGTCTGTTATTGTATTTGTTTTCAATTGGTATTGTCCACATAATTCTTTGATTGTTTGGAAAAATTTCCTTGTATTATTTTGTAAATTTGACATCTATTTCTGCACATGTTTATGGTACAGTATCCAGTTTTCTTTGCACTCTTTACATTTCCTTTATCATTTTCTTTTGTTATCCTATTGTATTCCCTTTTGGCTTCTTTGACATCTTTCTCTTTCTTCACTTTTAGTTTTTTTCTTTCATCGCTCTGTGGGTTAAACAGTGTGGGGAAGGCAACAAGAAACCACCCCACACACACAAACCATGAGAGCACTGGTCACATTGCATGTGAAACAAAGAGCACAGAGTGACAGAAACTAAACGAGTACAAAGCGTGAAATTATATGCCGGCTCGGTCATTGCCCGGATCAACAGGAACTGTGATTCATGTTGGACAACTGGAACACGAACAAAAGTCAGCTACTGGGAAAAGACAAAGACAGCAATTCCTAGATATAATATATATATATATATAATATTATATATATATATGAACATGGAATGTAAGAACTCCGAACCAAACAGGACAATTAGGTAGACATTTTAATACAACAGCTAAAAAGAATTGAATGGACAATACTAGGACCGTGTGAAACAAGATGGACAAAGTCAACTTTGGCCCTTGCTATGTTACGGCGCTATATAAATTGTCACGAACAATAACAGGGAATGGAGAAGTAAACAAAGACGACGTCAAGATTACCCGTACATATGCAGGAAGAGATGATAATAAACACCAAGGAGTAGATATCATGATCAGAAAAGAGACAATAAAACAAAAGCTTTAGATTGGATACAAGGCCATATCGGCAAACGCGATAAAAGCAAGATTTCACATAAACTACAGGAAAATGACACTTATTCAAATATATGCAGCAGCATCAACAGCAAAAGATGAAGAAATAGAAGAATTTACGAAATGCTACAGGTATATATCAAACAAATACCAAAACATGACCTACCGGTATTAATCATAATGGAAGATTATAATCAGAGCCGTAGCTAGGTGCGGGCAAGGGGGGGGGGCAAGCCGCCCCGGTCGCCGACCGGTGGGGGTGCATTTTGGATGTGAAAAAATAGCTCTGCAGAATGAATATAAAAAAGGAATAAAAGGACATGAGCCAGAAATTGGATAAGTAAACTGCGTTGACGACTAAAAAAAAGAAAAAAAAGGTCATCACCGAAATTTAGGGGCGCAAAATATGGATCTTGCCCCAGGCACCAAAAACCCTGGCTACAGCTCTGATTATAATGCAAAAGGAGGGCAATCATGGGAAACTTGGATGGGAGCAATTGGGAAATATGGATATGGAGAAGAAAATGAAAGAGGAAAAAGATATTTAACTTCTGCATTCACAGATTAAAGACTCATAAGTGAGGAGCAAGTGAGGGGTGAACTACTTGTCCAAGGTCACTATACATCGGCCAGGTTCACATTTGAATCCATACCTTCAGAGTGCATGGCAAGAATCCTACCACTACCATACTCCACCACACTCCCACATGCACACACACACACACAAACACATACAAAATATACACCAAAAGATGTGAGAATCTTCGAAATTCTCACATTTACATTTAATTCGGGTATCTTCATAAATAAATCACACAGCGCATAGGGTATTAAAGCAAGATAACTGGTCACTAGGATCTAATTTCTGTAGCTTAGTCAATGCAGACACCAACACATAACATCACGAAAAGATGTCCAAAATAGAGAAAACGGTGAGATCAAATCGTGTCTCACCGCATAATTTCAATATGGCCGCATCCTGATGCTTCATTTTGTTATGCAGGATGTCGTCTGACCAATGCATTGCAGACTCACTTCTCAAACGCTGATAGCAAACAAGAAACTGCAACATTTCATAAAAAAATTACCGGTAATCATTCATCAATCGTGAAACAGCTCTGAAAATTTAAGACCACTATTGAATTATGATTTGAATTCGTTGTTGCAGTTGTTATTAAATTGGTCATTAGCTGTGATTTCATCTATTTTTTGTTTAGGACAGCGGTTCTCAAACTTTATAGGATTTCCTGCGTGGCGGTCCCTTAGAAATTGTTTTGATGATTCGCGGACCTTATAAAATTTGAATTTTAAATTAACTGTAATTAACACATAGGCTACTTGTTTTGTCAATCAATTTAATTAGAAAATAATTGCAAATCTTAGTTATCAAATTTAAATTCAAATGGAATCAGCACTCTTAGGGTCATCAGAGTGTTTTGTGTTGGTGAGATATCTTGAGAAAGTAATCCCTTTACGGTCCCCCCGAAACCATTTGGCGGTCCCCTATGGGACCGCGGACCCCATTTTGAGGACCACTGGTTTAGGAACTCTGTTGCAGTAATTAATAAGTGCTAAAGACTTCTACAAGTGCTGCATCAATCTTCACTCATCACTCACTCACTCACTCACTCATTCACTCACTCTCCTAAGCTGGTAATGAAATGTTCATTTTTATATACAGCCTAAAGCACTACATAGATCATGTCACGCAAACGCCTCCTCCACACAGGGCCAAACCCAGGCTGACAACTCTTCTTAACCCCAGGTGATGCTTTATCCAAAGAGTTATTGATGAACACATGAGTGACCAACCATCACATATAAACTCAATCCTCTGGTACTGGGGAAGGGTTTACAATTATCTTTAAGAACGAATAAAATATTCTGCATTTAACTGAAAAAGCCTTTAAGCAAAAGTTAATTTATTTAACGAGTTTAATAAAATGAGTTTGTACATAGCCTTTCATACCTGTTTTTCAATAAATGACAGATGCTGGTAATCCTCTTGAAGTAGATTATCACAAACAACCTGAAACAAAGTACGGTCTGGTCTTGGCTGTAACATGCAACGAGTATTGTTCTGTTCCTGCTTTTGTGTAAATATAAGTAAAATTCTGATTCAAATACCGGTAATTCATGTCACTCATGTCCTCATCATACAGTATTTTTATTTATTTATTTATTGACAATTTACATAGCGCAGTAGACAAGACTAAGGCCTACAACAAGAGCACTTAACACAGTTTGTGTCCAATATTAAATAAATAACACATAAAGAATCAGAAAAAGCTGAACAAATGAGTATCAAAGCCTTTCACCTGCCATGGCAAAATAACCCGAAAATCATTCACATCCAATCAGCACGAGAATACGCAATCACAAATTTCTCTCAAAAGATCAAACCTGACATTCAATATTTAATACTCAGGCAAGACTCACAGCATAGACGGCCACGATTTTGTTCGTTTGAAGGTCGACTACCGGAGAACATACGACTGGAACCACAGAAACACAGATATCTTAAGCTAAGCCGCCCACTGTATAAGCCATCACGTGACCAGCGAGGACTCGCACAAACGACAAATATTCGCTGCCTGTTTGTCAAGCACAAGCCGCCGGTATTTGTCGTACATGCAGAAACGCGGTTTTTCTTGTACGGTGTCGTGCAGTTACTGCCCGCCGGTCCTTATGAAAAAGTTCTACACTGAATGTCCAGAAGTCTCCGCTGTTTGCCTCTGAGCAGTTTCTGGCTTTTTTCTATGTCAAGGAAAACCGCCAATGCCAAACTGTACGATCGGATTTCACCGGGTTTCTCATCTCGACTGACTGAGTCATCCGTACAAAGACCTTTCTAAACTGGCTTTATTTCTAGCCGTTAAAGACCTTGAGGTTATTGACTAGCCCGTGTTTACTTGTTATCAGGCAACCAAATCAAACTTTAAATTAAATAATATAATGTCTATGGAAGGTGTGTTCAATTGAATCCTATAAATGGCCACATTTTGTACGACTGGTGCCTGACAAGTGCCAGATGTTTTTCAAAACAGCCGCTGTCATTTATGACTACGGCATGCACACATTATGCCGGTTTCTTGTATTCAAACTGCTTTTCATTGCATTATTAAATTTAACATATATACATTTTGTGAAATAAGAGTAACTAAACATAATAACTACACTAAATTAATACTACACAAACCACAAGTGTTTCAGTTGAGCATATGTCTTATTTGGCAAGTATTTTCGTGAGCTATTTCACACCTCTTGGCGGGCTGCCATATAAATACCCTGGTCTATGGTAAGAGGTAACTTATTACTACTGCTGCTTTACTCAATGGCTATAGAACTGGGGTCAAATGAGTTAGTGACCCCGTATTTTAGGGGTTGCCATCTCATACTTCCAGTGAGTAAAACAAATGAAATCAGCCTAGTATGGGAACCCGACTAGGCACTGCTCTTCAGCTCTGGAAAAATTGGCTAAAAGATTTGAACAAATTTCACCAGACATTTTAAAACCCACTGTCTTTTCAGCTATTTATATTACTCTTATAACGGCACACCATATTATGCAGCAATACCGACTAACTATTAAACCCGTATATTTATTGGTATTAGGATATCACGGAAGCACGTTGAAATCTTAGTCAGAGATTGCTCATAGATTTATGTTTCCTATATTTTTGTGAAGACTGCCAGTCTTTCAATTTCCTGCAAATTTCCTTTCTACAATAAAGCACACAGCAATAACATTGACAGAAATCTATGTTTAGTGATATTTTACCACCATACTGGAGGCATAAAACCAGACTATCCAATAAGCTACATCTGTGGTTCAATTTGTCATCCACATTTCGGAAGAAAAGAATGACAGAAATTCACTCACATCCATGTGCTCATCAAGCAAATAAAACACAACGTCAAGTATATATATATATATATATATATATATATATATATATATATATATATATATTATATATATATAAAAATTAGCAAACAACACGTGCTCAACAAATGATTTTTAAAACCAACAATGACTTGCATCAAATGACTGACCATTACCCCCAATTTAGGACAGTCAATAAAACTGGACAAGAGACAGTCACAGTGATAAATATCCAATACCAGTGTCATCATCATCACCAGGGCCTGTTTTAATGTGTGACAGTGATGCACAAAATGTGCAGTGATAAAATGAAAACGTGCAGTGGTAAAATGCAATTTTCTGTGCTTTGTGCAGTGATAAATTTTCCAAACGACCTTTTTTTGCTTGTTTTTTTGCGCAGATGTCCACAAATTTTCTGAGTTTTGTGCAGTGATATATTTCTCTTAAAACATGCCCTGATCATCACTACCATCAGCACCACCATCATCATCACCGCCACCGTCTTAAATTCGAAGGTATTTATTAGTTAATGGTCCCATGGTTGTGCTGTCTGAGAGGTTTACATTGGCCAGATTTCGAAACTGTCTTTCCAAAACATCCACCAAAAACTGCCTCTTTTTCTTCTTAGTAATGCTGTTCTTTGTATAATTTTTTTGAGGCAACCTCCACATTTTTCCACAATAAGTCCAAGATAAGTCAGCCTCCACATTCTTATTGTCTTCACAATAGTTACGTTTCTGTTCCAGTATTCCCTGTACTGGTATTCATTCATTTCTCATTCTTTCCATCCAACTAAATTTATGATCTGGTTCAGACCTTTAAATTAGAAATTCCCAATACATTCTTCACTTGAATTCTCCAGTTCAGTATTAAAAACCAAATTGTTGCAGATTATCATATACAATTTTTAACAAAACAACTCAAAAAATTTCAGTGGTTCATTTCCTTTGCACCACAAAATGAATCTTTTGAGAACCTTTAAAAAGAAATAGGAAATGTCACAGTCTTCAGTCACTGCCTCAACAACAACTGTTTCTGAGAAGCAAGTAAGTAAGTTACTAAAACAGCGATAAATATTTGTAACAATGGGAATCAGCAAACCCATCAAGCATGCATAAGCCTAATCCAATTCAGATAAAGGCCGAATTTGTGTGCGCCTGAACGCGCAACTCCAGGCACCGATGTACAACTTCCAGTGCCTAAAAAACCAAACATCCAGAAAATCTAAAAGGAAATGATAGAAACCGGTTTAATACCTGCGTCAATTTCTTCCTCCACGGCGCAACCGTATTGCCAAGCAACCAGATATAGAGGATTGCTAAGCAACCGCAAAAGGACATGAAAAAGCAATTATGGTCAAAGACTGTGTTTGAACTGACAGATACAGAAATTCCTAAGCACATCGGAAAGTTAAACGGGCGGAGAATTGCAAGAAGCTGCCGCACATGAACGATCAATGCGATAAAAATTCGATAAAACTCACGCCAAAGCTGCGAAAAAACTCCGACAAAAACCACTGAAACATCTGGACCGGAATTCTTCGACCGACCAGAGACGACTGCCACATTAGATTTTAAAAACAGACTCAAGCATAAACCTGCCAACATGCTATCCTGGTATTTGCACGCACACTGCATTCCTGTGGATTATATAATACATGCATGACATACCTATCTTCACGGAACATGCAGGTAAAACATTACTTGCAAACAGGGGTATTTCTAGGATTGTGAATTTGGGGGGTGTCGACCTCAAATTGGGGGTGTCCGGAGCTAATTAGTATGCATTTTGAATGCATACATTGTCACATTACCAAATTATGAGGGGAAGGGAGGGGTGTCGACCTCAAATGGGGGGTGGGTGTTGGGGCGGTGTTAGGGAGGTGTTAAAATATCCCTGCTTGCAAAGAATGCCGGTACATATAAAAAAGTCATTTAGTAGATCATATTTTTCTGCAAAAATACATTACATATCTTTACAAAGGCATTGGGTCTAATGCAGTGCTTTTAAGTAAAAATAACACATAAGTAAGGTAATGCAAAGAAAGTGCATCTCCTAGCTTAATGTATGGCTATGGAACTAGCAATTAGAGTATTGAGAATACAACTACGCTACAATTCTTCCGTGGTCAAATACAAAACATTGTATGCACAACTGGAAAGTATTAGGAATAAAGGAAGAAAGACGACTGTTAAAACAATAAAGAATGACCTTCTAAATAGCATCGAATCTACTGACGACTCTTGCTCTTATACTATTATCTTAGACTGCTTGGACATCAGTTGCAATTTGGAACAGAGTCGATGTTGGTTCTGTACCCAAATCATGCATTCAGTGCGGCCCTGCAGTGGATTTACTGTCGGTCGAATACACAAGGACACACGCGCATACGGATACACGTACACGTACACGTACTATGAAATAGTATTGCATATTAAATTACATGCATAACAAGGAGATAAAACTGTAGTGAAAGTCAACCATTCGGCAGAGATCTATGAATAGATCAATGCAATGGTTATGTCACCAGCGGTCATTTAATTCCATCGTAAAAACACTCAACGCAGCAAATGACCGCGAGTAAACCTCCTCGTCAGCATCCCTACATGTGCCGCATCTCGGGTTCAACATAACAACTACCGAACCGAAACCGAGCGTCGACTTCTATAGCGCCGTTCTACGACACATACGGGCATAGTCAGATGGGACATCAAATCCAAGATGCATAGGAAATTTGTTCAACCGTGAAATTCAGGTCCGGGGAAACGGGCGGACAGCCTAGAGTAGATGATAAGTTGATAACCCGTGGTACACAGTTTTGAGTCTAGAACGAAAGGTTGATAAAGAATCAGTATGAGGCACTATAAAGACGGTGACATTGAGCTCCAGCATCTGAGGGTAGAAAAACCAGAGAGCACAAGACCAGTTTATAATCTAGACTCCTGGATTCTGGGGGAAAATAGACAAAGCCGGGGGAGAAGTCAACTAGGGGTTGCTGTTAGTTGATGTAGTATGCCAAAATTTCCGGGGGGTTATTTGAAATTTCTGGGGAGAGGAAGGGCGATTTTCCCCCTGGAAACGGCCTAGATTAAACCCTGCACAAAACCTTAGAACCACTTGAGTTTGAGCAAAAGCAATTACAGATGCATACGAAGAGCAAGTCGAGTATCATTAGGCTTGAACCTTGTGCTATTGAAAAAAATGACCAGGATGATAAGAGTTTTCACTCAGAGAAGGAAATTTTCAAACGAAATCCTCGCTCTAATTGGAAAGCAGGGCAGAAACTAACACGCTCAATGCTCAAGTATTGGAGTGCCTTTTAACAAACCTGGTCACTGATTGGACAGCAGAAAAACCACCAGAAAACACGACATTTTGAAAAGAAACAAACTGGTGTGCAGGGCTTTTTCGTGCCGGAACGAGGCGGAACGATGTTCCAGAAAATCTGAAGACCGGTATTTTTTTGGCAACATTAAATTCATAAATTGAAAGTTTAGAACTGATATAGTTCTTAATTTTCTATGCATGAATTTAATGTTGCATTGATTATAATCATTATAGTATCTACTTGGCCACTGCGTCATGTTGACAATTATTTGCTTCTGACTGTTGCGTTCCTGAAAATATTTTTTACAAAACAAGCCCTGCTGGTGTGTAATGACTGAGGGGGAAAAGCCACTTCAGTAGCAAGTAAGAAAATTATGAAAAATAATATTATTATTATTATTATTATTATTATAAATGTCAATTTGTATAGCGCTATGTGCCTGGCGAAGGCCATAGTCAAGAGCGCTTTACAGAAGCCGAAATGCTAAAAAGATGCATCTTTTTAGCATTAGAAAATAGATATACTGTACAAGTTTTACTAGGGAGCTGTTGAGAAACGAGTTCTGGAAGCAAAGATGATGGAACTGAGCACAACAAACTGCAGATTTGTAACGTGAAGAATTTTACACACACAGAATTTCAGAGTAGCTGAGTGGAAGCGGTGACTTTAAGTACAAAATTTGTCAGACTTCAGGCTCCTGATCTATGATATGTTACAGAAGAGAGACCGGTTGATGAAGAACAAACCGGCACTGTCGTCCGTAAAATTGCTTTCCGTGGAAAGATTACTCAAGAGAGTAACATTTTCAATTATCCATGGACATTGGAATGCCAATGACCAAACAAAGGCATTGTTCTCCAACCGGCGGACCGAGCCAAAAACTGCAAACATAGCAGATATTCGTGTGAACGTCAAGGGACCGTCCATAAAATACATTGCACTCGAGAAGAGGGTCTAAGAATGTGACAGTTTGTGAAAGGGGAAGGGGTAAATATCACCATGACGTCACACTTTCTGTATATGTATGTATATATATATATATATATATATATATATATATATATATATATATATATATATATATATATATACTGGTATATATATGCAGTGATATTTTACTTTCTCTTCTGATGGATGCATACTAACAAAACTTACAAAAGACATCAGAGGTTTATAATAATTATAATATGCCAGGCAGATGGAATTTTAAATCAACTACATTTGTCATAATTGCCTGAAATTGAATGTCTCTATGTTTTGCTGGTGAAAATTTAACAAGAAACTCAAATGTATTAAATAAAAACCTGTGGGACATAATTTATGGATGACACTTCAAAGGGAGGTTCGAGATTTGTGACAGGCGGGGTGGGGGCAAAACTGTCAAAAAATATCATGACATACTTTATGGACGGTCCCCAGCCTACTTTGAGACTACGGTATTCTGTTGACGCTTCTAAACAGCAGTTCTAGTACATGAAGTTAGAGTTTCCAATGCATCAATTAGCCAATAATACTGTTAACCAATCATTCTGATTTCTTGCATTTCATTCAAATATGAATAACTATGTAACTGAGAAACACACACCAGACATGTAAATCTCATACATTGTGTCAGAACGTAGAGTGCATGTGGAGAAAGCGCTCAATGGCAGTGCAGGTGGAAGGCAAAGTATGTGGAGGTTGAAACTGTAGCAGCCTTCAGGTTGTTGGAAGGTCAAGAAAACATATCCCTAAGCAACACTCTGAATTTCTCAACTTGTACAAGTGCATGATACACCGACATGTGCGCCCCGACATTTGCACAATCGACATTTTGCGTGACGACAAATGTGCCAGTGTAAAATCGACAAATGCGTGCTGACAAGAGCTTGTATTTTAAGCATAACACTACTACACTCTAATATAATAATTTTGCTATAAATTAAAAGTTATCGGTGCTTTAGTTAGACCCAAGGGTTAGGGTTATAGTTAGGGCTAACCCTGACCCTAACCCCTAATTATATCAACGAACATCGCACAAAAGTCGGTGCGTAAATGTCGGCGCGCTAATGTCGGCGCTAATGTTGGGTGCGCATTTGATGGGACATGCAAGTGCATAATATATGCGGGTTCTCATTACACACACAAAACATGCCAGCTCAGATAGAAATATATGTCAATGAAGCTAGTCAAACTTGCAAAAAAATCGAAAACAACTACAGATTTCAATTTAACTTCAGACCAAACACACACACGTGCATGCACACACATGCACACACATGCACACACAATTCGGACATGGCTTCCTGTCACAAACTCCCAGTGGATGGTCCTAGAATTTAAAAGCATGTTCTTGCCCCCTGTTGGATATTCAGCGCCATCACAAGAGAGCGATCTCCAACGTGACGTGGACGACAGAAAGGAAGAAAAATCTATCATCTTGTTACAGAAAACTTTCTATGGATTATAACAGGAAAGGAGATATGATAGATGGGCACAAAAACTCTCGAAACCGCATCAATATTTATGCTGAAGTGGCAAAGCATGTCTGATCTTATCTGAACAGTGAAGCCATAAATGGGAAACTGTTCAACCCCTCCTCTGTCATGGCAATAAATATGTAGGATGCACCTAGAAGCATCATTATATAACACACGTCATCCCATCTACTGTCAGACCATCCTCTTCAGAATGCAACCCAAGTCATTAATACACGAAATTTCACCAAGAATAAGATATAATATTGGCTAAAAGAAACGTGAAAGAGGCAAACAGCAAGGAACTGAATTCACTACGAAGACATGATGTCAGCAGGGTGCGATTTGTGACCTGGAGCAGTGGGGGGGATATGTCGAGCTTGAGGGGGATGCTGTTGTTGGGGAAGTGTAGCAGTGGGGGGATGTAGTGGTGGGGAGATGTAGCAGGTGGGGGGGGATGCAGTTGGGCAGTGGGGAAAAATCCCCCCTTCCTCCCTACAAATCGCACCCTGGATGTCAGGGCCACAGACAAGGAACAACCTGCCGATGTCAGTGAAATCATTCGGTTCTTTGTCATCCCTCAAGAAGAATCCAACGACATATCTGTTCAGAAAAACAATTTTCTTTTCTGCCTTGATTGTATTCCATTATTTTTTGTTTTTATATGATTAATGTTATTTAATTAATTTTTTATAGGTGGATTCTGTAAGATTCCCCTGCTCCTGACATGTGGTAATATGGCACACAAGAAATTATCAGTTTAATAATAATAATAATAACAATAACAATGCTAATAATAACAGTAGCACTGCTGCTGCTGCTGCTCCTATGGCTATTACTCCAACTCCTACTACCACTGCTGCTACTACTACAACTACTGCTACCACCTAGAAGTGTTGGAGCCAAAATGATTGATCAATGGATCAGTCCAACCAACAACCATGAGCTAATGCTTTATTCAAGTCATGAAGTCATATATATATATATATATATATATATATATATATATAAAATCAATACCATAATTAACCCTTTGTTATAAACAGTACATGCAAATCATTTACTAATTGTATACAATCACCATTGAAAGGTTAAATTTATCAACCATGAAAGGTATCAATTAGAGATTGGATAAGAAATCCAACAAATAGCAAAAAGTAATTTTGAACACTAAACAGACCTTTTCACTAACATTTGCATTAATTATTCTTCTTCAGGTGCTCTGTCCAAAGACAGGTTCCATACTCCAGCGTCGCCACTCCTCTCTATCTTGAGCATTTATCTTGAGGGTTGAATACTTGTTTTTCCCCGTGGTGTCGAACATCCACTCCAGCATCGATGTCCTTGGTCGCCCTTTCTGAGCTTTCCCTTTCATCTTTCCTTCTAGTAGGCATAATTCTTCTCTCAGAACATGCGCTATCCACTTCTTTTGTCTTGTGCGAATAGTGTTTATTAGGCTTTTCTTCTCTTCTATCCTCTTCCAGACTTCTTTGTCTTTGCACTTATTTATGGCATGATCAACTATCCTACGGATTCGTACCAAATGAACCTATACAGCATTGTTCAATTTATACTGCTATCAATGCACCTGTACATATTGCAAAAACACGATGGAACCAGATTAAAGATATACACACTCGATCCATGCACACAACAAGTAGATAGAACAATCATTACACATAAAGTTTGATTGAAAGACATGCAACAAATGCACTTTATATGGATTTGAGATTAGACTAAAATTCGAGCCTAGGCCAATGATTTGATCTGGCTAGAAATTTGGTTCTTCATCGATCGAAATTTTGGTCACTAAGATGGCATAACAACACAAGTGCAGGATCAAACTCAACATTCAAACATAGAGCCCCATTTTTGCACAGATTCAGTTTGCGAAAATCCAACAACAACCCTACAACATGCAAACAACCAGGATAGAAAACCCGATACAAGAAGAGCCAAAAGCAGAATTATTAGGAAGAACAGCCGAGCAAAAGTAAAATCTGTTTCGATACAACACAGAGCACCTCATGCAATAATGGGTTAAACCACCACAGATATCAACAGCACAACAAACTACCATAGATATCTGCTTGCTGGTATTTTGTTCCAAACAATGATTAATTTTTACCGTAAGGTTTGCGTGGTCGCTGACAACATATTGATCCTGTAAAACCATAATGGAATCCTGTACATTGTCATGTTCAGGGCTTTAAAGCCAATATAATAGTGAAGTGTGTAGATTTAATTAGTTTATTTCTAGGGCAGGAAGTTAGAAGAGTGTTAACAACGCTGGACGATGGAGCAGAAGGTCGCGGGTTCAATTCCCGCAGGAGCCCTAAGGTCGACTCAGCCTTACTCACTAGAGGGCGGTGGCATACTGAGGAGCAGCGTTAAGCTGCGAGGTGCGAGGTAAAACATGGGTCTGGGGAAGTGATGGCAACCTAACCCAGATTAATGGCTTAAACCACCTACATCGCTGATTGCCCAGGCTGGAGATAAGCGCCGGAACCCAATGCTCGGACTCGAGTACGGGACCTACCTTTGCCTTTACCATTTCTAACATAAAAATGCATATAACAGCATTTCCATTGTCACCTACTCTCAATAACAGCATTTCCATTGTCACCTACTGGTATTAATCATGGCTTTCCATATTATTATTATTATGCATTGCTGGGAGCGTGATGCATCCAAAATCCTAAAAGACCAGTTTCTAGAAGTGCTTCTGGTCTGGAAACTGTGTCTGGCAAAGTGGGCTAAAAGGCTCTATGCACAACAAATTCACATTCCACTAGCATAGCAGCAAACAGTAAACAATAATTAATCCAGTATACAGTACAAGATCAGTGCATCAGCGAGACCAATCAGGTCATATGAAGCACGGTATACTGAAGTAGTCAGTGCAATTGATTCTCAAGCATCATCTTATGAAAATCATCTTAGGCACAAATTTGAAAATTTTCACATTACCGATAGTGGCTACTCTTCAAAACCAATAATTTAACTAGAAGTCAAACAACATAGGCATAGACATTTTCTCCAAAACCAAAACAACCGTGTGTCCAAAATAGTCTCTTGCAGCAACTGAAAGCACTGATTTCTATATAAAAGCAGCCAGAAAGTGCATGAAGTGAATCTGTGACCATAACTGAAGCAAAAATATGAATAGTCAACATAATTGTTTATTATTATTATTATTATTATTATTATTATTATTATTATTATTATTATTATTATTTCAGACAATTTATATAGCCCTATAATAAGGCCTAAGCCTAAATCAGGAGTGCTTCTCAACATAAGATTAGCAGTCAAATGACGCACTGAACAAATGTGTCTTCAGATTCTTAACGAACTGTTTGTCGGTTGTGGAGTTAGTGACAAAGTTAATTATTGTACACCTTTGAAAGTACAGAACTACAAATCATTCTGATCCAGGCAAAAATTTCCACAACATGAATCTTACTGCCTGCTTTAATCATTTGGCACCGATCACTCCGGATGAGCATTATGGACAAGCAGTATACCAGAATGTACAATAAGAAGCACAATCATACATACAATCATATGTATGCATTGCATGTGTACATCAAGAAGCCAAATATTCAATTTGTTCTTAGAAATTGAATTTGTTCTTATAATTGTTGGCTTTAGGAATAATTTAAGCAGTGGTGGTTCCAGGATTTCTTGGTGGGGGGATGAAATGAATTCATAGGAGGTTTGTGGGGGGCATGAAAACGGAGGGAAAAAAATCAATAAACTTTGACGAAAAAGAAAAAGGCTGACAAACAAAAAAGGCGATTTTTCCCAAATTTTACTAGACTTTTACCGAAAAATAGGTTGACAAGCAGAAAAAGGGTCACCCGCAGCTTTTTTCCCATCATTTTACTTGATTTTTATCCAAAAATAGTTTGAAAAGCAAAAAAAGTCAGGTGGGGGATGCATCCCCACTCATCCCCCCACGTGGAACCACCACTGAATTTAAGCACAAGCTTAAAGTTTCATATGAGTTAAGTAAATTATGCATTCCATAAAGAGGCAAGTCTGGTCAGTGGTCACCCTTCTTACCGATACTTGCGTACATAATATTGCAGTAACTGTATAATATTGCAGTAACTGTTTATCAAAACCGACGCTCTAAGTTTTTAGGAAATTAATGCAGACTGCTTTGACATCACTTTGCTACTTCTGTTTTGTACAAACACAATCAAATTGTCGAATGAGAAAATTTCACGTTAACGTTTCCCCCCGAACCAGGGTCGAACAGAAAGCCATGATAACCAGTAGCCCTAAATTGTGGTCCAATAAATACCGCACCCTCTTTATTTTGGTTACAACTTTGTCGAATTTTGACAAATCTTGATAAAACTCAGTAGAAATGTAGCTGAAAGAGTCCACAGCGCACATATGTTCAGGTTATTTCCAATATGCTTTATTTGTAGTAACCGTATTTCACGAAACAAAGCACAGCGTAATTATTCATTTACATGGTAAAAATTTGTCAGCAGTGACCATCATCTCAGTGACAAATGTGTACAGACAGATAAAGCATAGTGAGAGGATGGCAGGAAGCATGTCCTGAAGCAGCACATCACGTCAGCAGACGTCATTCACCTTGATATCCGGCTCGATGAAGATTAAACCGGTGCAGCCCCGTTTTGGTACAACAATAGAAACCAACGCCCGACTTTCTGAACGCTGGGCATGTGCAGAGCAGTCTCTCGTCTGAAATGTTACGTTTCTTGACTGCAATACTAGCGTAAATTCGGTCATTTTGTAGGTTAACCGGCGGTGCCACTGTGGAAAAATTCTGTCCGGCAAATTATTCTTGATGATGATCTGCACTTGAAATACTCAAAGAAGCACCGTGCACACTGCACAGCAGTTGACCAGTCAATTGCTCTTGTTTTCAGAGTTATTTCTAGGATTATCAATTTGGGGGGGTGTCGGTCTAAAATTGAAGGAGGTGGTGTAGGAGGGTGTTAGGGTGCATCTCAGGCTCGGATTGGGGAAAATTTGGAAGGTGCCGGTCTCAAATTGGGGAGTGTAAAAATATCCCTGCTCGTTTCACGTGATGAAAACAGTTGTTGCAAACCTTCTCATCAGCAGAAGTTGATGTCGCCTTCTTCACTTAGGGGCTGTCCATTAATTATGTCAACATTTTTGGGGCAATTGTTGACCCTCTCTCTCCTCCATTGTCAACAGCTGTCAACTTTTAGTGACCCCTATAATTATTTCAAAAACTTTTGACCCCCAACTAAGATCAGTGACGGGTCCCCATAAAAGTTTAGGTAATTATTTGTTGTGCAGTGATGACCTTTTCCTTTTCTTTGTTGTAATAAATAGTACCAATATTTCCTATTTGTTGATAATTTGTAAAAAGTGAAACTGTTGATGTCAACTTCTCTTGACCCTCTCTTCCTGTCAACAACTGTCAAACATTTTCAAACCCCTTCCCTATTTTGTTGACGTAATTAATGGACAGCCCCCTTTATAAGAGGGTCAGGTCTTCGTGTAACTTGCTGATGCAGGAGATGCTCCCATCAATCCTCTTGCTATGGTCACTGCTGCCAAACTGATACCATGTAAACCAGGGTTGTCCAACTCGCGGCCCGCGGGCCACAATCCGGCCAGCCGAGGCCTTCAAAAATTGTAATAAAGCAATCCATCTTTTTGTTGCTACAGAATTTTGAGTCTACAAATTAATAATCTCATACAAAAGTAACTGGTTGCGCTATAATATGGTATTCATGAACTCTCATGTGTGTTAATTTCCCATTTGAAGCTGATCATACTAGCATTCCAGATTCATTACAAATGAAGCTCACTGACTTTCACAACAATAGTGACTTGAAAGCTGAATTTATTCATAACGACTTGCTAACTTTTACGGCCGATATGTTCCTGGGGAAACATTCCCAAAGAACATATAGTGAACCTAGCTTTAAAGACATTGTGTCTATCTAGTAGCACTTACTCTTGCAAACAGATGTTTCTAGAATGAAGAACATTAAGACTAAACAGAGGTCACTTCTTCTGGATGAGCACTTGTGTGTAATTATAAGAATTGCTGCATCGACAGAAGGCGCCAATATAGAGCATTTGTATTGACAAAAACAATGTCAGACTTAACATTAACTCTTCTTTGCAAGACTGTAAGACTAAGTATTTGACTAGCTGCCTAATATTGTATGAGTATGACTGCAACAGTGTAACAGTTTGACTAAAACCAGTCGATTAAACTTTAAGAATGTGAATTGAAAATTGTTATTCTTGTGATGTGATGTAATGTAATGCATTACGATTTCTTCTATAGTGGCCCCCGGACCAGGTTCAAAATTGGAATTTGGTCCTCTGCTTGAAAAGTTTGGACAACCCTGATGTAAACGAATAATTACATTGTGCTTCATTTGTAACAGACAGTTGTCACAAATAAAACATGTTGCAAATATTGCTACGTTCAGTGTCTTATCCAGACTCCAGGCCTTGGGGGGGGGGGAATTGAGGCTTTTTTGAGGGGGAGGGAATCGATTTGGTTGGAGGAGAAAAGACACAGTTCAATGCAAAATTTGTGTAAGTGCTAGGATTTTTGGGGTGGAATTTTGAGGTTTGGGTGGGTGGGGGGGAGGGAATCTCCCCTCATAACAGGCCTGTATAAAACACTGTCTACGTTCCTGCCATGTTTTAACAAGATTGGACAAAGATTGACAAAGTTATAGCCAAAGAACAAGTCGTATCAGTACATATTTAATAATGGTAGAAACAGAAAGATAGGCTAAGAAGGAGGAAAGGCTATCATAGAGAAATGTGTGATAAGATCAGATTCATACAATGACACTGTACATGTTAAAATTCTGCAATTTCAGAAGATATGCTATTGTTCCTAATCTATATATAGTTCAAACAATTCAAAATGAAGCAATTTCCTTCAGGAGATCCATCAATAATTGTGTTTCAGCCGATCAACTTCGAGTTAATTAAATTGCTGTAGTTCATGAATCGCTTGTGCCATGTGCCGAATCGCTGCGAATCACTGTGAATCGCTGTGAATCACTGCATCGGCGAGCAACTTGCAATAAACATTAACCTGCACCTCAAAGAAGTGCAGATATCTGCCACTCCGGTGGAATCAATTTGAAATGAAAGCAAATTACTGACAGAACACCTGCCCCAAAAGTGCTACCTGACCAAACACACAATCAATCCAATCGCATGAGCCACAAATGGACAGACTGCAGAAATCAGTTGCAGGTCAGAGGACACAGCATGAAACTGTTCAAGAAACGGGTTGGGAGTAGGGCTGCGCTAACCGAGTAGTTTAGGAGTCGAGTGAGTAGCTTAGCGAGTACTCGAGTACTCGCGTAAAACCGGAAATATATGATTTGCAAACATTACACGTCACATAATGCTTATTATTTGCCTCATGGCCCTCATTTAACCAAAGCAGAACATTATATACAGTTACATATCAATTTTTCGGATATTCAAGCGTTTTCAAATTTAGTATAACAGAAGTTACAGAACATAAACTATTTTACCGGTACTGGCAAAAAATATGAGGTCTTCACTAGAGTTGGCCCACTGTGGACAACATCTTAACTAACTGGGGCAAAACTAATAAGAATAACCTAAATAAGACTGATTAATAATTATTTGTAACAAATAACGGTAGGCCAAATTTTAATGAAATTCTTTGGTTATTCTTTATTTATCTAATCTATTCTTTGTTTAGTTATTCTATGCGAGTACTCGACTCCAAAAAAATTACTCGGCTCCAAGTTAGAGTCGAGTACTCGCGTTACTCAAGTTACTCAGCGCAGCCCTAGTTGGGAGACATAAACAGCATTTTTTTAGTGCAAGAGTGGTGGACAGGTGGAATGAACTGGATGAGGGGATAGTAACGGCTACAACTGTAAACGAGTTCAAAATAAACCTCAGTAGTTTAGGATATTAGATTGGACGGGAACAACAGTGGTTCTCACACAGGGCAGTCCCTACTGAACCACTTTAAACCTTGTTATATAATATTATTATTATATGTCTAGGCCAATTACAAAAAGAACTGTAGGGTATATTATAAAAAGCTTCATGATCAAATTCCAAGCAGTCTACAGAACAATAGTCTGTCTATGATAAATTCATTTCTGCATATTCATCCCCCTAAGGTCATTATTCTCTTCAGTCATTCAATACCAACTTATGAATAGCGTGATGACAATCAGAAAAAATTCATATAAAAGGACAAGCCACTGCAGAAGTGTGCAGATCTCAAACCAAATTTACATTACCTTCATACGCTCTATTCAAGTCTATTGCTAAGGCCTAATCTAAAGCACTAGCTCCAATTAGACCTAACACATTTACATTACATTGCAAACTTACCGAAGCAACCATCAACTGGTGTTGACATACTACTACAATGGCACTAAAGAAGTTTCCCACTACTGCTGCTGCTGCTGCTGCTACCGCTACCACTGCTACAACTGCTACCACTACCACTACTACCACTACCACTACTACTACTACTACTACTACTTATTGACACAACGATTCAGCTTAAACTATTCGTTCCTTCCCAAATATTGTGACGATTGTTTTACTATCATCAAAAAATGCAAAAAAAGTCCAAATTTTTGGACGATGAATCAAATAAAAAATGTCTGAAATACCACGATAAACATCACCGATACCAAAGACGTTTAACACACGAGGAGAAAGCGAATAAATTAATGACCTGTATATGATCGCCAAGCAACAACAAAGAAGCGCAACTTTCCGTTGGTAAAACAGCACGAAAACAAACCGACTTTGATCCACTGCCTATTGCAGTCCGGTTAAACACCAAGGAACCATACACAAACTCACACACAGTGGGACTGTGTCCACGCCAAAGCCATTGTCAAGGATCACGGCTTCTGCCCATTCACATTTGCAATGTAAATTCTTCCACGCACACAACTTTCACGAGTCCAATGGCAATAAAGGGATAAGCTGGTTAACCAATCGATCCAATAGGTTTTGAACAGTACAATCTGGCAATAATAATAATAATAATAATAATAATAATAAATATAATAATAATAACTTAGTTTTATTGCAAAATTAATCTGATTTTCAGACAAAATCGAATGAATAAATATTTGTTCAACAAATACAATGACTTAGCTGCTGTATACTGCAAGGCAGCACCTCACAAGCCAAAGCTGTCAGACACCGTTGCTAAAAGCCAAAGGGGTAGTAAGGAAGTAAAAGGATGAAAAGAAGGTAAAAGGAGTAGGAAAAGCAAGCTCCATTTCACTCTGAGAATCTCCGAAGTAAAAAAATCAAGCTACAATAAAACCACATAAAAGACCATTTAACTTTTTACCACTCAGCAACATTGCTGCAAAGAATTTAATAACTAAATTGAAAATTTTAAATTGGTCTAGGAAGCAGGACAACAAACAGAGACCGTTCTCTTTCTGTATCAATAGGGCATTCAGTACCAGGGTTATTTCTAGAATTATCAATTGGGGGGTGTTGATATATTGTGGGGGTCTGCTCCCTCTGCTTATGGCAAACTATAGCACCTTAGGCTGCATTATAATTAGGAGGGGTGCTGCTCTCAGATTGGGGTGGGGTGGGATGGGTATCTGGACGTTTCATCTTAGGACTATTCATCTCAGGACTATTCATCTCGGATAAAGTTATAAGGGTTAGGGTTAGGGTTATGAATCGTCCTGAGATGAATAGTCCTGAGATGAATAGTCCTCCTGAGATTAAACGTCCTGAATTCGGTGCTGTGGAGCTGTCAGGAGGTGTAAAAATATCTCTGGTATTGACCATTCTGCAGAAAGATGCTCTAGAAGCCAGACTGAACGCAGTCGCATAATCACAGAATCCACGGTCTCTGCAGATCCATTTTCGCGCAAGTGGCTTCTGAGCAAATGAGACTCACTAATGAAGATTTCTCAGCACAAGACTCGGCTTTAGCGCAGCCGAGTCATCGCCCGAAGAAAAGGCCAACGGGATCAAGTCGCTTGAATAACAACGAGGCAACAAATGGAAACACGCATAAACTCTGATTCTAAGCAATTGCCGACCGTTTCATTAGAAGAACAACGTCTCAGTCCATGGTCGATCTGCCAAAACCAGAAGACCATTTAAATCGGTACATAAGAGATGTGTTGAATTTGCATCAGATGCTCAATAGATCTCTTACTTACTGAACAAAACGAGAAAAGGTACGGACAAAGGAGTTGTTTCCTTGTCTGTTTCTTGTGTGTCTTGTAGCTTTTTAAAAATTGAAATGCAGCGCGAGTTCATGAACTCACAGACATGGAAACAACTCCATATGATCATAAATTCATAAGCATACGATAACAAAGATGTATTGTATCTATTTTTGTCGGAACAAAAGATGAGCATATCTCCAGTGGCGGTTCCACCATGTTGATGACAGGAGATGCATGCCCCCACCAGGGTTCCGAATGACCTTTCTTTGGCTTGTCAGCCTATTTTCCGGTAAGTTTTTTTAATAAATTGAGTGAAAAATACTGCGAATTACCTTATTTTTTGCTTGTCGGCCTATTTTTGCAAGGTTTATTGACATTTAGTGGGCAAAACACTATAACAATGGCGTTTTTCTCTCTTCTTTTGTTTTTTCTTCTCCACTTTACATCCCCCCACCAACTTCCTATAAAAAAATGTTCATCCCCAATCAAGAATTCCTGGAACCGCCACTGCATATCTCAATAAAGTAAACGGTGAAACTGCAAAGTAATGAAGTGCAAAAAAAGTCATACACAAAATATTATGACAGAAATATCACTTGAAAGCGCCATTTTTCAAACACTGTGTTCCATTGTGTCTATTTTTGTTGTGTCCGTTCCTTTGAACAGCTGAAAATTTGTGCTGGACAACAATCCCTAAAGGATGACACCCCTGCACCGTGCTCCAATACAGCCCTATCAAAGAGCTGGATACATACATTCTGCAAACGGACATGGCCTCAATTGGTATGCAGCAGAAGACTGACAAGTCAGTCAGCCATGAATGATATTGTCTAGCGACCATGTATATACATCACAGCTAAGCCAAGGACCGACAACACCGATGAAAGTAAATCAATTTCATTTTTAAAAAGAAGCAGCTTTCAATCACTTAACAGTGCTCAGTCTTTCTGTGTAAGATGCCCCATTGAAAGCTACACCAACCATTGGAGTAGACACCGGGGACTAACCCCCCCCCCCTAATTCGGGACAGTGCAGAGTTCTTGAGTCCTGAGATCCTTACACAATCGGTGAATAATCTGGTAGTAGGTACGGTATCAGATCGAGGAAAACACACCAGATTTCAAAGTTCTTGTCTGGGCCAAAAATGTTGATGTGTCCCCTATATTTTGAATCCTGGCTATGCCATTCATATATACTTTCCATTTCAAAATAAGACTTTGTTGCCAGTAGCCTTTTCCATCCAGAATTAACAAATATCGGTTGAAGAAGCAAACAAACTATTGGAAGTTAAACATACAGATGCACTGTAGAGCATACGTGTTATAATGCAGCTCTAAGCATAAATGTAAAAAACGTTGGGAAAATGATAAAATCGTTAAAAAACGTAAAAAACGTTGCAAAAATAAAAAACATTAAAAAACGTTGAATGAAAAACGTTACCGATGTTTATCTGAGTGAGATTAGGGCATGTGTCTTATCCACCCACGGGGAATAAGCAATCAAGTCACACTATGCAAAACGGCTGTGAAATGAAATAAACAGCAATAATACCGGTATAAATTGCTTATTCTATATTGTAAGTAAGTAAAGCTGCATGACCTGCCAATAAGCAATCGACTATACTCTATAGCCAAACAGCAGAAAGCTAATTAATTAGCTCGTTGTAGCTGGTTTCAGAAAATCTGTGTTCTTATTTTGCCAACTTTTTTTATTATAAAAAACGTGGGAAAAATAAAAACGTTTAAAAAACGTGGGAAAAATAAAAAAAACCTAAAAAACGTTTATTACATCCATGATTCTAAGAGAGCAGAGGTATACAGAAATATATTCAAAAAAGTACATTCAAACCCGATTAACTTATCCTTCAAAAAACCATTGAGATTGAATGATGACATTATCAGAAGTTGAATGTAACAGCAAAAAAATAGCAAACTGGTCTCACAAACACTAAGACATTAAGACAAAGCTGACTTCACGATAAGTGACGTCAATAACACTGGACAACGAATGTTTACAAAAGTCATGTTACTGAAATTAAATTAGTCATTCCTTATTAAATTTTATGTGCTGAACACAAATATACGAATGTGACAATCAAAATGCAAAATTTTCTCTAGATTTTTTTGTAATCTGCAATTATTTTTTATTACCCTACTGCATGGGCCTCCAAAACTTTTCAGCCACGGGCCGCATTGCTGCCTTCTGACGGCTCCATTGGCCACATCCACAAGAAATTAAAATACACTATACAGTGAATGAACAATTGAAAATAACAGACTATTTATTATTGCTGAATTATGAAGCAGTGTACTGTATATTGCAGCAAAAGAAAATTGCTAAAAACCATAAGAAAAAGCAACAGTTGGAATTTTCCTGACATCTAATTAGAAAGAATGGATTCTCAAAACAGGAAAAATAGAGGGGAAAAGGGCACGAGTACGACAAAGAATAAAGTATACAGACAGCCTAACAGAAGCAGCAAGAACTATTTAAAGACAACACCGAACTAACAAAGAAAGCCAGGAACAGAGAAGAGTGGAAATCCACGGTCACAGACGTAGCAATACATGGCACATGAAGAAGAAGAAGTATAATGCATACTGCAGAATATCAGTTGCAATTGAAATGACTACAGTGAGATAAATGAAACTGATGCATTTGTGATAAAAGTACATCAAACGGTGGTTCTAAATGTGTATAGTCTGTATGATAAATAAGGGTTTTCAATGTTCATCAGATAGCCTATATATACCGACAATGCTGACCTGCAGTAGAATTTAATATAACTCATCTACGAAAATGTCTTTTCACACAAATACGTAGTTCCAAAAGCAGAAATCAATTCACAAGCAAACTTTTTCAAATGAATAAACTGATCATATGGAAGGCATTGATAGAATTCTATCAAATTTATTTCCTTAAATTTGTCCTTCAGCATACCACTGGATTGCAAATCAATGATTTCAATTTGCAAATCAGAAAGAGTTAAGTCTTCAATGACAGAGTCAAAAGGATTTTCAAAGAGTCTTATTTTCAGCGAAAATGCATCCATGGATATGAGAGAAACATTCCTGGAAAGCGAGTCACAGCTTCTCGGCTGTATTTGTCACCGCGTGAAAGGTGACCAAGACAGCTTCTTGACAACTGATTCTCAAAAAGTGCCAATTTCTGATGGAACACTTTAACTTGAAGTATGTAATCGCAGTATGAATAGATCCGCTGAAAAGGCTAATTTCCAAAGCCATTCACTTTCTGTGAGCAACACCAGGGGACGGTTCCTCTCATTTAAGAATATCTCAATCTCATTTTGAAGATCAAAAATTCTAGTCAGAACGTTCTCACAGCTAAGCCATCTCACTGAAGTATAGTATGGTAGGTCTGGAAACTCAGATTTTACTTCCATCAGGAAATCACAAAATTGGCGATAGCAGAGTCCATGAGATAGCATATATCTAAGGTAAAGAGTAAGACAGCTGAAAGTTGAAGCAAGTAATAATTAAAGTCTATGTTTCTATAACACAGACGATTTCAAAGACCATGCCCTAATGCATGGCAATAGTAATAATAGGCCTATAGATAATACCTGTAAAAATCAAGTCATAGACCATGTCTTAAATTTCTTTGCCTGTCTCTGGTACAGCTACCGGTATTAGGGAGCATCTAGAGGAAGTGTCTAGCAGTATTTAACTTTATTTAACACGGTAGTGGACCATTTTCCCGTAGTATCTTTGTTCCACTGTTTCGATTTCTTGATTGAATACGTTCGTCATGTTCATCACTAACCATACTAAAGTTGTCGGGAAAGAAATCCAGATGAGAATGAAAGAAGCGGATCTCTAGTTGACCTTTGCAGCCAAGTTTCTGATACAACAGCGGGTCTTCTACTAGTTCCTTGTAGCTTTCTGCGATAAACTTTGCCGAGAAAGTTTACAGACACAACACGAAAAGCATTCCGTGCTTGTTTTGCATCACCCTGCAGCAAACTGTTGAAGTGGTCATCTTTGAAGAGAGCTCTCGAATCTGAGGACCCACAAAAACTCCCTCCTTAACCTCTTTACCTCGTGACCCGAGAGAACTCGGGCAGCGAAACCAAGCGCTAAGGACGGGACCCCGAGAGAACTCGGGAAAGCCCCTATTTATGTCCAATAAATTATTTTCAGTTTCCAATCATAATAATATCGCAGATCCCGAAATGTGCCAGGTATATTATATAATAATGACTCCTATATAATAACGACTGGGAGTCATTATTATATACGTATAATAATGACTGGGGAGTTATTATTATATGGGAGTTGATCTAATATGCTAGACCTGGCTAATAGTCGACGACTAAGCAACTCAGTGAAACTAGGTCACATGAAAATAGCCCGATATACCAACATAACACGACACATGCCTTAGCCCCGAAATGTTTTCCCCCAAACAATTCCACGTCTGTGGGGAGTTTTCGAAAAATCAATTGCATCTTAAACGGGTTAATCGTTGCCTTGCTGAGTCAACGAACTTTTTTCACACAGTATCGGAAAGTTGTCGACGTCCAGCCCACGGACTTCACAAAGTTCTTCATGAAACCTAGTTTTATGTGAATGGGTGGGTGGCAGCAGTATTTTGTCAGTCTCGATCAGACCTGGGTGTTGGATCTTCTTTTCTCTAGCTGCTACATTTTGTCTGCAAGCAGTAACATTTTCACTGTTGACCAGCGTAATAATAACAACTGGATTTTAAAGTGGTTTAGCAGGATTTCTCTGTGTTAAAAAAAACAACAGTCACTCATACAGCACACAATTCTAGCTTCTCTTTGTCAAAGCTGCTATTATTATTATTGTTAAGAAAATTTATAGAGCGCAGTAAGCATGGTGAAGACTAAAGTCAAAAGCGCTTAACAATGAACGCTTAACAATGAATTCTATGCTACCACTGTTACCTTTGAGTCTACAAAAAACACGCATAAATCAAACTAGCATACAGTTATCTAATCTAATATGCCCTCTACTTAAGTTACATTTAAAAGCATTCGCACAAGTAGCTGGCTTATTATATAATATAATTCATTCCATCTGTCTAATGCTCCTGCACTAAAGAATTGCTTCGTCATGTCCTGGAGTGCCGCATACTGTGCTAGTGAAAATATTTCTCATATAGCATGTCCACTTTGTTAGCCAAGTATCTTGTAGGTGTGCCTGTAGATGTTAATTAATGTTAATTTATGTTACTTTATTTGCATCAACTCTATAGATGCATAATAAGCATTGATTGCTGAGGCAAAAGATTAATGCCTAATGATTATGGGAACAAGATTAATACTTCTGCACTTCCACGCAGCGCCCAATGCAACTGTCCCTTAGAAACTTCACCAACTGAAGCTGACATTCTGATAATTAATTTACAGTCAATGAAAGTCATTTCCCTTCAATTGATTCTAAGTCATTTCCCTTTAATTGATTCTGTTCGGAATTCTCGAATTCTCCCAAAATAATTCACACCAACAACAGGATACATCTAAAGCCAGGAGCACCTCTGAGTATAAACAGAAGAGGCGCTACATAAATTTTTTTGTCCTCAGTACTTAAATGTGTGCGTGCGTGTGCGTGTGTGCGTGTATGCCGCGACCGGACAAAATATCTGCGGACAAAATGTCAGTGGACAAAATGTCAAGGTTTAGGGTTAGGATTAGAGTTACATTTTGTCTGCTGACATTTTGTCCCCATGACATTTTGTCCGTGACATTTTGTCAGCAGACATTTTGTCCTAGCACCGTGTGTGTTTGTGTGCCCCCTTATTACATTACATCAGTCTGTAAAAATTTTACGCAAAAGAATTCCAACCATTAATTCCAAATGAGTGGCATACTCTGAAGATTGACAAGGATCTTCAGAAATAGCAGAAATGACAGCACTCAGAATGGCTGATTTGAATACACATGCACCCTCATACCAATAGCGAAGCCCCGAAGTCCCGGGGGGGAAGAGGAGGGGGGGGTTGGTGACAGTATCAACAATTAGAAAGTGGCTCATTTAATAGTAATGCTTGTTGATTCACAGCAGGATGAATCAGCCCGGTGAGAGATGCAACGAAAATGACACAAATGACACAAGAAGAACCGACTGTTTTGCACACCACTTTTTGAGGACAATGGCAGATTAAAAATACTTCTGCAGACACGGTGAGAACATGGCAAACCATGAGAACATGGCAAACCATCGCTTGGTTCTAAGTTCTAACAGAGCACAACTAACAGAGCACAAAAAAGACAATGGATCTATACAGTGTAACGCATAGTCTGCCTATTTAATCCAAAAAAAGCATTAACCCCTTAACTGGGCAACTATTTGTAACTCAATGTAAAATGGACGAGCGTTACTCGGGGCACCCAGTTAAGGGGTTAAGAGAAAAAGCAAAGGCTCCTTGTAACAGCATCTTAACCCCTTCACGGCGGGTCCCGAAATAACCCGGGCAGCGGAAGCCCAATTGCAAACAGCGGATCCAGAGATAACGCGGAAAAGCCCCTATTTATGTCCAATCAATTATTTTCAGTTCCCAATCATATATCATGGATCCTGAGATATGCCAGGTATACTATATAATAATGACTCCTATATAATGACTGGGGAGTCATTATTATATAATTATATAATAATGACTGGGGAGTTATTATTATATACCGGTATATACCGGTAATAATGATGGGGGAGTTATTATTATATACATAATAATGACTAGGGAGTTATTATTATATGGGAGTTAATATAATATGCTACACCAGGCTAATAGTCGATGACTAAGCAACTCATTGAAATTAGGCCACTTGAAAATAGCACCAGACAATAACACAACACAACACAAGCTTTAGCCCAAAAAATTTCCACCACCACCCCCCCACCAACCTCCCCCCCCCCCAAAAAAAAAATTCCACATTGGTGGGGCATGCACGAAAAACAATTCCGCAGGAAAGGGATTAAAATAAGAGCATTCTAAGGTCACCGATATTAATACTGAATTATGGGCTCATTTGATACTGTATCTTTTACCACTTACTATGCACAACTGACCGTATCTTTCAGAATCAAATGACAATTCCAACAGCAGCTGAATGTCATGTAGAGATTAATCCCGAGGATTCGCCTTAGGCCGAGACCAGAGACGGCAAGCTCATTTTGATGGCAGACTCAGAGGATAGAAAAAAATGCTTTTTCTCATTATACGAATTTCTATCCATATTCATCACAGAAAAGAACAGTCCACGTGCCACAGACATAAAACTGATCTGTCTGTCTCTGTATCTACATCTGTCTCTCCCTGTCTGTCTCTCCCTGTCAGTCTCTCCCTGTCTGTCTCTCCCTGTCTGTCTCTCCCTTTCTGTCTCTCCCTTTCTGTCTCTGCCTTTCTGTCTGTTTCTCCCTGTCTCCCTGTCTGTCTGTCTGTCTCCTGTCTGTCTGTCTGTCTGTCTGTCTGTCTGTCTGTCTGTCTGTCTGTGGAGGATTGCCACTGAAGCAATCACACACATGCACACATGTTCCAAATACTTATATGCGGATTTGCCATTGTCGTTTTAGAAAAGGGACTTTTTAGCGATTTTCATTTTCCAACTAGAAAGATGCTCGCTAAGCTCGCTGCTGAGCTCGCAGTGCAGGATAATAATAAAACCCATTCATTGAATTCATGCTGCTGAACAACGTTTCAATGACGTACATACGCCACGTAGCCAAGCTCTGACGCTGCAACGTGCTGCCGCAACGCCGCAAGCACTGGTCATGGCGTTCAATTGATTCGTGGCGTTAAATGGCCGTTCGCCATTGCTCCGATTCGTTCGCGCTAATTCGCCGCCGTTAAGCAGGTCGCATTTTGCTTCGCGGTTTGCCTAAGATTCCAGAACGATCAATCAGAACGCTCACCCAGCTAACCAATCAGAACGCTTGAATGTAACGAATGAGAACGTCACACAGCCAACCAATCAGAACGCTCACACAGCCAACCAATCAGAACGCTTGAAGGTAACAGACATACAGAGCAAGGATCTTAATATTATACCAAAAAATGCTGCTGGCTGCATTTTGTCAGCTTTCATTTCGCTTCTCTTTCGCCGCAGTGCAGGCTGCCGTTTTCTGAATATTCCAACAAACAAATTAAACATAAACTGCTTACACAAATCGGGCCTAAATGTACTCTATAAAATTAGCCTTATTTTCTTTCTAACGTTTGTAACCGCTGAGATATAGGCGCTATACTGAAGCTCCTATTCACCATTCGGCGCTGCACAAACATGCATTTAATTTAACTAATAATCGATGAATAATTAATTCCTTTGCAAGAAACCCGGGGATAAAAATTTCAGGAATTGATAGAAACGTAAGGAATTATAAAATGGGACCTTTAAAGTTTAAAGTACTAAACGGAACATTTGAAACTCATAATGCTAATCTATAGGGCATGACGTTGCACATTTGCGTCAGATTGCGGTAGATTTCCGTAGCTATGCAAACATCTCAAAATGCTAATCTATAGGGCATGACGTTGCACATTTGCGTCAGATTGCGTAGATTTCCGTAGCTATGCAAAAATCTAAAAATGCTAATCTATAGGGCATGACGTTGCACATTTGCGTCAGATTGCGGTAGATTTCCGTAGCTATGCAAAAATCTCAAAATGCTAATCTATAGGGCATGACGTTGCACATTTGCGTCAGATTGCGGTAGATTTCCGTAGCTATGCAAAAATCTCAAAATGCTAATCTATAGGGCATGACGTTGCACATTTGCATAAAATTGCGGTAGATTTCCGTAGCTATGCAAAAATCTCAAAATGCTAATCTATAGGGCATGACGTTGCACATTTGCGTCAGATTGCGGTAGATTTCCGTAGCTATGCAAAAATCTAAAAATGCTAATCTATAGGGCATGACGTTGCACATTTGCGTCAGATTAGTTATAGATTTCGTAGCTATGCAAAAATCTCAAAATGCTAATCTATAGGGCATGACGTTGCACATTTGCATAAAATTGCGGTAGATTTCCGTAGCTATGCAAAAATCTAAAAATGCTAATCTATAGGGCATGACGTTGCACATTTGCGTCAGATTGCGGTAGATTTCCGTAGCTATGCAAAAATCTCAAAATGCTAATCTATAGGGCATGACGTTGCACATTTGCGTCAGATTGCGGTAGATTTCCGTAGCTATGCAAAAATCTCAAAATGCTAATCTATAGGGCATGACGTTGCACATTTGCGTCAGATTGCGGTAGATTTCCGTAGCTATGCAAAAATCTCAAAATGCTAATCTATAGGGCATGACGTTGCACATTTGCGTCAAATTGCGGTAGATTTCGGGAGGGGAAGAGGGTATGGGAGAGGGTTTGGAGGGTTGGGAGGGGAGGGGAGAGGGTTTGGGGGGTTGGGAGGAGGAAGAAGGGGTTGGGAGAGGAGGGGGTGGAAAGAGGGTGGGGAGAGGAAGGGGGTGGGGAGGGAGGGGGTTTGTTTGAGAGAGGGATGGGGAGAGGGAAAGGGAACGGGGTTTTTGCAATTAAGACGCTTCCTGTCGCTCCGTTGATTAGAAAATAATAGACAATGGTTGTCAATGGCAACAGCCTCGTGCGCAGCCCAGGACAGAGGTTACGCAATTCGATTGTTACACAGTTTTGATTAAACAATAGACAATGGTTGTCAATGGCAACAGTCTCGTGCACAGCCCAGGACAGAGGTTACGCATTCGACTTCGCAACGTCGATTGGTGACCAATCAGAACGCTTGAAGGTAACAGACAAACTGGACAAACAGAGCAAGAATCTTAATATTATAAATAATGAAATTACGCACAGAATTTTCATAGTTCTGTTGATATAACGGATAATGCCAACCAGGGTCCATTTCCTTTGTGTTACGAAGCCTTGCCCAATGGTTTCTGAATTCTGCATGCAAGACCAGACACAATGGATAAACGTGACTTCTGCCCAAATAACCAACTACATTACTATCTACGTAGATTAACACCCATTTATTTGCGCCAATGCAGACAGTTAAAAGCAACTGAACACTGAACCAATGTTCACTCTTGGTTGAAATAAGCCATCGGATATCATCACCAGACTGGCACATTACTCCAGATCGTCTGCAGTTGCCTTCATCGTTAGCCCAAGAGAAACACAAGTAGTGTTTCCTCAACTTAGACAAAACAGTCTCTGCAAACAACTGCCGGTAATCCTCCCCTGAAGTGCAAAAACACTCCCGCAGTCTAAGAAAGTTGACGGCGATAACAGGAAGCAGATAGCACGCACCTTTTCTGAAGGAGTTTTGGATTGGCTCGGTTCCAGACAGCAGAAGTCCAGATACCGGATCTGCGGGATCCAATCCTCGCACGGTCAAACGCTGCCGTCTCTGAAAGGCCTCCCTGAAAAATCACTACTGATACAGTATTACTGTATAATGTAATATAATAATGTTATGTAATAATGTAATATAATCATGTAATAATGTTACATGATTTGCTATATTCAAAATGATTACTGGTACTCACGTTGTTTGTCATTTGAATTCGAAAAATATCAACTACGTTAGAAGTTACACAATCTGAACCATACATTTTATCTATTTCATCTTGAGTAAGCAGAGACCGACTGATAAAACTACCGGTAAACTACATTCTGAAGCTAACTGTAAAACTGAACAAGCAGAAGTTCAATTTAATTCAACAATTTGTCATGAATTAATATGCAATTTTTGGAATTCGATAAAATCACAGAAATGATGGCTTACGCTTGATTAAAGAAAAATCTTTATACTTGAAAAGAAAGATTCAGCAATAAAATTCCTTACATGATGTCTTTTTGAAAATACAGTGAAACCCGCTTAATTGCATAGGTGCCGTGCAAGCCTTGCTTATGCGATTAACTGGGCTAAGCGAATAGCCGGGACGTCTGATAATTAATTGTACGCACAAAACACTGGTTCAGGTTTTATGTTGTTATGCAATTAATCGGGTTATGCAATTAAGCAGTATGCGATTAAGTGGGATCCACTGTATATCAATGCAAATTTCTTTGTTCCTCGACTAATAAAATCGTATTTTTCAAAAAATTAATATTGGAAATAATTTTCAGCAAATAAGATTGAAAAATATGCTAAAATGCTCTCAACTTAATCTGCTCAAAGCAAATTAGTTCCAATTTCTCAAACCTTTGTGGCACAGTGGCTGATAATCCTCTTGGTAGGTCTTAGACAGTGGCAATAATAAACTTCTAATCTCAAGTACCTGCCATTGGCATTGCCACAGTAGGGTCAGAGGGTCAGGCTCCACCCCCCCCCCCAAGTTCTGGCCTAGATCAACCATGGGATTTGTGCAAAATAGTCTAGAAATTTCAGGGGTAGGGTTCAATGACTGTAAGAACTCTATTGATGCTGTTTTTTTGCTTGTTTACTTTCTTACTAGAAAATTACATGGTGTGGAGTCAGTGCCACCTTCCATTCCAGAACCCTGGCTACTCCACTGGTAACTGTCCCAGAGTTTCCGTCGCACTTAATTTTAACCATAAACAAATCCCATTGACAAACTGAAACGCCTGCTAATTGCAATGCAAAATTACAGCATCACAATACAACATTACATTGCAACAAGCAAAATGAAAGGAACTATTCCACCGCTCTTGAATGTTTGGCTAACTGCCAGAAAGGCTATTTGAAAGCACACCGTAATGAAATTAGCGGTAAATCATTCAGCATAAGCATGGGCACTAGCACATTAGGACAAGATCGGGCACTTGCCAACCCCTCCACCCCACCCCACCCCACTGGAAAACGCAAATGACAATGTTTTCATAGTGAAATTTGAAAACCATGCTAAAATATTAACTGCAATATTTGTGTTTTACCCCCCTGGAAAAATTTCTGCAACCACTGTGTTTTGCTGCCCCTCCCCAGGGGAAAGTCTGTGGGGTGCCCATGTTTAGAAGTAAAGTCCTGAGGAACAGAACTGATAACAAAAAAATCTGAAAAATAATAAGAGTTGTTTACCAGGCCAATCCTTCCTTGGGTAAGGTATGGATGACCCCCTGTGAACTGCTCAGTCCTTGGTCCTCATAGGCCAAAACATAGACCAAAGCGTCAGACTAGAATGCACAAAAACAAAACCAATACAAATTCTGCATTGAGACAAAAAAGAAAAAAATTGACGCCCTGCAACTACACAACACAATATGCTCTTATACAAAGGCAGATATAGCAAAAATCTTCATGTAGAGCAGTGGTTCCCAAACTTTTTCGGTCGGCGTACCCCTTCAGACATTTTTCGAAAATCCGTGTACCCCTAATTTTAAAAGTAAATTTAAGGGAGCACGCTTTCGATTTTTCGATTTTTAAAAGCATAAACACGGTATCTGAATCATGAAATGTAATAATGTCTTCAAACCTACATGTAATCGGATTACTTGTAGCATTCACAGTTAAACTTGCATAACCTATCGGTCAAATGAAAACAATAAAATGAATCGATGAGATGGATGATGAGGTTGCACCTCATCATCCAGTTTCGAGAATCTTGGCTGCGTCTTTGACAGAGCGCAGAGCAGACAGTGGCGTAATGTGGGGGGGCACTTTGCTGACAGCCCCCCGGGCCCCGGGCGAGGGGAGCCCCTCTTCCCGAAGAGGGTCTAAGCTAGGGTTAGGTTAGACTTAACCCTAGCTAGAAATGATGTGCTGACAACCATTTTTTTGCTCGTCAAGATGAAAAAGGAGGCGATAATAACCTTTTTTTTTGCTCGCCAGCTCGAAACTTGGGGCCCCCATGGCAAAGATGCCCCCCGGGGCCCCAAAAGTCACGCTACGCCACTGAGCGCAGATCGTCCTCTACGTGAAGTCTGTTTCTTTGTTTTGATTTTAAAAGCAGTAAATGTGAAAAGGCAGACTCGCATAAATACGTAGATGGGAATGAGAGCAGTGTCCGAACAGCTATGGAATAAGTCTTAGGATAGGAACGAATCAGGTGGCACCAGAAATTAATGACATCCAATCTATGGAACAGATCTTTAGCGCTACTATCGTTTACCAAATCGATAAATTCCTCCTGAGCAGCCTCTGGAACTGACTCAATGGAAGTTGCAAATGGATTGCGAACCAGTCAAAAATTTTCTCTGCGGACGAGAAGTGTTCGTCAGCAAGTCAACGCTATCAGTAGGATCCACCATAGACTTTAATACCAGTAATAATAAATCTATGTGATCCACACAGGACGATTTTTGAATTTGCCGCGCTGACCAAGGAAGAGTCCAATACCACAAGGTGATAGGACAGGTTAAACTGTAAACTTATAGCGAGGGGTGACGGGTTAGAGGAGTCCAAAAGGTCTACATCTGTCACTGCAGTTTGAGAAAATCAAATCCAATCACAATTTTTTTAGAACTTTTGCAAAGATTGTGAAATTTTTTACTATCAAACATCAGTGCATAAGAATTCTACTGACTTTCCACTTTCCGCCGCGTACCCCCTAGGAAGTCCATTTTGTACCCCTGGGGGTACGCGTACCACCGTTTGGGAACCACTGATGTAGAGTAAAGGCAATATAGACCTTAATGCCCAATATCCCAATTGATATCAAAAACTTTTTATCCAAGGCCTGGAAAAAAAGAATCTCAAGAAAATTAAAATCTAGACAGCAAAAACAAATTAAACAGTTATTATGGTAAATCTAAACCTCTTATTAAAAGGAAAGAAATCATAGAAATTGGAATGACAAATTAGTATGGTCATTAGGGTTACTTCTGGTATGAAATTCCCGCATGTACCGTATTCACAGTTACAATGCCAAAGATGCAAACACACACATACACACACACACATCACCGCCACCACCATAATCTCCACCAATGCACAAAATCGCATGATAAACAAGGGGCAGTTTTGATGACTGCGAGATTCTCTACAGAAATAAAGAATCGCGAAATCGCAGCAAAGACCAGCTCTTTAGATTCCTAGAAGACATAACCGACCATCAAACACAGGATAATCTGGGAGATAGATGGCGCTTCTTACTACTAGTCTTATGCTTAGATTGCTCTAATGACACAAGTCACATTTGGAAAGAACCGATGCCTGCACTACATATGCATACACACAAGGACACACACACACATACACACACACATACACACACATATCTTGCATGACGAAAATCCAGAATTTTACCAAAAGCAAAATGAAATAGCAATAACATCAAATGATCAGACCGGAGTATTATTTAACCGGAGTATTATTTACCAGTACTGTGAAGCCTATGAAATGTCATATACAAGGAACTGTTCAAACTGTAAGTTCAAGAGCAGAAAACTACAGGTGAATGCTGATATCATACAAGCATGACCGCATAAGAATGTGAGGGTCAGAGGTAAAAGTGTACACAAGCTGCAAAAAACAGTCCCCGGGGAAATACAACAGAATGCAAAATGTCTCTAACCTAACAGCAACAGGACAGCAATGTGGCACACTAAAATCAACAAAATATATTATTAAAATGGGTGTTCAAGATTTCATGCAAGGAATTTAGTACCGGCCTGTCAGGAGACCTTCCTTCAGTATTATTCTACTGGTAATCGGGCAACATAACGAAAAGCACATTACTTGAAAGAAAGTAACTACTTCCTAAAAGAACAAAAGCACTATTCACAATATGAAAAGAGTCTACAATACATCAGGAGGTCAAGTATTGGGGTGCTGCACTTGGAAATCGTAGAATTCCTATCTGGAAATGCACCACAGCAAAACCTGTAAACACTGATGTCACAGGGAACTGAAAACATTTTCCACGCCAACCAAAACACCCTATTAACCAAGTCAGAAGAAATGAATTAAACTTTGGTCAGTTCAAATAAACTGGACCATAACAACCAAGGATCCATCTTACCAAGGATCCATGTTATCAAGGATCCACGTTACCATGGATCCAAGTTACCATGGATACACATTACCAAGGATCATGCATGTTACACATCCTCAATTTCGGTTCGACGGGGTTTTATTGCAGTACCCAGAGGCATTGTACGTCAGAAAACTGCCGAGCAACTTCAAGCAAAATAGCGGTATGCAAAATACACTATTACTTTACAGATACGTCCGCGCGACAGAAGTGGCACAGACACGCTAAAGCTCCAGATGTGAGCTGAAAGAAAGGCCAGCTTGACCCCACCATAAAAGTTTACTACTCCTCTGCACAGCATCGCTGCACTTCAACCCCTTCGACAAAACGACAGTTCGCACTAAAACGGATGCATTATCTTTGCTTTTGGGGCAAATATTGGTTCGCGCATAAATCATTCGATTGTCGGTCTTGTCTTCATTATCGCCCCGGTCTTGTAAAAACACAGAAGTGACTGTTTGCCAGCCACACCACCACGACGACGCAACAAGTAATAAACCGGCACATCAGACTTCTGCATGATGATCGACAGATGAGAAAAGTGACAAATGGACGGTAATTTTCAGTGCACTGTCCTATCCTGTTGACACCCGGCCACACTAATAATAATACCGGTAATACAAGGGAAACGCAGTATCAGTGAATGGTGCCAGCACAATCTCCTCAGTGAACGGTGCCAGCACAAGCTCCTCAGTGAATGGTGCCAGCACAATCTCCACAGTGAGTGGTGCCAGCACAATCTCCTCGGTGAGTGGTGCCAGCACAATCTCCTCAGTGAATGGTGCCAGCACACTCTCCAAGCTGAGGTGCAACACGAATATGAAAGTTGCTGCTTTGTCAGCTACACAAAAATAATTCCTCTCAAGTTTCACATAATTTTTGAAAATTTCATTACTGTATCTTCACAAATGCAGTGAATGCATTATCAAATTTTTTATAAACAAAGGAAAGCCCCTTGGCCACAAGATTTACTTCAATAAAGCCAATGCTCTAACCCAACCCAACCCACTCCCAGATTTTTTAAATAAAAATTAAATGATTTTGTGAAAATATTCAAATTTCTAAATTTCTAATAGCATTCCTGGGAAATTAATGGAAATTGTGAACAAAAGGACACCCACCATAATATAATTTTTAAATTATAAGATTCTTAGGACAGGCTGACTTTAAAGAAGACAAGCTGATGTACGGTAATAATTTAACATGTGTTAAAGATAAGATAACAGTTAAGATAGTTAAGAGTTAAGATAGCAGAGTGGTAACAACGTTGGACCATGGAGCAGGAGGTCGCGGGTTCAACTCCCGCAGGAGCCCAAAGGTCAACTCAGCCTTCTTTCGCCAGAGGGCGGTGGCAACTGAGTAGCGGATTAATCCGCGAAGTAAACAGGCACATTGCATGAGAACACTGGCCCCATATCATGTAATCTGCACTAGTCGCCTGGCTGAGGACCTAGAAACGGAGATCAGCGCCGCTCCTATGAGCCTTGAGGTTAGCCTTGAGTGCTCGGGAATAACGATACTTTTTACTTGTAAATTAAATCATTCCATGTCTGTGGATATGACCTGCAGATGATCTCAGGCCAAGTCAGTGCAGCTTACAATCAAAACGACCTGAAAGGAAGAGACTTTCTAACACACACACACACACACACACACACACACACACACACACACACACACACACACACACACACACACACACACACACACACACACACACATATATATATATATATATATATATATATATATATATATATATATATATATATATATATAGGCTGCCAATACTGGGTTCACTGTGCATGCGAATTCGACTTCAAAGACACCGCACTAAGAACTCCCAAGAATGTAATGTAATGTGGCATTTATATAGCGCCTCTTGTATGTCTACTTTGAGAAGGCGCTCCTGGCATTGCAGTCACACAATATATTTACACGCAAGCCTATTCATGGATACCAATACAGAAAGAGATTACCAATTTAACACCATTTTAAAATAATATAAATATATATATATGGATAAATTCTGACGTTGTGCAAATCAACATAAGTACTACACCCTGTGCAGTCTGTACAAAATTCAAAATTAATAATTAACACAGTGTACTGTACTTTATACATATTTTACAAATACCATATACATATTTTACAAATACCATAGCACCAGAATATCCAAACTCCTTGAATCCCATGATGTTGAACAGTAAACAAACTGGATGAAATAATTCTATTTCCTAATCGCAGAATGTTCAATGTAAATATTCAAGGACTTACAACATTGGAAAGAGTCAAACAAAGACTATTCCTCAAAGCTTCCTCGAGACAGTTGAGCGAAGACACCTCTGACAAACACAAAATTGCTTCCTGGAGAAAAAAAAATCAACAATTCATCTCACTGTGCAAACAACAGTAATTACATTCATCAATATTTTATCTTTCAAGTCCGTATGCACATTTAAATCTCACACCTCAAGCTCTATTTAAGAACAAGCAGCTGCTAGGACACAGTATGGTACATTCGAAAGCACTATATAAATTCATGAGATTTTACTTATTTACTTATTCAGATGTGTCATGTAGAGAAGGCCCATGGAGTTAAGCCCCTATTTACCCGGTATTCTCAAGCAGGTTTTGACATTTGTGCCCAAGTGGTGATGAAATGTTTGTGTGGGGGTGAGATAACTGCAGCCCGTAAATTAGAGTTCACCAATTACAATAATTACAATACCAGATATGTTCAATCAATGAAGCACACACCCTCAGTGGTTGAATATTGTCTTTATTCTATAATTAATTCCTTGATGGCAACTGAGGACAGTCAAACTCACTTGACTAATGCTAACAACAACAACAACTACAGGCCAAAATACACGACTCTAGGTTCTAAACTTGGTTCTAAACTATGCGTAAGCACCAACCATATAAATATATAATGAAAGCCCTATAGTGAATGTATAGTGTCGTTCCCATAGTGAAGCCAAGGACTACTTGAGTGAGACCCATGTACAGTTGCACACTCTTAACCTTACAATAACTTGTAAAGGTGCTGGATATATCCTGGTCTCATTATCACACGGTCCTGGTATACCATGCATTATGTCCTTAAAAGGGTCTGGCTCAGGGATATTGCTAGGATTGTGAATTTGGGGGTGTCAACCTCAAATTGGGGGAGGGGTGTCCGGAGCTAATTAGTATGCATACCATTGTCACATTACCAAATTTTTGGGGTGTCAACCTCAAATTCGGGGGTGATGAGGGGGCTATTAAAGAGGGGGGGTAAAAATATCCCTGGTCTGGATCTACTGGTAAGTAATGATGAATTCCATTTAACAGCAAAATTCAAAGAGATCACAGTCATAGAATAAGTGAACTTAGAGGTTACAGTTTACAGTTACGGTGTCCAAGACAATGGACACTCATAGACATGACAAGTTTTGTCGGCTTCAAATCACAACTGTAAAAATGAGAGATAAACCTAATTTGAATTCTTGATCTGTTAACGGTTAACTGAACTCCATCTAGATACAGTATGGTATCAGTAGGGAATGGGGAGGGGGGGAATCCCCGTCACTGCTTACTGATCTGCCCACTGGTCCACTCTGTACATATAGCAAGGGAAAGTTTCATGCTGTCGTCAACCTACTGTTATGAGATGCTCTCCTGGTTTTGGTTTGTACTAATTTACTTACTTACTTTGTTGTGTGGATTCGGAGTCTTTCGTTGCTATTATTATTTATATTATTATTATTATTATTATTATTATTATTATTATTATTATTATTATTATTATTATACAACGTAGAGATTTGTGTGGCAACTAATACAGTGACTGCATGGACACATTACAAATTATCTTCTATCTTCCTCTTCGGTTTGAAGTTGAGTATAATGGACTTTCTGAATTATATTTTACTTTAAATCAACGAAAATCTTATCTTTATTACAACATCGACACTATACTTAACCAGCTCATTTAGCATAATGAGACAATTAAAAAAATTTTCCCACTGGTCTGATACTTTCCAACCCACTGGTCTTACTTACTCTTGAATAACACCCTGTTTAGATATGTCACGTAATCACGCTGCACACAAAGTTCTAACCGCTTCTAATATGCCGGTATATCTTATACAAAATTTACTGTCTTAGGATGCCATGAGAAAAGCAGAATTCAACTGTAGAAATATTAGCACGCAGAAAGCTCATCAGAGCCCTCATTAGCACGTGGTCGTGCTCATTATCAGCCTTGTCGTTAGAGCCATATTTCACATGCCTCTACATAGAATAGCAAAGACTAAGCTGATTAGAATCAGTTATTAGCATCTTTTAAAAACATAGTAAAAAAAATTTGAGAGGAGAGTCATGCAAACTGGCAATTAAGAAATACCAAAGCATGATCCTCTCCATACTGTGCCCAATAATAATCATTACATCTTGTCCTGAGAATCCAGCATTACCAGAACACTGTACACTGTACTTAATTGCTTGACAAAATCAATTGACACCTTGGTCTATTACAACAGGTACCATAAATGTGCATTATCAGTAAATATTATTATCAGTAGTATCAGTATTATTATCAATGTTATCAGTATCGTCATTGTCATCATCATTACTTAATTTCCAGCCTAGGCATAACAATGCCAGTGGACACCCACATTTTCCAAAATTCAGTTAAGTTACTAGAAATGAAAGGTTTCCATCGTTACATTATATATTTTTCTCCATCTTCATGTTCCAACTATGCGAACAAACAAATTCTGATGTAAGGGGCTGTCCATTAATTACTTTAACAATTTACGGGAGAGGGGGTTTGAAAAAGTTTGACAGTTGTTGACAGGGGGAGAGGGTGGTCAAGAGAAGTTGACGTCAACAATTTCACTTTTTACAAATAATCAAAAACTAGGAAATTTCATGGAATACTACTTATTATACTGGAAAAAAGCATGGCAAAAAGGTCATAACCATCACATTTTGACACTCGACAAGCAAAAAAGGGAACAAATGGTCATCACCACAAAAAATATTAACCTTGTTATTGGGACCTGTCATTGGTCTGGGGGGGTCAAAAGTTTTTGACGTAATTATGGGGGGGGGTAACTGAAAGTTGACAGTTGACAGGGGGGTCAAAAATTGCCCAAAAATTGTTGACATAATTAATGGACAGCCCCTAATGTGATGTATCGTAATTGACGATTTGCACAGCACCTTTGACATGGGCAGCATTATGGTTACCAGATATCCAAAGTCGAAATACGGGAGATTGTTTGCGCGATCAATGCGCCCACTCCAGATCAATGCGCCCACTCCACGGTCCAATTCATCGTGATTTATTATGGCTGGAGCGAAACTACACTACAATATTAGGCCTATAGAGTATATAGACTAGGAAAAAGCAATAAACAACACTGTTCAATGCACTGCATCATCTGCATGTAGGCCTAATGAATCAATACTACAAACAAGTTATAATAATATTAGTAGGCTATTAGCATGGGCATATTTAGAAAGGCTGAAAGGGGTATGCTGAAATTTAAAAAGTTCAAAAAATAACTTTTATTCCATGTTCTGCAATAACATACAGTTTAAGTGTATTAGTAATTATTAATTATGGAGTGCATACTTTCTTAAAGTTTCCTTCACTTTACTACATTTTACTAATTGCACAAATTAAGTTATGAAGCAAATATCCCTAAAACAAATTTTAAAATATTTTGCGGTGCAACCGAAGGAAAGGACCAAAGACCAAAGGCCAAAGACCAAAGGGGTACGCTTGGATCTCAGGAGCATACCCCCTAAATACGCCACTGGCTATTAGTATTATTAGGCGGGAGACTGGGGCTGAAATACGGGAGCTCCCGATAAAATGTATTTTACGGGAGATCTGGCAACCCTAGGTAGCATATTTTAATCAGCCAGGGACTTAAGGTCCCATTGACTGATGACGAACTTGGGTTCAGTTTAAAATGTTCGGGTTGAAGTAGTCCAACCTCATGGAATCACTGACCTCTGCCCGGCCGAAAACACACTTGCCTATAGCCATTTCAAGAGAGTTTAAGTTCATAAGAATAAGCAGCTACTTCTGTACAACTTTCCAAAGCGCTATATAAATTTACGAGATTTTACTTACTTACTCACCTCCACTGCTGCTTTTATTTTTTAGAAAGACTGAACAAACTAAACACAAGTAAAGGATGCATGGATTTTAAGGTTTTCACTAGAAGAAGAAGAAGAAGAAGAAGAAGAAGAAGAAGAAGAAGGAGGAGGAGGAGGAAGAAGAGGAGAAGAAGAAAAAGAAAAAGAAGGAGGAGGAGAAGAAGAACAAGAACAAGAAGAACAAGAACAAGAAGAACAAGAACAAGAAGAACAAGAACAAGAAGAAGGAGGAGATGGAGGATAAGAAAGAGAAGAAAAAGAAAAAGAAGAATGTACAGATGTCTGCCCCTTTTTGGATTTAATGCCCACTGAAGCAAAACAACCCAGAGCTGACAGCAGACAATCAGCGATACCCAAATGACGACACATTCAGATGTCAGTACTAGCATTTCAAACACAGTGTCTGATTTGCTGGGAGACTGGGGTGCTCTCCCCCTCCTGGGAAAAATTACCACCAGTCGGAGAAAAAATTGTGGCTTGCATGTCCGATCCCTGGTGAAGTTCAAAATTTGGGAGTTGTAGTATTCCACCCCCCCCACTGATGTCTTGAAATATCAAACACTGCATAAAATAATACTGGTACACGTTCATCGATAACATTTCTCCAAACCATTTACTAATAAAAAATACCTTGGACCCTTTTCATCATCATCATGTTCTCTGTCCTGGGACAGGTTCAGGGCTCCATTGTTTCCATTCCTCTCTGCGTCTTGCTTCTTCCTTGATTTCTGCATAGGTCTTGTGATGCTATGCATCTGTTTTCATCATCCAGTCCAATAGCATCTTCCTTGGTCTTCCTGTTGTTTTTCTTCCCGATATACTTCCCTCAATTACTGTTCTGAATAATAGACCTTTTATCCTTTAAAATTGCATGAACCACTTACTGTTAAATGGGGGTGTGGTGGAGTAGTGGCATGAATCTTGACACCCATAAACCAGTGGGTTTCGAATCTGACCCTATAGCCACTGCATAGTGACCTTTGGCATGTAGTTCACCATTGACTTGCTCGGCTTCACTTACAATGCTTCACTTACAATTACAATTTACTTACAATTACAACACTTACAATGCTTCATTTGAAATGCTTCACTTACAATTACAATTCACTTACAATTACAACACTTACAATGCTTCACTTTGAGAATGACTTAACTTGCCGTTAACAACCCCATTCGATAAACAAATAAAATAAATATTGTTGTTATATGTTGTATTTACTTACTTACTTTGTATTAGATTTAGAGTCTTTGGTTTGGACTCTAGGCTCTTCCATTGAATGTTTTAGACTGTATGTTGAAATAATTATAAATTGTCACAAAATCAACCGAAATCTCATTTATTATATAGCACTACGCTCCGAGCCTCTAACAATATGCACTAAAAACAAGTCCACCTGCATTAGGTACTCCAATGTGTCAATTGCACACCTTCAACCCAGCATTGAAACAGGTGCAATGTCTAAGGCCTGTTCAAATCAAATTCCCGGCTTTTCTGCCACATCGATCAAATTTCCAATAGGAAATATCAAAGTTCGTGTACGTGAATACACAATACAGTATCTCGCATTCTGCAATATTCGCGCTAGCAGAGGTGCTTTGTTGCAGTTGCAGCGTCAGGTGCAACACGTTTGTCACAGCAACAAACGCCGTTTTTCACAGCAATAATCCGCCTCTCGCTCTGCAGCGTCCGGCTAAAAGTCGAGATTCGAAAGAACCAGCATACGAGAAAATGTCTTTCTTTCAGGCAACTAGAAATTCATATTCAGTGCTACAGATCAGTTGTTTGTATTGTGCCATGTCACATCAATCAATCAATCAATCAATCAATCAATCAAAATATATAAGTATTGATTTTTTGTTCGGATACTGATAAACCGATTGAATTGAAATTGAAAACACAGATTACGGATTCAAAATGGCCGTGGGATTTTCAAAGCTCAAAATATTGTATTTTCTAACAATCTGATGTCATATCCTAAATCATTCCTCAGTTCCACAAAAGATTCTGATAAGAATGAATGACCAAATCCCCAAAGCCAAAGTTAAAACTGGCCGACCAGTCAATTCTACCCCCGTCCACACCCCCCAGCCCAGTCCACAGCCGCTACTGCAGAGGGCATCATTACGTCTTTACACAAAGAAAGCTCACACCTAGCACACTTCCAAAGGCAAAGACTGAAATCTTCAGCAAAGATAACTACTGGATATCAGGAGGCCTCAAATTCTCACACACACAGATTGCCCTTACAAGCACGTAGGCTGGACCTCTTAAGTCAAGTCCAACGACAAAATAGCTCATCACTCAGATAAAAGTGCCTGCAATCAATCGATAAAAACAACCTTCTATGGCGCACTATCAAACTGCCTAAGGAAATGGTTCCCAAAGCCTTAGCCGTGACTCCAATGGAAGCTGCGGTTTCCTTCCAGGGAAGCCGTGAATTATTACAAATTAATCATAATCACAAAGATCAAACTACAGAAAACTTCTAGTCTGGCCGGTGGCAACATACGGGTGTGAGTGAGACATGGACTTTGAAAAAAAGATACGAAGCAAAGATCAAGGCGTTCGAGATGAAAGGATTAAGACAGATTCTGCATATATCATGAACAGAAAAAGAGCTAATGAATAATGGGTATTAGAGAAGGGAGGTGCTACAAGAGAATTTCTGGAGTTTATCAAAAGAAGAAAACCGTCATACTTTGGCCACATCAAGAGGAAAACAGGCACCTCTTTGGAAAGAGAAATGATACAAGGCACAACTGATGGAAAAAGAAAAAAAGGCAAACCCAGAATCAGATGGACTGATAACAGCATGCAATGGACTGGAAAGACAATGGAAATGGCGATCCAAATGACAGACAACAGAAAACAATGGAACAATGTCATTCATGATGTGGTCTAACCTCGTAGCAAGGATGACTAAAGAAAAGACAAAAATCATAATTTTCCTGTCTTTTGCTTATCAAGACTTCTGGGTCTTTGGGTCTTTAATTATCACCAAAAAAGTGCTATTTCGCAAATTGTACTTCTTCAAATTTGACATGGGGAGGGAGCCTTGAGAAAATCTGGATGTGGCAAGGGAGCCGCAGATCGAAAAATTTTGGGAACTACTGGCCCGGGGCATCAGACGCCGACGGGGCGCACCAAATCCAATCCGAAACAAAAGCCAGGCGAAGCCAGAAAGGTCAATACAAGAACTTCTAAATGGTAACTAAATTTAGGACACTTTGGCCAATCCCATTGTAACAACTGTGTGTTTTCCTTACTCTCTCATATTCCACTTTAGGATTAAACAACACCGGATCATATTACAATATAAAATAATGTGAATGGAATCTAGCTAAACTCCTTAAATGATGAAGAAAGCATTAGATTAAAGGTTAAAGAGCATTGTACAACAGTGGATTACCGGTAATAGACTACCGGTACATAAAAAGTAAATTCCATCATAACAAATAAATTCAGAATTTTAAAAAACAGTACAATCTTACCGGTACTAGTATAGATGAAATGCAAACAACTCATATAACATGGCAGCCTTAGTTAGATTCATCTAAAACACACACTCAGTGTACAATTTCTAACAATTAATCAAGACAATGATGACAACGATGTTGATTATGGTGGTGGCAGTGGTTGTGGTTGGTGGTGATGATGATGATGAGTCTTTTGAAAATATATGTTACCCAAAGACAAAATGGATTAGGGTGATTCACACTGTCTTCCATACAACGGAGCAGGGTTGTGAGATTAGAACTGACAAGCCCAGGATGACAGTCTAGACCACTGCACCACTATACTGCACACCTAAGTACTCCCTTAAACTAGTATAGTATGCACTATACACAGTGAAATAGATACACAGCACCAGATAACCAGATGACACTAATCGGGAAATTAATCCCTGAAACCAAGCTAGCAGTGCAATGTGCTTTATTTCAATAATACTATAATTAATTAACAGGAACCGTTTACAACAGCCCAGTGCAAGGATTGGCCCAGTGTTTAGACAATTATGCTTATTGAAAAAGACAGCTTCAGAAGAGAGAAGGATCAGGTAAATCAGCTTTTAATTAACCCCTTAACCGTGTATTTAACTGTAACTCAATGTAAAATGGACGGATATATCCAGGATCCCCAGTTAAGGGGTTAAGGCACAGTGTGACGGCCATACAGTGTTTGAAAGTACAGTTAGTAAACTTTGAAATTACATGTAATTACATCTGTAAAACCATTACACTAGAAAAGCGTGATAAAAATTAGTAAAATACAATGACTCAAGAATCGAACAAATAATACCGAGTCTTGAAAATATGAGCTTTACGTCGTATACATTGTCACAATATAATTAACGTATTCCATGCAACATTAATGCATTATCTCCAGGGCATTGTGCATCATCAAAAAAAGTCGGTCAGTGCCTGCCATCTCAATGTCTTCATTCCGATACTCAATTCACTTTATCAAACACGATGTTCTTTCAAATGCCATGTTCAATTCTGCAACATGTCTGAAATTCTTTACCATATTCGGGTTCTAATTTACTGAGAATTCAATAATATTCTTGTTCTTTAATTACTTTTTTCATCTGCTGACAAGTAATGCCTGTTTCAGATCGTTTCTATCCAAATTTACAGATTACAGTTTTACAGTAAGCTTATGCTTACTCTAAAGCAGTACTTCCCAAACTTTTTCCAGCCACGGCACACTATCCACACTGCAGCCGAAATGCAAACATTTAATTTTGAAATGGTGCATTTCTATAGGCCTAATAGTACTATAGTACTATATATCATACCTAGTCTAGTATACAGTAAATATTGATAATATCTTCATAAGTACATATATTCTTTGCAATCTGTATCACTATTTCATGCTTAACGTCATTGCAGAGATATAATTCAACTTATAATTAACAATAAAAACAGTGCACCGTTATTACATTACTATTTTCCAACATTTTGCCACGGCACACTTCTACCGTTGCTGCGGCACAGTTGTGTGCCGTGGCACGCACGTTGGGAAGCACTGCTTTATGGCTTTATTCAAATTGATTCAAATTTACGGCAAAGACTTGAGAAATACAGTGAAACCCGCTTAATTCCATAGGTGCCGTGCAAGCCTTGCTTATGCAATTAACTGGGCTATGCGAATAGCCGGGACGTCTGATAATTACTTGTACGCACAAAGCATTGGTTTGGGTTTTTATGTTGTTATGCGATTATGCAGGTTATGCAATTAAGCAGTATGCAATTAAGTTGGATCCACTGTACTGGTAATGAGGATTTATAATTTCATAATTCTATCTCTGTGCAGCCAGGAGACCAAAATTTCAATCATCAGCGAGCTAATCATAAATCTCTCATCAAAACTATAAATTCATTTTATTAATTTAAAAGGCAAAATTATTACAAGAAGTTCTCATCATCAACAGATGTGCAAAATGCAGTCTTCTTAAGATGCGCGAAGCCAATACGAATCGAGAACCGAAGTACAAATTTCCTTTTCATGTCACTCGAACACTCACGCCCAATTGACGTCACAGGCATTGACCAGAAATAGATCCGGTATTAAATGACAGCAGCTTGAAGAAATTGCACTCCACAAATCAGATAATGCCTAAATGCACTCTGTCATAGCAGACATCGTCCATACACACTCACGTCTAATCGATGCAAAGCCTCAAAACCCATATATGGTAGGTATTCCATACCGCTAATATAACATCATTGAAGCCAAACTATGGGCACTGAGTCATATAAAATCAGCCATATGTTTTAAATCAAAACATAGGAAAGACCCAAGAAGAAAATTTTAAAAGCGATGAAAAGTTTAAGAATTTGAAAACATCTGTTTTGCCATATTTCCAAAAATATGTTTTGACCAATGAAAAAGTCTCATGAATATTCAATACAGTTCTGTAATATTGTGTTATATTTGGCTTCAACATTTTTGATAATCATGCTGGACCATGGTCAATCAATCAATCAATCAATCAATCAATGCAAAGCTATCAAACTCTATCATAATGCCCAGGGCATTCCATACCGCTAATATAACATCATTGTAAGCCAAACGAGAAAACTGAGTCATATAAAATCAGTTATACCATTTAAATCAAAGTCATCAATAAAGACCCAAGAAGAAAATCAGAAAAGAGATGAGAAGTTTAAGCAATGTTCAAAACATCTGTTTTGCCTCAGTTTCCAGCAGTAGTCATAATACTAATACAGTTCTGTATTATTGTATTATATTTATGAAATTCATTTTTGGATAATCATTACCATGATCAATCAATCAATCAATCAACTTCTATAGCGCCACTATCATAATGCCCAGGGCATCAGCCGATGGCGCACCAAATCCAACTAGCATTAGAGCCAGGTAAAGCCAGAAGATCAGTCCAAAACCGCGGGAGAGCAATCTAAGGGGGATAAGCCAAGTCAAACAGATGTGTTTTAAGGCCAGATCTGAAAGATGATAAGTTGTTAGTTACAATCTACAATAATGTGCATCTCCTTCTTGTGTTTATACCGTATGGATAAAACTATTTAATATCAGATACCGTATCGCCTTTCAAGACCCAGGATGGCACAATAGCGTCAGTTTCCACGATATCACTGCTACTGCTGCCAAGTCACAATAATCTCCACTATTGACTTTCTCCACTACTTTGTTAAAGTTGTAAATTATTTCATCCAATATCACTTCTCTTCAAAAGCAGGTTTTCACACACATGCATTTAACTACTGGTCAAAAACCAACAGCAGACAACAGATCAGAGATCTATGCAAAGTCTGGACTCTGGAATCTATTGAATGTCTTACACGCTTTCATGTTTTCAGCTCTATGCAAAACGCTGTGCATCTGTTGAGAGAGTAGACATTTTTCAATCAACATGTTAAAGCAGAGGCTTTCAAATAGTGGCCCGCAGGCCAGATCTGGCCCTCCAAGAGGGAAGTGAAATGGCTTGCAAAGAAACTAAATCGATTAATAACTTTTTATAATATTTAGAATTTTTTAATGTCTTGTCTTCAACGTACCTGTTTTCTATTGCATGTTAACCCCTTAACTGGGTGCCCCGAGTAACGCTCGTCCATTTTACATTGAGTTAAAAATAGTTGCCCAGTTAATGGGTTAACAAAATTTGTCAAAAATTTCAAAAATATCTGAGCCTCGGACACCAGGTATAAGAAAACTTGGCCCTTTATGAAAATGTATTTTAATACCCCTGCATTAAAGTGTCTTAGAGAAACTCTAAATTCCATAAATATCTCTCAGTCTGTATTATATATTTGATCAAAATCACAACTAATTCCCAGGTTTACGTGTACAACAGTGTAAATCAGTACTCCATAAAGTACATAAATCATTTGTATAGCACTTTTTTATCTGTCACTTTTCTGTACTCAGTATGAAATCAACTTCCCTATCTTAACCCTTTACCCGTTCATTTATTTATTATTATTATCTACGACAATTTATATAGCGCAGTAACATAACTGGAGCTAAAGTCAAGAGTGCTTTACAAAGGAATCTCTTATAAGATATGTTAAATAAGTGTGTCTTTAGGAGCTTCTCAAAACATCAAACGGAATTTGCATTAATCACATCGCTCGGCAGAGAGTTCCACAGGGCTGGATTTCCCCCCGTGACTGATCTGTCACCGAACACGGCAGTCTTCAAAGGCGGAGGGACGATCAGCAATGTCCGACTACTACTACTACTACTACTACTACTACTACTACTTATTTGTAATGCAATGTAAAATGGATGAGTGTTCTCGGGGCAAACAGGAAAAGGGTTAAACAATACCATTCACTTTTCATGCAATTATATCAGTTTACTTTAATCCTTTCTCCCAGTGATCCATATAACCAATATGTTATGAAGCCCAAATATTGGCCTTACGGGTGGGGAAAGGGGAGGGTTAAATGCTCTATGCAAATGAACATTAATAATTTCTGATCACTGGATCCTCAGTTCAGGCCCGTAGGAAGTGGGGGGGGGGTGCAGAGTGCACAGGTGCATCCCCTGGAAAAAATTAGGGGATGCACTGCACCCCCTGGAAGATGAGGCTGTTTTTTGCTTATCAAGATATTTGAAGATACAATAAAGGAACCTTGGTGATGACCTTTTTTGCTTGTCAGTTTTTTTATGATAAATGATGATTTTTTGCTACGCCCCGAAAAATGCACACCGTGCTAAAAATTCATTACGACGTGCCTGCCTCAGTTTGAAAATACCTGTTCCGCTGCTTAAAATTTCTCTGTTCTAACTGTCTCCAACAGATCACTGTGGCAATTAAATCAACCCTTCTTTGTCAAACGACTTTACCAGGTCTTCATAGTCATAAACTTCTATAATACTGCTAGGTAGGCTCGAGCCCTCCCGCCTTTCGAGAGGTTCGGCTAGGAAAGAAGAAAGGCATAGTGGTTAAGACCCCCTCCGCTTTTTCATCCATGCCAATGCAGGTTTCTGCGTAAATATGCGCTAGCTATGCTAAAAGTTCAACAATAATTTCTTATGTACCAATCCCATACAGAGGCTGCTTAACTTTTGTACCTCAACAAAAAAACTAATATTACCCTCATTGGCAAATTAAAACTGATATTTCAATAAACCAATCAATCTGCTGCAACCCTTTTTTAAGGGTTGCATATGACACCCCATTCAGGGCACTTCATATAGCACCCAAATAGAACACAAATAATCTTTGGAACTTGTTGCCTAAGCATGTGTACACTGTAAATTCACTACCAAATTTCGGAACATAATAAAAAAACTCATATTTTCACCTGGCTTGTCCACCACACACTGTCATCTGGTTGTCCGGCCAGATATCCTGAATTTACCTGGATTCATGTGACTGTGATTTGGTGCGCCATTGGCTGATGCTTCTGTGCATTAATAAGTGGCGCCATAGAAGTCTTATAATATATTAAATTACCTAGCAACCCTACCACGTGGCCTTTCAAGGCAACGCTGAGGTGAGGGCTGAACTGTCTGCATAAAAATAGTGCGGAAAGTTTTATGATTTTATATTAATAAATAAGGAACATGACGATCGTACCTGTAGTCTCTCCGATATTCCCATCGCAAAATAGCAGTGAATGAACAACACCACTTTCGAATAACAACACTCCTCTCTCGAATAATTCGCTAGAACTGCTGGTCCAGGCGATGGGAAGCGGGGCGTCCAGGTCCCCGACGGACGGGGACGCCTACCTCGGCGGACGGACGAAGGGACTGACGGCGGAGACGGCGTCGGATCGACGAAACAAGCGTCGACCGGTCAGCGGGTCCTCCTCCTGTACCTCGACGGTCGCCTCGGCTACGGCTTCTGAAGACCGACCAACTGTTTTCGTTGACATCTTCACTAGCAGCAGCAGCGATGCCGCCGCTCCACACTCTATAAAAACATCCGATGACGACGACTTCAGATAGGGCCTACACGATTGCTGATAGGTCCACCCTGTTGTCTGATAATGTTGACTTTCCATCACTTTCGGTCACTGGTGTAGCCAATGTTTAAAAATGGGGAGGGCGCAAACGTTTCTACAGACCGACTTTCAGGATAATAAATTAATAATATTGAATTTGGACGAACCGTCACGAACGTCATCAGTTCCCCAATGGGGTCTAGAGTCTAGACTCTGGAGCAAAGCTCCAGTCGTGAAAATTTTGGGAAATAAATTCAAATAATAGACTTCAATCCTGATATTCGGAAACTAATTTCTGAATCAAAACCGTAGCTAGGGGCAGGCCGGCAGAGGGCAAGCCGCCCCGGGCGCAAGGCCATATTAAGGCGGGCATTAGCGTCATCAGACTCATCACAGGGGCAAATGGTGGCAACTGCCCCCCCCCCCCTTCCAACCTACCCCAGACCACCTACCAGATTCGCGTAAATGCGGTGAGACAGTTTTTGTGGAGGGGTGGGTGGGTGAGTAAGGAATCTGACACGCCAGCCCCTTTTGCCCCCAACCAAAAATTTCTGGCGACGCCACTGAAGGCGGGGGATGAGGGGCTGAAGCCCCAGGGCCACAATAAAAAATAAGCCCACCGTTTTTCAAGCGACGAACTTTTTGCTTGTCCGAGATTTTCAGTGAAGGCGGAGGGAAATTTTGCAAGGGGTAAATTTCAAATTATGAAAGCGACCTTTTTGAACTTCTCAGCCCCAGGCCCACTCAGACCTTAAATTACTTTAATCCGGCCCTGCCCGGGCGCCGTCCTGGGGCGCATTTCGCACACTATTTTTTTAAAATGACCATGTTCCTCCGAGGTGAAAATCCATATATAAGTAAAAAAGGTCACTTCACCGAATTTAAGCAGTTATAGGCCTATAGAGGCTAAAAATTTCAATGTCGCTCCTGAAAACTCCGATAAGTAAAAAAAACCACCACAGGAATTTAAGGGCGCAAAATTGAAACCAACCTTGTCCCGAGTGCCATTAGATACTCTAGCTACGGCTCTGTTCTGAATAATGTCGTATCAGAAATCGCCGCCATACCCCCAATAATTAACAGATAAAAATTATTCATCTGTTTTGCATGAATCCCCTCATGACTTGTTTTTCCCGAATGGGAATCCGCGACCCCATCATGTCTACGCTAATGACCTCCGGTATTAACAGAGACGCGTGACGTTATTTATGGATGGCCCCTAGCTATAGTTAGATCGATTTGCGAAGGGGGCTCAATGTAGACCCTAAATTTTAAACTGCAGTGCGCCCTCCCAACAACCTTTGCGAGAATATAATTTTCTCGAAACCTCTTTGATCGCATATAGGCTTATTTTACCAACTCGATAACACAATTATATCTTTTTCAAAGGTTTACGGATATTCATTTTAAACTGGTTCTCTTAATTTTCAATCGACGAAATTGGCGAAGTCAGAATTCCAGAATAGTAGAACTAAGCACCAGTGCTTTTACAGAAGGGCTGTCCATTAATTACGCCAACAAAATAGGAAGGGATTTGAAAAAGTTTGACAGTTGTTGACAGGGGGGGTTCAAGAAAAGTTGACGTCAACAATTTCATTTTTACACATAATCAAAAATATGAATTTCATGGATTTTTATAAATTTAGTGCAAGTGGAAAAAAGTATGATAAGCAAAAAAGGCAGTCACCACTTCATTTTGACACATGATGAGCAAAAAATGGAATGGAAAAAATTGGAAAAGGTCTCATCACTGCAAAAAATAATAACCCTCTAAACTTTTCAGAGGTACCGTCACTGATCTTACGGGGTGTTAAAGTTTTTGACATAATTATAGGGGGTCACAGAAAGTTGACAGTTGTTGACAAGGGGAGTTGTCAAAAATTGCCCAAAAATTGTTGACGTAATTAATGGAAAGCCCCATACGGACTTTTCCAGATTCGAGTAGGGATTTGGGGGAAGCGTCGTGAACGCCGAAAAAAATTATAGTAACATTAGGATTAATATCATGAGATTTCGAACATATTTGCAGACTGTATGACAGCTTATCCGTAATCACCTCCTCCCCCCTTCCCCAACAAATCTCGCAACCCGTCATGGTCAAAATAGGGGATCAAACTCCCGCTTGTGGCTAACGCTTGTGATCAGCATTCTGACGGGCATGAGGGTTCAAATTAAACGCCTGGTTATTATAAGTAAGTAAGTAAGCAATCTTTTAGAATTCAAATTTGAGGTCATCAAATGATCTTTGTCGTTGGTCAGAATGTTTTCAAAGTTTATCTGGAGTAGGCCTATAGATTTTCCAGGTACACTCTTGTAGGCCTACTTACACCACTTAGATGCCTAACTGTCTTAAGGGGCCATCCATAAATGACGTCACGCACTTAGGGGATGGAGTTCAAACATTTGTGCCGATGTGTGACAACGGGGGAGGGTTTCCAGAAATGTGACGTCACATAATACTAAAACAATATATATTTTTATTAATACCGCAATGCTATGTTACCGCAAAATTGAACGCATTTTACACTTATAGGCTAATTTATTACAGTATTATACATCATCAAAAAAGATTTTGAAAAAGTTTCTGAATATCGTTTCGACTATAATAAGTTAATAATTATAATGAATATTTTCAAAAGAAACATTAATTTTGACTTTGGAAAGAAGACAAGGTGACGGAGAGGGTTAACGCGTAGTGACGTCATATTTGAGGGGGTCTGGCTTTTTGTGACGACGTGTGACGAGGGGAGGAGGGGTAAAAACTGTCAAAATCGCGTGACGTCATTTATGGACGGCCCCTAAGTAAATCTTTGTCTTCAGATTATTTTAAGATGTATTCGAGAAGCTGACCCTACACTGTATAGTGAAAAAGTATCTCGCTTAGCCACACGAGGATACTGGCTTCAATTTATCGTCTTCAGAGTTGTCAGGAAAATGGCCAAGAAATCGGAGAAGTTGGAAAACTAATGCATTCTTAATTTTGGGGTTTTGCCACCTCAATGTTCCGCAAGGATGAGTGCTCGATTCAGTAGCGTCGCCACGGGGTTGTTTGGGGTTGTTCAAACAACCCCACTTTAAAAATATGACCAACACAATTTATGTAAATCCGTTGACTTTTGGTTGAAGGAGGGGTAGTGGGGGTGGGGGGTCGGCCGCGACTTCAGTGTTCAGTTGCATATATAGTGCCTCCAGTTAACAACCCCACTTTGCATAAGCTGGCTACGCCACTGGCTCGATTCGTCACGGGCAGCCCGGCAGGGGCGTAGCGACGGGAGTATATCGGTATATTTACCCCCAAAATCAGTTTACCTTAAAGTTTTTAATGTGTTTTTAAGATTTTAAACGAATTATACCCCCAAATTACATTAACCTCCCCCTCTAATCAAATTCCTGGCTACGCCTCTGTCCACGGGTGGAGAGCTTAACCTCCCCTTGCTTGAAGTCGATTTCCATGTGTAGGCCTAAATGCTAGCGTTTTCAGCTATTCGATTTTCTCTTTTCCTCTTCCCCTCCAATTGAAGGTCAAAACATTGGAATGCTAGTTATATAACGCGCCTAAGAAAAAGCAGCTATTGCGGTGTTACTTTTGACAGCGCTATAGAAATTTACGAGATTTTACTTACTGACTTCATTCTTTCATTCCTTACTTACCAACTTACTTACATGGGCGTCCGGAGGGGGTGCAATGGGGTGCAATCGCACCTCCTGGAAAAATTGTGGAGTTATAACAAACTAAAATTACGTGTTTCTTTCGTCACAAAACCTTATCTTGCACCCTCTGGAAAAAGGTTTCATTTCTAATTTACAGGATTAAGAAAACTTTGAAACTTTTTGACGACTAAAAAGGGTCTTCGCCCCGAAAATAGAGTATTTACAGAGTTAGAAAACTTTGAAACTTTGTGACGACTAGAAAAAAGGTCATCACCGAAATTTCTGGTTGCACCCCCTTGGAAATTTTTCTGCGGACACCCATGCTTCGGCTACTTACCTATTTATCCGGCTGCTATTCTGAAGAACTGGAGTACAAGCAACGCTTTAGGTCAATGACTAATTCATAATTATCAATACGCTGTATAAATCTAGGATTACGTTTTTCATATTTACATCAATTTACGTTTACACAGAGGGGAACAGACAGGCTGAGTCAAACGAAGGCCATGCTTAGAACGTTAACTGCAACAGTCTAAACTTCTAGAGCAAGGGTACTCAAAACGCGACCCGCGGTCCACAGTCCGAACCGCAAGACTGGTTCGCTGGCTCTTGTGGACCGCCGCAGCTCTTTAAATATGTACCTGACAAATTTGGAACCTGAATTTCGGTGGCTTTCAACAGAGCCTCCCACTAAATCATCTACAGTAGAATCCAACTATTATACATATTAGCTTGCTTGCTTGCTTGCTTACTCACTGTTGTTATTGCAATCGGGGCCGCCGAGAGACTTTCCGGGCCCCTGTGCAAAAGGTAGTCACGACTCACAGGCCCTTGAAAAGTGTCGATGGCCTTTGTTTTGCTTATCGGTCTTTTTCGGATAGAATTTCCCGGGCCCCTAACAAGTCTCAGAAACTGTGGATGGCCTTTTTATGCTTGTCGGTCTTTTTGGTCTTTTTCAGAGATATTCAGGATGTTATTTAATACAAAGTCGGTTGATCGCCCCGTCCCCCCTACCCCACCCCTCTGACATTCGCCGGGCCCCTTTGCTCTCATGATGAGGATAACCTTTTTTGTTTGTCAGTCTTTTTCATGGTTCATGCTATTGTCATCATCATCACCGGGTCCCCTTACAGGCCGCCGGGCCTCTATGCATTTGCCCCCCTGCGCCCTCTCGACGGCCCTGATTGCAATCATGCATTGATGTATTTACTATTTCCGTTTCCGTCTTCGAACTGTTCCTGCTCTATTACAGCTGTTGGCCACTCAGTAATAAATAATAATTAAGGATTTTAAAATATGCACCAATTAAGCGCACCGTTTTTTCTAATGTTACTCAGAATTTTTACAACAACAGGGGCTCCACCCCAGACCGCACTACAACAAGAATTAATGAACTTGAAAACATTTATCAGGTGGGGGGATTGAAAATATTCTGCGTGGCGTAAAATCTCACGTGCATTATTCGCATTTTGGGGTTTGTCATTTTCATCTGTTCTGTTGCCTTGGTGCACTTTTAACAGTCTGTTAGGAGGATCCGTATGCAGTTTCCTACTACGCCGTTGTGGGCATTAGGAATAAAAGTGGCTTCCGTCGTAACTAATGGTCCGTCACAAACGATGGAAAGCGGATATGGACCGCTTTAAAATAAGCTTGAATACCTCTTGTCTAAAGTCTATTCCAAATTCTAGTACGCAAAAATCCTAACAAGGACTGACCACCCCTCCCCCATCATAACTCCCCCACTCCTAACCAGTGTTTAATCTAGACTCCTGGACTCCCCCGAAACTGAAAAAAGCCCGGAAATTTTGGAATACTACATGGAGGAACAGCTGCTAGGAGCTGCTGTTAGTCCATGTAGTTCCCCCGAAATTCCCCTGGAGGGAATTTGAAATTTCAGGGGGTAAAAGGGCACTGCCCCACCACCCCTTTCCCCAATCATAACTGCTCCTAACCTAACCTCATCTCCATGATGACGACAAGGACAAGGATAAGAATCTCGAAATTTTTCCTTGTGTATTACTTAAAGAACATGGATCAGGACAACGGTTAACAGAATAACAGTCCGACCTTTATGGCAAGTATATTAACCCCTTAACTGGGGATCCCGGGTATATCTGTCCATTTACATTGAGTTACCGTTAAATACCCAGTTAAGGGGTTAAGGTATCGTTCACTCACAAAAGACGATTACAAATGAAGACACTTTTCGGTTTTAATGTAAAAAAAAGTACAACCACTGCCTAATGTTAAATGATAATAATCACCATGAAACTGATTAACCTACAATGTTCTAAGACTCCCATTATTACAACTGGATTTAAGAGTACAAATCACTTTATATAAGTTTTACAATCAGTGTCTTTAAGCACGGCTCTCCAGCGTATGAATACATAATTATATATATAGCATTTTAAAATTTTTATATCAAATCAATAATAGGCTTAAATCGCGAATAGAATCTGCAGCTTCGTCTTGCTCAACAAAATAATAGTTACATCGATTCAGCATTTGGGTATAACCATTGGCGTAAACTTGGATAAAAAAGTGGGGCCATCCCCTAAGATTTCCCCTTTCCTATGACAGCCTCTCAAAAAGTGGGGACTCGAGCCTAAAGACTCGAGGCCTAAAAACTGGTTACGCCTTTGGCTATAAAAATTCAATATTTAGAAAAATTGCTACATAATGAAGCTCTGAATTACCAAATTTTTCGTCAAGTTATGTCCACAAATTCAGCACTAATAATTGTGTACGTAGCCTAAACCAGCCCCATACCATGGGCGCCCACAGAAATATTTCCAAGAGGAGGCAAAACACAATGGTCACATTTACGCCACATTTTCCAGGAGGGGCAAAATATATTTTAACACAATGGTCGCGGTTAATGTCTTAGCATGGTTTTCAAACGTCACCGTGAAATATTGGTATTTGCATTTTTCATGGGTGGATCAAGTGCCCCCACTTGCCCTAAATTGCGGGGGCGCCCGTGACCCATACAGTGGCTACTTAACGTAGTGCGTTCAATCAAGGGGTACATTACAAAGGTCGTCACTAGTTTCTTGCGCTTCTTTAACGTTATAAAAGTCTATAAAATAGTATGACAAGCCCAAAAAGGTCATCATCACTAGATTTTTAAACATAAAAATTTGTTCTGCCCCCATGTTGATGACATCATTGCGTCAATATGCTTATAGGCTTACAACGCATTTGCTAAGCCATCACACTTATCGGAATAATACTAGTAAAAACACACTCGTATGAAAGCTAAATTGACCGCAAGCTTATAACAAACAAACTTGCTTGGGCCGTGACAGCTGCAAGCGCCGAATGAGATGGTTAAAACTTAACCCCTTAACCGGCCATTTATTTGTAACTCAATGTAAAATGGACGAGTATACTCGTCACGGCCGGTTAAGGGGTTAAAAGAGGCTTTCTGTAGGCCTATCAGCATGGACGTCCACAGAAATTCTTCCAGGAGGGGGGCAACAAAACACAATGGTCACGGTTACGTCACAGACATTTTTTTGCAGGAGGGGCAAAACACATTTTAGCACAATGGTCACGGTTAATATTGCAGCAAGGTTTTCAAATTTCAATGTGAAATATTGGTGTTCGTATTTTCCAGGGTGGGAAGTGCCCCTCTTGCCCCAATGTGCGGGCGCCCATGTGTATCAGTCTGACGAATTAATTTGAGTCCATGGTTATACTTTCTGTGAAGTTGAACCTCTCGCGTGATATCAAGAAATTTAACGTCAATTTGCTACCAGTTTCCAAACTCTAACGCATTCTTTCAATTTCCGTGGGACTTCAAATTTTAATTTTTTCCAAAGCAAATTCCCTAACGTAAAGACAAATTTCTCCCTCTAATCTTCTTCGCGGAACAAAAACTGTCCCTAGCGGACCCTCTGCGTGGGGCCGACGACGACAGTTTGAGAACCCCGAACCCCAGAGAACAGCACGACAAAAACTTAACATTCTGCAGGAGGAATAATTAATCAGACACGCATATACTGTATGTGTGTGTGTTTATAACGATTTAGTTGATTTTTCATGCGTTAAAATCGGAATTGAACAAAATCACGATTCTGCCGAACGACAGAAATATAAAAACAAAGAATGCAGGACGAATTTTTAAAAATATAAACCATTTGGTACGTTCATAACTTCATAGCTAAACACAGTGGCGGCTCCACAGGGGGGCTCGTGCCCTTCCTATTGAGTTTCTGCCCCCTCCAGTGGCCCCCTGTTGGGACCATATACTTAATACTACCTACCTAACAACAAATGGTTGCCCCCATGATTAGAAGTTGCCACCCCAACGCCCCCCACTTGCCAAATCCTAGAGCCGCCACTGGCTAAACAATTATTAGTCTTATACATGCAAAGGCACAAAACTGTACATAAGTGTACTACTATCAGTCACATATCCAGGGCCGCCGAGAGAGGGGCAGAGGCAGAGGCTAGAGGTGGCAAGTTTTACCATTGGGCCAGGGGCCATGCCCCTTGGTCTTGATGTCAGGTCAGACGAGACCCCGCCACTGCTAGAGGACTGTTTGCTCTTGCTGACGCTGACAGGCAAAAAAACCCTCGTCACCAATTTTAGACTTTCCAGAGGTCACGTGACTACTCTGTCCAGGGGCCCAGAATTTCTCTCGGCGGCCCTGCACACACCACCGAACGACCGTTTGAATAGCATATCGATACATTTGTAGAAATCAAATCGTATAGAACAATAAGAGGCCAACAAGGCAGTGGCGTAGCAGTAGCGTGCAGGGACAAATCAAATTGGATGCCCCCCCTCCCCCATTATCTGGTGTTGTAATGAGCAAATGAAACCAAAACAAAAACAAAAATTGTCGCTGAGTCGAGTCAATTTGGATGCCCCCATTTGGTGGATGCCCGGGAACACCGCCCCTCACTCCCTCTGCACGCTACTGTGACGTAGCCAAGGTTATGTAATGGTATAGGGCACAAAAACTTCGAAATCCCCCCCCACACACACACAAATGGTACTGACACAAATTTTTGCATTGAACTTCCTCTCCAGCAAAGTCAATTACCCTCCCCCCAAAGGCCTGTAGTCTGGATAAAACACTGCCAGCCAAAATATGGGGGCCCGACCCCCGTGCCCCCTACCCGTGGCTACGCAAATGCTACACTGCTTGCAGGCCTAAACAAGCAAACCCCCTCAATCAAGAATCAACCAAATTAATTACACTACAATAATTAATTAGTTTTAATAATCTTGATCACAATAAATCGGCACAATTCTATTACTTCCCTAAGGAGAGCTACTACGCTTTATCTCAGTCTTGTAAGTTGTTTTTCAAGAGCTACCGAGTCTTTACAGTAAGTTGACATTTAGCGTTGTCGTTTATAGGGGTATCCAGTGTTTACCAACAAGGTCCGGTTGCTCCGCCCACTGGTGGGCAGAAACCATAGAAACCATTGTCGTCTATTAATAGACGCCAATGGCAGAAGCAGATTTCTTGCTGGTGGGCATAGATCAGTGACCACAGAGATTGTTCTGGATACTCCTATAATTATAAACGACATGTCAAGCAGATTGTCACCAAGTCACTCCCGACTGTCACTGATGACGTCATCTCGGCGTGCCTCTTCGTTTTTATTCTGACTTCGAGCTTCAAGTATTCGCAAGACATTCGTCTGGCACCGAGTGTGCACAAATCGTCACGCTCAGGGGCGTAGCGACGGGGTGGGTATATCGGTATATACACCCCTCACCCCCACAAAAATATCAGGCAACCTTAAATGTTTTTAATTGTTTTAAAAGATTTTCAACGTTTTTAAAGACTTAACCCCTCCCCTCAATCACTTTATACCCCCTCAAATCAAATTCCTGGCTACGCCCCTGGTCACGCTACATCACCACCATTATCATAGTCATAATCACAATCATTTATGCAGTTAAATCATCATCATCTTCATCATCGGACTTCTATAGCGCCATTTTAATAATGTTCTTAACGTCGGTCGATGGTCGCTTCTCGGGTCCAACCGCAGTTCCCCCGTAACCTAAACGTTGCTACTGAATCAACGAGAGTTTATGCCAGTACCGGAAGTACTGACGAGTACCAAAGTAACGAAGAAGAAAGTACCTAAGTACCGATAATAACGAGTAACGGGTACCGAATAACAAATTACCGAAGAAAATCTCTCCCGACTCCGGGGGGGGGTGACTAGTAGTCAAATTACCACCACCACGGGGAGTCGACTGCCGCACCTGGCTGCTGGAAGCTGACGCCTGTCTCAGGTGACTCTCCGCCGACGAGCTCCGTCGTCGGAACCTCGCAGGAACACATGCTTACCATCGTTTCGATGTCGAACCCGGACAGGTCGACGCCCAGCGAATCGGAGCAGTCGAGTTCGGCGTAGACTTCGAGCAGGTCCGGCGGAATCTGGTCGTGATGACCTTGAGACCCCCACGACGACGGCTCCAAGGTCGCGGCGCAGCGATCCTGGCATCTGCCGGGAAGCTGAGCCGTGCGATGGTGGTGGTGGTGGTGGTGGTGGTGCTGCTGCTGCTGCTGCTGCTGCAGCGTCCAATCGGCGCACGGAGCGGCGTTGAACATCGTCATCATCGTCGTCGTCATCGCGTCGACGGAAGACGAGGAGGACTCGAAGGAAGTCCATCCGGATCCGGATCCGGAAGAGAGTCCGGACTACTTTCCGCCGACGCTTCCAGCGCAGACTCCGCCGCCGCCGCCGTCGACGAAGATGACGTCATCGTGACGTCATCGTCGCCGAAACGCGACATCTTGCGCAGACGACACTCGCTGACGAACGTCTCGTTTATCTTGAACGTCGTGAACGCAGCGCCGATGTTTTCCCGCCGCGATTCCTCCGCCCGTCCGTTGTTGTTGTTGCTGTTGCTGCTGCTGCTGTATTCGTCCGCCTCCTCCTCGGTCCATTCGCTCAAAGTAGTCCCTCCTCCCAACAACACGTACCTCTTCGATCTTCCGGCGGCGACTCCTCGGCGAACGGACGGTGCAGCTGGATCGTCGTCCGCGGCGGACTGGCGGCGCCGATGTCGAACCCGGGTGGTGACGACGCGCTGCTGCTGCTGCTGCTGCTGCTCCGCTCCCCGATGGCGTTTCTGTCGCGGTCGGTACTTGTAGTCGGGGAACTCGATCTCGTGCAGCCGACGCAGCCTCTCCGCCTCCAGCATGAACGGCTGGCGCTCGTCCTCGCCAAGCGTCAGCCACCGGCTGCCGAGCAGGCGACTGATCTCGGCGTTGTGCATCGACGGTCTCCGCTCGGCGATCTTCCTGCGCTCGATCTGCGACCAGACCATGAACCCGTTCATCGGTCGCTTGACGCGGTCGCCGGTCGCCGCCGCCGTCTTCTTCTTGCTCCGAGTGGCGTCCGAGTAGGGGCGCGTCGACGCCGGGTCGACCCGCTGCGACCCGAAGACGGGCGGAGGAGAGCCGGACGCCGTCGTCGTCGCTCCGTCGCAGTCGCAGTGCACTGGGTCCTGTCCCAGAGGAGGCAACATGGCAGGCTGCTTGCTTGCTGCTCGGTCTCTGCTCTGCTCGGTCTCCGCGGCGAAAGTGAGACGTCTTGAGTCTCTGCCAGAGACGGTGTTCGGTTGTTGTCAGCGATGCCCTCCCTACCAGACGACGGCGCTCCGCTCTGTTAAATAGCTAAATGAGGCGCAGAGGGGTCGTACGGTCAAAGCGATTATACGATTATAGAGCCCCCTGCCGGTTACATAATGGCGGCGCGCAAGATGCTCTAGCCTCTAGTAGGCTGATAACGATTATCTCTCTCTCCTTCCCTCCCCTCTCTCCTCTCTCTCTCTCTCTCTCTCTCTCTCTCTCTCTCTCTCTCTCTCTCTCTCTGAGTATTTTTATGCCTCGGTTTAGGTCCTATATGGCGTCTGTCGAAAGATCTTTCGAACAGACTTTTAAATCAGGTCTCATCTTATTACTGATTCGTCCTCGGAGGAGGAGAAGGAGAAGGAGGAGAAGGAGAAGGAGGAGGAGTGGATGGAGGAGGAGACCCCGACAGCACCGACCATCTGCCCTGTCTCCGGTCCCTTTCAGAGTCCCCGTCGATGCGTGACCGCAACCGACCCTCGAGCGTTACCTTATAGACGCGCCGTTCGAACGCCCGCCGCACGGGGGGAGGGGAGGGGCAGCAGGTGAGATGGGCAGGTTACGCCGCGCGCGGCAAAGACACCGTCGTCCGTCTATTAACCCCTTAACCGTGTATTTAACTGTAACTCAATGTAAAATGGACGGATATATCCGAGATCCCCAGTTAAGGTGTTAAAATACAACGCGGACGGATGACTGTCTAATAACACGCGTCCCTCAGCAGCTGCTCTTATAAACCGCCGACGACGATTTACTATACCGTCGTCATTACTATATACGACTGCAGCGATGCCTCCGTAAGGTTTCTTCAACTGGTAGTGGTGGGTGGAGGGGGTGGGGGGGAGTCTTCTACCAGGACGAATGAAGAAGTCCTTCTGCACGTGACTACCGCGATGTTGTGTCCCGCGAGTGACGAACGGGGGTGGGGGGGAGGGGTGTGGGAATGGGGGAGGGGAGGGGGGGTGACGGATCGGTCGCGTGTGTCTAATTAGCTTCTGTCGGTTTTTCGCAAAACGTACGAACTTTGTCACCTCGCATACTTACTTACTTACTTACTTACCTCTTTTTCTTCGTCATCCTCCGCAGATAATATCTCATTATTGCGTTGTCGTTGTCTCTGAGGTTCACTTCGACCGAAACACAGAGCAAAACTATTTGTAGAGCGCAAAGAGGCATCTTAGGGGACGGAGAGGAGGGAAGGGAAGGGAAAGAGTGATATCACGCAGACGCATATATTTGTCTCCCGTCATTCACCTGTCAGATCTCTAAGTTTGTCGTTAGCGCGCGCGCGCGCGCTCTGCGATGCCAATCTGTCACGTGATCTCATTTCGCTGTTCGTCATCGGCCCTCTGGCGACAGGAAGCCCTCAACCGATTAGCCTCTGGGTCTCAGATAACGATGACTAGAACGCTGACAATGACGATGACTACAACTATGATGACGTTGACAACAGAGAGAGAGAGAGAGAGAGGGAGAGAGAGAGAGAGAGAGAGAGAGAGAGAGAGAGAGAGAGAGAGAGAGAGAGAGAGAGATGAGGCACATAATTAATTTCCGGCCAACTGATTTTAAATTCGCAACCGCGTGACAGAAGCAGCCAGTCGACAAAAATAGCAACCCAACCCTATCTACATTTTGCGGTGTAAAACGCGTCCAAGTTGACCTATTGCCTAGCCCTAGGCAGAAATTTTTAAGGAAGAAATAATTATAGATGTTCGTCTTAGAAGCGAAAATATAATTACAGTAGAACTTCGTTATAACGCATTTAGTGGGTCTGTGAAATTGAGTGCGCTATGTCCGAGGTACGTTATATCCAGTACCATTATACCATCCAATCAGGTAGCGCATCACACGGGACCGTACATTGCGCTACGTTATTATCGAGTATACGTTGACAACGAGTCGGTTATAAACGAAGTCCTATTGTATAAAATCATATTCATGGCAGAGATATTCCAAAATCGAACACACGTGATCCAGTCCACGCATTTTCCATATCAATTCCAATTTGTCCTATTTTAGCTCACTGCACTGACTTTTGAAAATATTACGGACAAAGAGAAATGTCTTTAAAATAAAAACTACTCCGTAGAAAAACAGGGGCGTAGGGACGGGGGTATATCGGTATATATACCCCCTTACCCTCCCCAAAAAATTCAGACTACCTTAAAATTTTTAATGTGTTTTTTAAGATTTTCAAAGTTTCTTAAGATTCATACCGCCCCCAATCACATTATACCGCCGGATCCCCCCCCCAATCAAATTTCTGGCTACGCCCTGTAGAAAAGTTGGAAACACTTTGCTCCAGTTCGATTCAAGTAGAATCGCTCTACTCAATCATATTCCTTCAGAAAATCATCCACACACACACACACACACACACACACACACACACACAACTTCCTTTTGCTCATAAATATTTCATCAACTTATTTATTTCTACTTCTTTATGTATCATCCTCTATTAATTATCAGAGGGTTGACAGTCATTTTCCTCCATTTCTCTCTTTTAGAGCTCCATGTTTCCTTGCAGTGGCGAATGCTGGCCACCTAGACATTGGGGAGGGGGAGTTAAAAATTTTGGAGGTAAAAGGCATTGGGGATGTCATACTACTTGCCAAAATGTCAAAATTTTGGGGACATTCAAATTTTGTGGGGAACCCCAACCCAGAGAAGACCTAGAATAAACACTGGTTCCTTGTGCCTGTCCAGTCAAAGATGTCGTCCATCCAGCTTCTTCTCGGTCGCCCCCCCCTTGTTCCTTCTATTCTACATTCCATTATTATCATCATTAGTAGGTTATTTCTACAATTAACCGAAATTACAGTTGACAGACATAGCTAACTAGACACTAACTAAATAACTTCTGTGGCGCCATGATTTTAGCGTTGAGCTTGACATCAGTCGATGGTCGCTTCAATGATTTTGAGTTATTTTACTCTTTCACTGTATATGTATATCTTTAGTTTACTTAGTAGCCTATATGTGCTGATCCTGGCCTTATATTTGTGCAGTATTATTTATTATTAAGAGGCCCTAATCCAGTTCGATGTCTAAGAGGTCCTGTGGTGGTCACGGTAATTATTGGCTGTACTGGAAAGATATCGTTGAATTCCGAGCGCAAATACTATTTTCATTCATGGTCTATATATCCTATTATGCGATGGCTGTGTCGGGTCACACATGTACGTGACGTTATGAAACGGAGATATGTTGTTCTCAACGCATTCACGTGTGGCCACGACGGGGTTCCACGACGGAGAGGGGGCGGGGCCCCATATTCTGGGTGCGAACGGTCTTGGGATTTGCGCAACTTTTGGGGGGGTTGGGAGCGCGACCGAAGACAATACGATGATGAATGTGCGAAAATCTCCTTTGACGAACATTTTTGATCATCGGGAAATTTTTTTACCCAAAATATCTATGTGCCCCCTCCCATTTCATAACCTGGTTGCGCCGCTATTTTCATGTTAGATTGATAGCAGTTTTCGATTAGACTGGTCCAATTTTTGGCAATGTTTTATCCAGACCCTAGGCCATGGGGGGAGGCAAATTGATTTGGGCTGGAGCGGAAGACAAACAGTTCAATGCAAAAACTTGTGTCAGTGCTGGGATTTGGGAGGAGGATTTTGTGGTTTTGGGGTGGAGAATCCCCTCCCCCCCACTCATCAGGCCTGTATAAAACACCGGTTTCGGGGTTTTCTTCAGAAGGCCACGCATGGACCGTTTTCTTTATGTGCCAAGGAACCCCACTGTTTGATGTCGGAGACGAATATATACACGGTAATATCATAAGCCGAAGAAGGTAGATCTTCTTCAGCAGTAGGCCCTACGATAACGCATTCCTATCCATCGGCGCGGACACAATAATCCTACCCTCGGGGTCAGCGAGAACGCGCCCTGCACCGGTTGCCCGTTGACGCATCCTTTGCCCCCAGAAGGATTTCCTGTACTTCTCCCACGCCCCACCGGGCCACTCTTCTTCCGTTTAAAACAGGCTACAGCGTCAACCTAAACCACCGACATAGCAGAGAATGGGAGAGAGAGAGACAGACAGACAGACAGACAGAGACAGACAGACAAGACAGAGACAGAGACAGAGACAGACAGAGACAGACAGAGAGACAGAGACAGACAGAGACAGACAGAGACAGACAGACAGAAAGACAGAGAGATAGAGACAGAGACAGAGACAGACAGACAGACAGAGAGAGAGAGAGAGAGAGAGACAGAGACAGAGACATTCGCTGTCGGAACAGCGTTGACCCAAAACTGCAATAAGTAGCCTAAATATTTTCTAAAATCGACAGGAACATATGAATGTATATTCGCCGCTGCGTGTTATTACTCACCGGCGCCGCGCTGTAAGGCTTTTAGGCAAATATGGTTTTATTTACATTGTACTGTTCGTGTCACAATTCCTCGGTTTAAGGGAAGTACATTCATTAAAATCCGCTTAAGTTTGACGAAGTTTTTATCGCTCCAGCAATAATTATTTTTCTGTCATATTCAGGCGCAAGGCTGTATTTCCGCATATTAAGGAATTTCTAAGACACTAGAAAATGTGTGCTTGGCCAAACGACCGTCGAAGTTGCTTTACTTCGCCAGGGAATTCACTTGTACAGCTGTTCATCTTCCTACATTCCTTGTGTGTGTGTGTGTATCAGTAATATCATTTTTTCCTAGAGAGAGAGAGATAGAGAGAGAGGAGAGAGAGACAGACAGAAAAACAGACAGACAGACAGACAGACAGACAGACAGACACAGACAGACAGAGATACAGAGACAGACAGACAGAGAGACAGACAGACAGACAGACATATAGATATAGACAGAGAGACTGACAGACAGACAGAAAAAGAGAGACAGACAGACAGACAGACAGAGAAAGATAGAGATTTCAGACAGACAGAAAAACAGAGACAGACAGACAGACAGACAGAGACAGAGACAGAGAGAAGACAGACAGACAGAAAAACAGAGACAGATAGACAGACAGAGAGAAACAGAGAAACGGAGACAGAGAGACAGAAAGAGACAGAGACAGACAGAAAAAGACAGATAAAGACAGACAGACAGACAGACAGAGCGGGTTGTTTAATCAATGGTTTTGCCAGTTGTTTATTTACTAGTTCGTACAGAGGAGGACCCCCTCGGAGCATAAAAATGTATGACAGCATAGGATCGAGTGCGTCATGATGAGCATTTATATTCTCCGTCTCTGCAAATGGCCCGTGTCGTTTTCTCGTCCATAACGCTGCGGCGCTATTCCAGGGTCACTATAGAGGAGACCCACTAACATGCTCTGCCCGTGTCGGTGCAATAATCTTCGTGCATCCGCATCTGTATCGCTCTGTGTATCTGCGTGTTCTCATACAGAATTTCGGCGTGTTGTAACTGAGACGCGGATATAGGCCTACCTCAGCGTTCCCGAATGTTAATGATATCTGGTGTGTCATAGAGTGAGTAACTTGAGTAGAACTTTCGGTAGGTAGGTAGGTAGGTAGGTTGGTAGGTAGGCGAATATCTTCTGGTAACACGAGCCCCTTAGGCCCACGTGATAAATCTGATTTTCGATTTTCAGAAAGGCGGTTGGAGGTCCAACGCCCCCAGACCAACATTTCTCATCAACAGTGGAGGGCTGTTCCTTATCGATGCTGTCCAACGTCTAAGCGTCGAGGGCGATTTCGAAATATGCTTACGTCAGCAAATCTCGACCAATGCTAGTCTAGTGAATGAAAATTCGGCACTATTATTATTATTATTATTATTATTATTATTATGCCTACTATTACTAGTAGGCCTACTATTATTATTTAATAGTAGGCCTATTATTAGTATTAGTGTTAGTATTATTACAATATTTATTATTATTATTCTGCCTACTATTACTATTAGTATAATATTACTACAACAGCAATAATATTATTATTATTATTATTATTATTACTACTACTACTATTATTATTGTCGAAATCGATAGGTAAGAGCTAAAACGGTTGCTGTTCTAGATAGAGCAGGGAGGGTCGGAGTGACGGTTGCCCGCCGAGAGAGAAAGAGAACAAACCGAAAAATGTCAGGCACGTGAACGACGGCTGGTGATAGTGACGCGTGTCTGGCCACCTGCCGGTCACGCATGACAGCGTCTCATCTGAACCGACTCGCAGGTCAGTCGGGGTGTTGCCCAATGCAGCCGGCTGTCTTTCTTTTTTTAATAGCAGTGGGATAACGCTTCTTTTGGCCACGGATAGATGAAGATTCACTCGATGGCATCGGTTAATTCTTTGAAAACCAGTCGAACCGATGATCGCAGCAGCGGCGTGTTGAGTTCGGTTCTTTGTCGTTTGCTGCCGTCTGCCTGGGTCCCCCCCCCCGACCGCGGGTGATTTTTTTCGTGTCGACAGAACTTGGAAGACAGATGTCGTCTAAACACGAACGCACAACTTTAGGCTATATCTCCCTCCGTGCAGACAAGGCTGCATGCGTATACGAAGATACCGTTTGGCCATTTACCGTCATCAGCATTGGCGTAGACTTGGGTGAAAAGTGGGGGCTCAACCTCTATGCCTTCCCAATGGTAGCCTCAGTCTTTCCCTCTTTCAATTAGCTGTTTCTCCAGAGTCGGTCTTACTCTCTCCCTCTGACTGACCTCTAGAATGAACCTGGTCTTTTGCGGATGGATTTGAAGTATCATCGATTGATACCTTCAGGTATTAGAACTGGTGCTATAGAAGTGCATAATTATTATAATCAAATTACTTTTTCAGAGGTGCTCAGAGGTGCCGGATCTCCTTATTATTCCTCCGGCCACAAAATTTCTTCACAGCTTTTTTATTCATATAAACCAGGGGTGCACAACCTTTTAGAGAGCAAGGGCCACATTTTCCGGTTCCGAGACTCCGCGGGCCACAAGCGCTTTTTCTAATGCAGAAGTGGTACGTTGACAGTAACCGTTAATAACAATATTTAATATGGTTATGGATAAAATTTAATTCGACAGGACTAATGGAATTAATAGCATTTCTGATTAGTAATATAATATAATATAATATAACAAGGTTTAAAGTGGTTCAGTAGGGACTGCCCTGTGTGAGAACCACTGTTGTTCCCGTCCAATCTAATACCCTAGACTACTGAGGTTTATTTTGAACTCGTTTAAGTTAGTCAATCAATCCAGTAGGAAAAAATGGAATTGAAATGATTAGTACTGTAATTTAAATGTAGAATTAAAGGTTAAGGCCTTGTTAATAAAAAATACTATGACCATGTTCAATTATTAATTCATAAAATTAAAAACCAAAGGTCAATTGCCTTTTTATACCCAATGGAGTTGGCAAGACTGAAACTTTAACACTCTTATTCATATTTTGTGTTAGTTCAGTGAGTTCACTTGTTGCGACTTTCAAAATCGAGCACTCAACCTGAACCATAAAACATTTTTTGTTAAATTTCATTACAGAAAATGTTTGTTCGACGGCTGGTTCATAGTCGCAAATAGTCAATGAAGGCTTTAAAGTGGCCCGATGACAGCTTTCTCTTGCTTTCACCGCACTGCAGAAGAAGTCAATCGTTCCAAGGGTCTACAGTGTGTCGCCATCAATTCAAGTTATTTATAGAAGAAAATGGTGCCTCTCACCATGACATACCATATTCACAGATGTGAGAGAGAGCAGATGATGAATTTAGAATGTTTTGTTGAACTGATAGCAGAAATTCGTGAATTTCAGCAAAGGTCATAATAATAATAAATAATAACAAGGTTAAAAGTGTATCGCTAATATGAAAGCAAGAACCTTCAGGGGCCACTTTAAAGCCTTTTTGTCCACTTTCCATTGAAATCCTGTCTGTCCGGGGCCACAAAATTCGCCCGGCGGGTGACCAGTGGCCCATGGGCCACAGAACACCCTGATATAAACGAACATTTGGACTTCATACTTTGCAGACAATCAGTGGAACTTTAGTATTTCTGCAGCTCGCGGAGAATAAATTTTTCAAGGATTGTCTGCTTTTTTTGTATTCAAAATTCTGACATGGCGAGGAGGGGCAGTTTTTGTCAGGTGAGGCCCGTGTCTAATCTAATCTAATCTTAAACTTCTATAGAGCCACTTTCATAATGCACAGGAGCATCAACCGATGGCACACCAAATCCAAATCACTAAAGATCCAGGTCAAATCCAGGGTATCCGGCCGAACAAACGGGTGACAGTCTATGGTGGATAAGCCCGGTCAAAAAGATGGGTCTTTAATCTTGCTCTAAAAATTTGTAATGAATCTGAATTGTGGTTCTGCAGGAGGAGGGCTACATGTATTTCAGCCCAAAGATTGCAGCAAAGGTTGGCTGCAGTCAAAGTACGGTTATCGGCATTCTGCAGATGCACAGGGAGACCAGAAGCACCAAAAATCGGGACCATAGCGGTCGACCTAGGAAGTCGACTACGATGGATCATGGATGATAGAGTCTTGATAAGAACATCCCTTAGCAACCGCAAGCTAACTTCTCCTGATCTCCTGCGGGATTGGAAGGAGAAGTGTCTAGTTAATGTCTGCACTTCAACTGTGAGGAGTCGATGCTTGGAGTATGGTCTGCGAGGCTGCAAGGCACGGAAGAAACAATGTGGATTGATGATCAATGTCTTTGAGTCTACATCATCATCATCATCATCATCATCATCATCATCATCATCATCATCATCATCATCATCATCATCATCATCATCATTATAGTTGCTTTCTGCCAACTCATTAGCGGCAATAGCTAGACACAAAACTTTTCCATTTATCTTTTTCCGTTGTTGCTTTGAGTCTACAAATAAAATAGCCGCAAAACAGCAGTATGCAACGTCATACTGTACTGTAAGCGTTTCATTCAGTTACTGTACTCACAACTTCTATAGTACTTTATTTTACAGTCTAGTGGCTAAACAATACCAATCAAGTATCGTATGGTAATGAAGTTAATATGATGATGATGATGATGACGACGATGATGATGATGATGATGATAATGATAATAATAATAATAATAATAATAATAATAATAATAATAATAATAATAATAATAATAATAATAATGAATATGATTCGATTCGTTATCAAGACGTTTACATATTGATAGGTGTACTTCTTAAATTAAAGTTCTCTAATATAGACCTAGAGCGAATTGGCCCCTTATGAATATTCATCAACATTACTAATCCAGCTGATGACACAAACTGCGTATCCAGAACACTACTTGACATAAAGGTCATGACCCTTATTAATATTCAAGCGACATTGCCCAGCCACTGTTAGCACTAAAGGCATTAAGGTAAAGGTGGGTCCCGTACTCGAGTCCGAGCGTTGGGTTCCGGCGCTTATCTCCGACCTGGGCAATGAGCGACGTAGGTGGTATAATTAATCCATTAATCTGGGGTAGGTTGCCATCACTTTCCCCAGACCCACGTTTTACCTCGCAGCTTAACGCTGCCCCTCAGTTTACCACCGTCCTCTAGCTAGTATGGCTGAGTCGACCTTAGGGCTCCTGCGGGAATCGAGCCCGCGACCTTCTGCTCAATCGCCCAGTGTTGTTACCACTCTGCTAACTGTCCGCACCCCAACCCCGCAGCCCCTAAAGGCACTAAGTAACCTACAGTAATTAATCTAAATGGCTTTAGATGGACAGTTTCCCACATTTAATTATATAGGCCTATATGTATATGACAATATTAGAGAATACTGTAAGTGTCGTGGGATTATCTGTCGGCGGGATTACATGCCCGGAACTAAAATGTCGCGGTATTAAGTCTCGCGGGACTAATTGTCGTGATACCAATGCTAGAAACTATTGCTAGAAAGGCATAACTGAAGGTACTAGTGGTTTCATCAAATTGGTTATTGCTTCAAATCAACATTTCATAAGTGAAATGCTGTAATCAAAGCCAGAAAATTCTATTTAAGAAATTTGGTTGAAAAATCAGTGAATAAAGAATCAGCAAAAGTCAACTTATACATCAAAATCATTCTCTCAGAACAGTCTTGAAATCATGAATAGGTGGATTCGTTACAATAAAATTTCTTAAAACAAAAATTAATCAACTCTCTGAAAAAAAAATCCCAACAGCACAATTTTTTTTGGCATACTTCAATAGAAGATGATCAACTGAGCATTACTGCCAACAGTGGCGTAGCCAGGATTTGCAGAAGGGGGGTTTTGGTTTTGACTTTCGACCGTAACCAACTTTCGAAAAACCTCGACAAGCAAAAAAGTCATCCATGTATCTATCGTATCTAACCTATGTCTTTCCTTCCCTTCTAAAATTTTTCCTTTCAGATGCTGACAAGCTCTATGGCGCTTTTAAAAATGTTGGTCAGCAGCCCCAAGGGGGTTTTGACCCTCAAAACCGCGTCCAAAAATTAAAAATGCATGGAAACACATAAAAATTTTCATCGGCACCCAAGGGGGGTTTTAACCTTCAACCCCCTTTGGCTACGTCACTGCCTGCCAAACAGATCAAATCTTCGATCCAAGGCAAACAAAATATTCCTCTATGATTGGAGTTCCCTTGTGATGTCGTGTTTTTTTAATTCGTGTAGCGCCCACTTTTTGTTATCCACTTCTTCCCTTAAGTTCATGAACTGGTCTACGAGAGCACCGAACCCCATTCCAACCGCTTCGTACGTCTTCAGCAGTTGTGACACGCGGTTCAATTCTTCCTCGGTTTCGCTGATCGACAAATTTAGCTCCAACCTTCAAAAAGGGACACAAAGACAATTATTAGACATTATGCAAGCAGTACCATTGGGGTACTGGACTACAAAATGGAGTCCGGGAAATTGTTGACCTGCAGGGGGCACTTTCATCACATTTCTACACAAATTGATTAATTTGTAAAGTCTCTATTCATTCCATTAGACTAACTTATAATATATCATGACAAGTTGCTAAACAGTAATATTTAGTTAATTATTATTAATTTGTCTATTTTTGCAGATAAACTAATATATTATGACAAGCTACAAAAAACATTTATGTGTGTGTGTGTGCAGTTTATTTACCCTTAAAGGGTCTTGGAATTTCCTAGGGCACTACATGGTTGGTGTGTCAGAGTAATATACAAAATATTACATATAAATATTAAAAAATAAATATATAAAATATAAAGTATAAATATATAAAATAATAAAGTAACAGGGAAAAGTACATAAGATACTTTTCCTTTTACTTTACATAAAATATAGACTCCCCAGGTACTTTTTCAATTCCTAGAATGCCCTATCTCTCTAACTAACCCCACTGCACACAGGCAAATGTCAAAGTCAGGAGGCATCTAAGAGAGTGGTGAAAAAGCAGACCTGTCTGACTACATGTATGACTTGTACACAGATGGTTGTATAGGGGTTGGCAAACAGAAAAATACACATGTACCTTATCGTGTTGAGAGCCTGTACAGTGTCTGCGCGGTACGTGTCACACATCAGCTGAAGCTCAAGGACTCTATAGAGAAACCAAAATGAAAATATCAACATATTCTTATGATTCAGCAAAACCATAAACCTGCAATGGACATTAAGCTTTTCCTGGATCATTTCAGTTTGATTTCCGCTGTTTTCGATCTCTGTCACTCTTGCGGTGAATATACAATGCGCGATAAACTTTCAAAGTTTTTATAATAACTATTACAATTTGGCCAATAACTGGGGAGCGCTTCCGTTACTCGAGGGAACCCGGCTCTCTGGAACGCGTTACCGGACAGTGCTACTAACGCGACCAACCTGGAAACATTCACCAAGAGACTCAAAACGCACTTGTTCGGATGCTCGTTTAATACCATGTAAAGCGCTCTTGACTCTAGCATGCTAGGACAATAGCGCTATATAAATCAGCCTATAACTAACTAACTAACTAACTAATTCCATAAATGCAAAGGTTGTCTATACAGATCACATAAGAAAAAATCTTGGCAGAATGCATGAAACTCAATCATGAAAAATGTCTCAGTTATGGGGAAACTTTTCTTTCTTGCAAAATGCATGCCAGATATTACACTGAATATCAAATACTTACCTGTTGTCAAAATATTTCAAGTTTGGCATCACAATTTAATATCAGCCCGTCACTTAGGTGGACAGACATGGCACATCATAATCGCTATCACTTATGGCAATGACAGCAAAGGTTGACTTGCAATCCTATGCATAGCTCTCTGTTCACATCTATATCCAAACAGGATTCTGCCAGAAAATCCCATAAGTATTTTTCATAACTAAAAACATCCAAATTAATCGTGGTAGGTCATCCTTTTCTATTTTGCCGTCGACATCTCTTCAACAGCTTTACAAAACACCCAAGACCAGTGTTTACCGGTAATCTAGACTCCTGGACTCCGGCGGGAAACTGACAAAGCCGGGGGGAAACTGACAAGTCAGCTAGGGGACTGCTGTTAGTTGATGTAGTATGCCAAAATTTCCGGAGAGAGATTTGAAATTTATGGGGAAGGTCAATTTTCCCCCCGGGAACGGCCTAGATTAAACCCTGCCCAGGACTTTAGGAGCAATGCAGCATCGATCATATCACCATCCAGCACTTTTGCCATTTTGGGCTTAAATTTATGCCGTCAAAGACAAGCCATCATCAAGGAAAATAATAGATTTAAATTCATCCAAAAAGAGCATATAGGAAAACATACCGGATCTTGAGACAAAGGGCATCGCAGCGAGCCATGAGCCATTCGCTCGTGATTTTGTCGTTTTCCGGTCTCAATTTCAATCGATGCTCGTCGAGAAGACGGCTCGCCAATTCCAGCGACTCGGAAATCGTCTGAAATTTTAAAGTCGTAAGAATGTACAATTAGACTGGAACAAGAGAAACATTTCAAAATGTTCAAAATGCCCATAAATACTTTCAAAGTCCAGTTCAGGGGGTTTAATCTAGGCCGTTTCTGGGGGAAGGGGGAAATTGGCCTTTTCCCCCTGGAAATTTCAAATTCCCCCCAGAAATTTTGGCATGCTACATCAACTAGCAGCAGCCCCCTAGCTGACTTCCCCCCGGCCTTGCCAGTCCCCCTGGAGTCCAGGAGTCTAGATTAAACACTGGTCCAATTCATAGACAGCCACAGTAGTAACAGAGATGTCCACCATTCAAGAAACTTACTGGCATCAAAATCGCAGAGCATCTGATCTTATTAAGAAGCCGCAAATTTAATCCCGGCATTTATCAGTTTTAAAAATAAAACACCAAAATCTAATTGTTTCAAAGGGCAATTGGTGCAGTTTTCAATAACCAATCATCATAGACAATGATGATATTCTGATGTGCAAAATTGCACTCGTACAGCACCACAACTACCGTTAAAAATTGGCTTATCCATACATCGTAGTTCTTCGAATAAATAACGGCCAAGAAAGTGAGAAATCAAACTCTAAGAAGAAAAATACCTCTTGATAACGTGTGAACAAAAACTGTCGCTTGTGAACATCTCGTTTCAGCTCATTCTTCTCTTTTTCTAGCGCTTTCATTTCCTCCAGCAAAACTGCAGGTAAGTGAGATACCTTTGCAAATGCAAGTTGGGCACTATCACCTGAAAAGAAGGTGTAAATCATTACAGAACTGCTCCATCAAATCACCGTACCAAATCAGTACTGTTGCAGATGAAATAAATGCAAATTTAACAAAACAAAATACAACTCAATACTAACATTGTCATTTTTTCCAAGACATCAAAGCAAATATATCATGTTTGAGATTGCCACTCAAGTCATGTCAAATATTTTTGCTATCACCAGCTCAGCCTCAAACGAAAAAACATATGAAGTCTTTCGATGCTTCAAATTCCTTTCACAGACAAGTTAACCCCTTAGAAAACGCCAGAACTGAGTACACTTGGTTACATTGCATGCCATTACAAAGTGTCTGGCACTTTAAGGGTTAAGAAAAAAAAGTGGAAACAAACACACTCGACAAGCGACAATTTGACATTAACCTGCACCGACTTCCGAGGAAGAGCTGTGAAAGGAAACCAAAGCTTCACAACGTTTTCGAAGGCGCAGCTCTAACTCGGGAATTAACTTCTGCTGGACGGACTGAATGAGCTACAAAAGTAAAACAAGAATAATGGTTGGGTGGAATAAGGGGTTAAATGCAGTTAACAATTGAAGGGCCCAGAGGAATAAGGACGTAAATCCAGTTATCCTGAATGGTGAAAATATCAGTTGAGGGGTTGGAATTAAGAAAGTTGGACTCTTATTGTTATTGATACTCAAACCATTGCTGTCTATCAGGCAGTGGAATTGACTCTGAAACGCTTGTCAAAGTTTATAGCTATTCAAAGATTACAGAACTCAAACAATTGTACAATTTCCTCATTTTGAAGATCAAGGAGCAAGAGAATAGCATAAAAATAAACCAAAGATTCATGCAGACAGACTATATTTAACAGAATACCTTGTCTATGAAAGGCTAGTCTGTTAAATATATAGGAAATATAGATGATGCAGAATATGCTGATGATAAATGTCTAATAGCAGAATGCCTCTCAAGGATTGTAGAATTAACATTGGCCTTAATAACAGAGAGTGGAAAATTTGGAATTAAAAACAAACACTAATAAAATAAAAATAATGCCAATTACAAAGAAAATGGGAGAATGGCCAATAGTAGCATGCAATGGAAAAGAAATGAAATGGTGAAGAACTTTGTTTAATTGGGAATTGAAATAGAAGCAGAGGGAGTTTAGGACTTGGAGATTAAAGGAAGAATAGCAATAGCAGGATCTACTTTCAACAAGCTACATATCAAAATTTTCAAAAGACCTGACATTGGGATGAAAACAAAACTAAGAATTATCAACACTTGCGTAATACCAATACTAATATATGGATGTGAATCTTGGACCATAAAAATTGGATAAAAAATAACACAAAAAATAAATGGCTTAGAAGAATACTAAGGATTGGGTACATAGAACATATAACAAATGAAGAAGTCAGTCACTGCAACCATGCATCATGGAAGTAATCAGAAAAAGAAGAATGAAATGGACTGGACACATGTTCAGAATGGAAGAAATAAGAAACCCAAAATGAATTTTCAACTACAAAACAAAGGGGAGAAAATCTAATGGAAGACCTAAAAGACGATGGGTGGACGGTGTGGAAGAGGATCTGCACATGGCAGGGATGAACCTCAATGGAAAAACTGATGGAAGACACCAAATGACTTTGAAAGAAATAGGACAGAGAACTTTGGAGAGATGTCATGGATAAGTCAATAGCTGGACACAGCTGGAGGACGAAGACCTGACCTGATTCTGTCTGTAATAAAGAGATTACACTGTTAACATTTAGTGGATAAAAATCAACAAATTTTTGAGAGAAAACAACTAGCATCAATATTGTTTACCCAATGGCAAAACAGAAAATAAGAGAAATCAATTTCTCTTAATAGAAATAAAAACCTTTCCATGTGGATTTCTCTTCTCTAATTCACTCTGACTGACTCCGAGGAGGGTAGCTGAGGAGTCCAAATTCTGACCGCATACAAGATAATCGCCTATCTCGGCAGTATTCAACATCTCAGACACTGTTGTGTAAAACTGTCAAAAAGAACAGAAGTTTTCAAATTAGGTGTTTATGAGCAGCAGACAACACAAAGGAAAAAGGCTTCTTAAAAATTACCACGATCATCATCACCAGCAGCAATTAAAGCAGTGGCGTAGCCAGGATTTCCCGAATGCCAGGGGGTGGGGGGGTGGGGGGTTATGATTCCCAACTTCGGAAAATGTTTGAAAATAAAAGAAGATTATGATATTATTATAATTCCCAGCACAGTGGAATATCTTGACAAGCAAAAAAAGGTCGTTAACTTATTATTTTGCTTGATTAAGGAAATTATATAGGTACATGAGCACCTACAACTATATTGATCTGCTATAAAACAATATTTGGTCGGACAACCAACCAAGCAAGGAGGGTTTTAAAACCTGTACAATTATATTAATCCGCAATAAAAAAGTTTTGGTCGGACAACCAAGGGGCTTTAACCCCCAAACCTCCCTTGGCTACGTCACTGAATTAATGGCCATCAGCCCACAAGCAATCATCAATCATCACGGAATTAGTTATTGGTGAAAATCGACAAAGCGAGAAACAATTACCATTAGTTTTTTTAATTAGATATCGTTTGATGTAAGAGAGATATCTCGTTACTTGTGACTCTTTACGTGCTGTGGTTTGTGCAGACTCAATCTGCTGATCCAAAAGTAATTCCTGCAACTCATCGTGCAACACATAATTCTGCAGATATCGTTCCTTCTGCTTAGTCAGCACTTTCTTTGCCTAAATTATATAAATATAAAAATTATATAAAAATTATATACATTATATGCAGCAAGAAAGTTCCAATTAGCAAAGCTATATCCAAAATATGTTGTACATAATAAATTAACCCCTTAACTGGGGATCCCAGATATATCCGTCCATTTTACATTGAGTTACAGTTAAATGCATGGTTAAGGGGTTAAGAAACTAATTCCATTCTGGTGTTATAATTCAAATATTTATCATCTCCTAAGGCAATCAGGTCAGGTCAGGTCTTTGTCCTCCAGCTGTGTCCAGCTATCAACTTCTCCATGACATCCCTCCAAAGTTCTCTGTCCTTTGCTATTTCTTTCAAGGTCATTTGGTGTCTTCTGTAAGTTTTTCCGTTGAGATTCAGTCCTGCTATGTTCAAATTCTCTTCCAGTCCGTCCATCCATTGTCTTTTCGATCTTCATTTAGATCTTATCCCCTCTGGTTTGTAGTTGGAAATTCATTTTTGGTTTCTTATTTCTTCCATCCTGACTATTTGTCCAGTTCATTTCATTCTTCTCTTCCTGAATACTTAAATGATGTTAAGTTGCAGTGTTCTCTCTCTAACTTCTTCATTTATTATATGTTCTATAGTATCCAATCCTCTAATACAATAACTATTACAAACACTACAAATCTTCCCACATAAAAGTGCTATAACAACCAACTAATACTGTTGAAAACAATTCCAGGCCCTTGCAAATAATGGATAAATACCAAAATACAGCTCGCACTTTCTCATATTACAATAGTACCGTAGTGACTCCCTGACTGAAGTGAGCTGATGTTCCATCTGGCAAAACAAACTGACTAAGTTGAAAAAGCAGCTTCACAAACTCCGGATTCTTAGCAGCCTCGGTGGAAGACAATCGCACGGGAAGCTTCTCGTTTACTAAACACAAAAGTCAGGTTTCTCATTTCAGACTTTTGTAACTGAGGCTGAAAAATTCTGTCTCTCAAATATTGGGGCTATTATTAAAACTAAATCCATTAACTTCGCATTTGATTCAAGTAATGGTTGTTAAAGCACCCTTGACTACCATATAATGGCATTATAAAAATAACCTCAACAAAGCTAATACATGCTCACTGCCTTTCAGCATTGGCGGCTCCAGGATTTGGCAAGTGGGGCCGTTATAAAATCATAACCCAACCAACAAAACTAATACATTAAATGTACTGTCCCAACAAGGGGCCAGATAGGCACTCAATGGGGCATCCCTTCAGATACATTGGAGCCGGCCTTGATCATTGATTCACTCTTCACATAGCATTTTTTCAAGAAAGGCTAAGCACCTAAGAATAAGCAGCTACTAGTGGAGTCTGTGGGACTGCTTTTCAAAGCGCTATATTTATCCATGAGATTTTACTTGCCTACTTACTGAGTTTCTTCTTCCTCATGTGGTCTATCTAAATACAGGTTCCATACTTCAGAAACAGAAAGAACCAAGAAACCCTGATAAAGGCAAATACACTACGAAAAGTGATGCAAACTATAGGGAAAAGGCAACTCGAATTCGTCGGACACATAATGAGGGGGAAAGGTCTGGAAAACCTAGTTACAACCGGAAAGGTGGAGGAGAAAAGAGCAAGCGGGAAGCAAAAATGACTTTTATCAAAACCTTGCTATACCCTGCTATGTGACATGAAAGATATAACACCAATAGTGATGCTAATACAATCTACAAACGACAGGGATGCGTGGAGGTCCATGGTCGCCAACGTAGCAGAGCACCTAACGAATAAGACTCGCTAGCAACAGGCAAACACTGATAAAATCCAAGATCAAATTAAACTAAATGCAATTAAATTCAGAAAATTTACACAATACAAGATTTAAACATTACAAGATTAGAATATTTGATACCCTGAAGAGAAATTTCATCAAAATTTTCGTTTCTCTGTTTGAAATCCATCGCAGCCGCCATTGTAGTTCGACTGGTTCCCTCAACATCCCTGAGCTCGTAAATTTATTATAGCGCTGTACTCGATACCTTGTCAAATCAATGAATCAATTTTTGTATCGCGATTAAGATAATGCGCTGAGCCGCTGATCGTCACTTTTGGTCATCAGTCGTGTCCTCTGTCGAGGTGGAAAGTGTAGGAGAGCGACTAATCCATGAATTTTAGTGACGTGGTTGGTAGCCGAAAGAGAGTCAGGCTGGAAGACAAGCGAGTTGACGAACTTGTGGCTTCTGTATCGTAAAAAGATTACGAAGATATAAGGGCTTTGAGGACTGGATGGCGTTTTAGACCACGCATAAGATTTTTTTATAAAAGCCCTTCTGGAACTTTGAGCCAGCAAAGTTATTCCACAAGACCGGAGTGATGTGTCACATCAGCCGGGGGCCTTCGACATTTGCGTGATGATTCTAGCTAGCCAATGCATTTTTAGAGAAAGAGAGAGAGAGAGAGAGAGAGAGAGAGAGAGAGAGAGAGAGAGAGAGAGAGAGAGAGAGAGAGAGAGAGAGAAGTTTCAGATATCTAGTCGTCCAGTTTCAATGTCCCCGCCTCAGTCAGCCTGACGCTCCAGCACGTAACCCACTCTGCCATCTTCCGCCCCAGTTAGTGAATTAGGAATTTAGGAATGGACCCAGTTGGGCCCCTCGTTGATTTAAAAAAAAACAAGACCCGATTTATCGATACGTTGTCAAGAAATGCATGAATTAAACAGCGGCTCAATATGTCTACAGTTTTTACTGAAAGCCTGGAATTTCGTTACTTAACGATTAGAAATATTGTTGCAGCGTTTTTCAGCTTCATGCCTCTTAGTAGTTCGCGTAGAGATTCGCCAGATGGCGAAACGATTTGTCATTTGCAATGGAAAAGGTATTTTACGCTGCTCAGCTTAGCGTGTTCGATCCATAGGAACAATAATTCTGAGGGCCTATTTAGTATTTGGCCTGCGGAGGATTGTGGATCAGTGGCGCAGCTAGAGTCAACGCGAAATCCGGGCAGCGACCACTCAGCAACAATCTTGATTTAGGTGAAAATCGTAAATATCGGTACGTAGGCGGCAGGCCTACTACTTACGTCTTGTCATCAATTCAAATGTCAAAGAATTCAACTAGGTTATTGAATGCAGATGGTTACTACAGTGGTTTTCACACAGGCTTAATTAGCCTCCTAAACCACTTAAAATCACATTATTATTATTATTATTATTATTATTATTATTATTATCGTCATCATCATCATCATCATCATCATCATCATCAGCATCAGCATCATCATCATCATCATCATCATTATTATTATTATCATTATTATTATTATTATTATTATTATTATTATTATTATTATAAATGTCAAGATATGCCTACGTGTAATTCAATGATTGAACGTGGTTATGTGACTGTGTCATAGGATGCAGCAACTTCATTTCATTTCAACATTCAAAGCCACGATTAAACCTAATGCGTCTCGGATGATTGTTTAAAAATATAGGTTTTAAGACGATCTAGAAATATCGGACGCCCAGAGAGAGACTCTAGCACTAAAAAAACAACAATTTGATATACACAGTAATGCTACAAAAATTTGTAAAAATAGAAACTTAATTATAACTTAAGCATCAATCTGGATGGAGTCAGTTAACTTAAAGGAAGTTCAAACTTCAAACACGTAGGCAGTGAAGGCTCCACACGGGGGCCCGTGCCCCTATTGAATACCTCCCCCAGTTGGGACCCTTATACATTTACTAATTCATACCTACCAACATTTATGGGCCCCCAAGCTTGGCAGTTGACACCCCAAAGTCCCCCTCCACACACACACACACACACACACACTTCAAACATGTATGCAGTGAAGGTTCCCGCGGGGGCCCGTGCCCCACACACACTAGCAAAATCCACTGATCATGTACAGTATAGGCAACAAGGACTACAGATCGACATTAAGCAAAGAAAGTGCGACAGTTTTTACGGAGGGTAAGGACCATCGTGACGTCACCATTGTTGTAACAACGGGCGAGTTACCGGGGTCTGGTCCCTATTCGGATCGGGACCAGTCGGTAGATTCGACTGAAACCGGTGAGTAGATGGGGCGGGATGGGGGTGGGGGTGGTGTAGCGTCAAATGGAAGATGGCAACGCACAAGACAGCAGGCTTTAAAGCGTCTGAGACAGTGGCGGCTCCACCGGGGGGCCAGGGGGCCCGTGCCCCCTATTGAGAGCCTGGCCCCCTAGTGACCCCCAGTTGGGACCCTATACTTAATGCTACATACATTAAACAACAAATGGTTGGCCCCCATGATTAGAAGTTGCCCCCAACGGCCCCTCCACTTGCCAAATCTTAGAGCCGCCACTGGTCTGAGACGATTACGTTTTTGTTCGTCAAGGCTTTTGGTCGAAAAATGTTAAAGTGTCCCCTATTCTGGAATCCTGGCTACGCCACTGGACGTCACGCTGAAAACACAATTAAAACCTTAACTATACCCAGAGATGACCGTGGGTTGGTTAACCCATAGATTGGGTTGGATTGGGTTGACTTTTCTAATATTTTGTGCTGGGTTGGGCCAGAAAATAAGTCATGGTTTAAGAAATTGCAAAGTATTGCGGTCAGTGGCGTAGCCAAGGGCTGGAGGTTTGGGGGTTAAACCCATTGGCTGCCGACGAAAATTTTTTAAAATATATTTCCATACATTTTGAATTTTCGGACGCGGTTTTGTGGGTCAACCCCTCTTGGCTGCCGCCGCTAAATAATTTGTAAGCGCTATAGAATGTAAGGATGTAAGATGACGACCCTTCTTGCTTCTCAGCACAACTGCAAAGGAAAAAAGTACAAGAGGAAAGATGAGTATGTGACCTTTTTTGCTTGTCAAGATTTTTCGAAGTTGGTTATGTCATGATCAAAACCAAAACACCACCCCTTCCGGAAATTCTGGCTACGCCACTAATTGCGTGGGTTGGGTCAAGTAACCCAATTTCCGGCATGTGTTGGGTTTGAGAGTTGATGGGATGGTTTGGGTTCTAGAAAATCGACCCATGGCCATCTCTGAATTTACCATCTAAAAACTCATATATATATATATATATATATATATATATATATATATATAGGAGGTACAAAAAACGTCATATATATATATATATATATATATATATATATATATATATATATATTCGTCATCTATCATTGCCGAAAGCTAAATATCTGTTTCGCTGCTGAAAATTGAACGAGAAATAATAACCTTAGGTCTACATGAAATAGGAATACCTGCGTGACGTAATTTTATGGATGACGCAGTACTGTAAGGGGGTCCGAGATTTGTCATAGTTTGTGACAGGGGAAAGGAATGGGGTCAAAAACTGGCCAAATTAGCGTGGCGTAGGCCTACCTTGTGGATGGATGGGCCCATATTGGAAAGCACCGTCACTTACGGAGACAACCCTGGAATCGACTACGGGGCTGTCCATTAATTATGTCAACAATTTTTGAGCAATTTTTGACCCCTCCCCTTCTTGTCAACAGCTGTCAACTTTCAGTGACCCTCCCCCTATAATTATGTCAAAAACTTTTCATACTTTCATCCTTTCCCCATTAAGATCAGTGACTGGTCCCCCCTCTAAAAAGTTTAGACGGTTATTATTTTTGGGGTGACGACCTTTTCCCCCTTTCTTTCGTTCATCAATTGTCATAATGTGGTGATGATGACCATTTTTATTTGTAAGGCTTTTTTCCGTTGTAATAAATAGTATTCCATGAAACTTCCTATTTTTATCATTTGTAAAATAACGAAATCGCTGACGTCAACTTCTTATGACCCCTCCCCTGTCAACAACTGTCAAACTTTTTCAAACCCCCTCCCGGTTCCCCCTATTGTGTTGACGTAATTTATTAACAGCCTCTAGGAGTGAGTTGCTGGAGGGTCACGATTTCCTTCGGGGTGATATTAAGTTAAAGTCTTCAGCGTTGGCGATTTTGGTGTTATAACAACGCAAAATAAAACGAACTAAATTATCTGAATAAAACAAATATATGTGTGCAGTGTTTATTCTAGCCCCCTAAATTTTGAAATGTTTGGGGAGACAAGGTTTGAGTTTCCAGTTTGGGTGGGATTATTTGGAACAAACTTTGCCATAAGAAGGCCTAGAATAAACACTGTATATATATATATATATATATATATATATATCATCATCATAGAAAGAGACACAAAACTTTTCCATTTATCTTTTTCCGTTGTTAATCTCATTCCATCTATTATTGTCATTTGATATCTTTCAGCTTCTTTGATGTTATCCATCCACTTTTTCCTGGGTCTTCCTCTTCCTCTTTTTCCTTCTTTGTATGTGTAGAGTATATGAGTCTGTTACTAATCATTCTATTTACATGTCCATACCATCTAAGTCTTCTTCTTCAATCTATTGAATCTTTCATTCCCAGTCTTTTCCTGAACATTCTTTGTAATTTATTTCCCAATGATCTTTCTCAAACAACTCATTTCTGCCACCAATAGTCTGTTTTCATCTGCCACGTAATATCCAATCCATAGCATTTGCCAATGATAGTGTTAAAATCTTTATTTCTTTAGCAACTTCCCATTGAATCCATTTGCTGCTCTCTTTTTAATATCTTGTTCGTGTCTTCCACGCTGATATTTCTCCTCCCACATATGTAAAATTCTTTTTTCGATGTTGTTTCGTTAAATATGTACGTCTCTTTTTGTTGACTACCATGACTTTAGTTTTTGCTGGATTAATCCGAACAAATCTTCTGTTGTTTGATTTATTGGTCTGTACGTCTAAACCTCTAGCACTCCCGCTAGCCTTCATCGTCGCTGCAAATTTAAGATATATTTTCTCGACTAAACCGTTTAGATTCTCAGTTGCTATTTTAAAGAACAAATTATTATAAAGAGAGATGGAGATAACGTCTATTCCCAACTTCTGTTTTAAACATCGCTCTTTATCAACGCATCGCGATTTTCTTGTATATTGACTAAACGGTCTATACCAATGTTTCAACGCTCGCCCACCAAAAAGCAATCGCGACGTAAAGTTTTACTAAACAGTTGTCTTAAGGTAAAGAGTTGGTCTATGGTACTTCTTCCAGGTCTGAATCAACGTTCTTCTCCCATTATCTTTTCTATCGCGATTCTTTTTGTATAATCTTTGTGAAACTTTTCCTGGTATGCTGAGCAGAGTTATTCCTCTATAGTTATCGCATAATTCGTCTCGCCCTTTGTATATTGGTAACGCATCATCTGACTGTCTCGTTGTAGTAGATCTTAAATTAGTTCAAACCTGTCTCCTCCTGCTTTCACTAATATTAAATGCCAATTTCAGTTCTTTCAACGCTTGTTGTAAAGATGTTGGAAAGTCTCCTGACAGAGAGACATGTTGAGTCTGTCTCATTTTGATAATAATTCTTTGTATTATAGATATATATATATATATATATATATATATATATATATATATATATATATATATATATATATTGAAGACATGGGCTCTTATGTAAAGACAGGGCACAGGCCTATGTATACAGTAATATCTTCGACAAAAGATCTGTCATCACTTTGCAGTAAAGTCTAAACAATGATCATCATCATCATAATTCTGTCTAAAATTTTAAATGATGCGGTTGTCGCTTCGCTATTTCTATATGTCATCATTGAAAAATCCAATGTAGCCTAAGCCTACTGAAGGCAATGTACAGAATTTGTATTAAAATTTAATGCAATCGACGAATAAGTTATATATAGTTATTACAGTTATTACAGCAGATAGATAGCTAAGCTTAAATTGCGATCGGCATTCGACAGAGGACATCTGTTCCATGGAACTGGAATATTGGAATATTTCATCGAGTGACATTTTCGATTGTCCAAAGGAAAGGTCAGGCAATAATTATTTTAGAAGCCATTTGCAACACAGACATGCAGGAAACTACGCCACGGTGTCTCGATGGAGCGTCATCCTGATCACGTGTTTGATCACGTGCTCACTCCGAATTCAGCAATATATTTCCAGCTTTGGAATCTTCGCCCATACGGTCGGGTCCGCCACTCCCCCGCATCATTTCCCTCTCGTCTCTCAGTTCGTTCACATTTAGGCTCCAAAACGGAGGAGGGAAATCGAGAAGGGAAAATGAGAGGGGATGGCGGAATGGGAGTAGGAGTGGTGGTGATGGTGGTGGTGGTGGTGGTGGTGGTAGAGAACCATACCATAATCGTGGTAATGGCCGCTTTCGGCCTCGTAAAAACGAGGGACTAGAGGCTGTGGAAATCGCGATTCCCCATTGACTCCGATTGACGATAGAAATGCATGCATCTTTGATAAGGTACGGTGCAGCGCCGGTTGAAGGCTCGATCCCCGGCGTCGAAACTCATCGGACAAACGAAAACACCAACGGGTCCTCGCCTCTCGTTCGGACGGCGATTGCGACCGGCGCCGATCGGCCGAAAAAATGTGGGTAATCGTTCCGAAACGCGGAATTTCCGCTTCGTCCGGCGACAGATTGTGATAACACAGACGGGCGTCTCGCGCCACTAATAATAATTAATCTCCATAGTCCAAAGCAAGTGGCGCTACAGCATCGGACGGCTCTTGCTAGCAATCCATAATCGCCGCCGTCGACGCCGACGCCATCATTACGGACGCCATCATTAATTGCCACGTCGCAGCAATAACGAATTAGTCCCGAAACGAAAAATATTTTCGTATTTTTTCGCGTATCTGTTGTTGAACATGCTGCACAGAAATACTGAAAATAGTTCCCGTGAAATGTCGAAAATGACGCGCAATTATGAAAGTCCGTAAATGATGATTTAGGCTGCTATAGTGCACCGAAGATGCGTACATACAGTTTCCTCTTCGTTCGTATGGCGGCGTCAGCAGTTAATGTTTGTATATGGAGATTAGATGAATCTATCTTTGGCAATGGCTGTGAAAAGTAAAGGGATGTATATATTATACATCTCCATGACGAACACATAGTATACTGTGGAGCGTTTCTTAATAAGAACAATTACAAGAAGACAATGGTTGCTACATATGAAGATGTCTATAGAGGGCCACCACTGAAAAGAGGTACAACTCATAGTCTCATAGGCATTAATGTTCGCTGGTTATAGTCTATCTATACTACAATTGGTGCGCCATTGGCTGATGCCCTGTGCATTATGATAGTGGCGCTATAGAAGTTGACTGATTGATTGACTATAGCCTATTGGAAACGCCGAAAAGTTGAAAAAAGTTTTCCACCATTTTACACTCACTGTTGTTATGGTAACCACTGTTAAGATTCTA
>CM030862.1:2915100-2950100 GCA_018105865.1 Metaphire vulgaris
TATATATATATATATATATATATATATATATATATATATATATATATATATATATAGTATATATAATTATATATATTATATAAGAAAGATTTTGTCACACAAAATTAATAGTAGTTCACTTGTTGAATATTAAGAATTATAGTTATACGCGGGGGCATTTTACGGATGCTTATGGGAGGGAGAGGAACTATAGAATGTTGGGAACTACTGAAATTGGTGTAGCAGAATCAGCAGATAAACTGGATAACATCAAATAAACTGGATAACTAGAGAAACAAAATTTCACTGTTTTTCAGGGGAACACTTTCGGTTTTTTGACTCAGTATGGTCAGCCAATAAAAAGAGTAGTTACTTAAATTACTCGACATCATCAAAGCACTCCTTTAGAAAATCTAAATAACACAAACATTGAAATATGAGAAATAGGTCTATTGTCATGGAAGAGAGAAACTATTAAACCCAATACAGGCAATATAGGACCTACAGGAAAATGGAAAATGCAGCTAAAATTGATAAAGACCTATCAGAATGGTTTAAGACAGAAGTCGGGAATATAGACAGGGATGCATGCTATCTTCATAGTAATCCATATATAGAAGTAATCTTTAAAATAGCAAGTTAGCAACTGAGACTCTAAACATCGGAGTGCATTGTATAGTGGAGAAAATACATCAAACCCAAAATTTGCAGACGATGATGTAAGCTGTACTCGTGGATAATGCACGAGGATTACAAAGGCTCACAGATCAAGTATACAGTATATATATCAAACAAGCAGAAGATTTGGCGAGAGATCGGTCACTCGGAGAAACCCGATCATCCTGTGGAGCTCTGCTGCCGGACAGTGTGACCACTGACCAACGCGAACGCTGCCGCGACGATTATTACCAACTTTAAAAACGCATTTATTTAAGCTCAGTTACGAATAATTGTTGTCGAAGCACTCTTGTTTTGTGCTCTTAGCTCATTTAGGGCGCTATAGAAATTTGTCTAATAATAATAATAATTATAATATAATTATAATTATAATTATAATTATAATAATACTGTGATGATGATGATGATGATGATGATGATGATGATGATGATGATGATGATGATGATGATGATGATGATGATGATGATGATGATGATGATGATGATGATGATGATGATGATGATGATGATGATGATGATGATGATGATGATGATGATGATGATGATGATGATGATGATAGCACGTAATATTAAAAAATGCATTAGGTTGAAAGGAATCTTCTGAGTTTTGAACTAATGGCAAAACAAAAGCACCTATTCAATTCGAATGAAAATGTGGCAAATATTTTAGGCAGAATAATTCATATTTGTGCTAAATAAGATGAAAGGAGAAAAATAGATTTTGAAATTTCTTGAAAATTATCGTTTGAAAAATTTTCTAGGAACATACCTTTATTAGGCGTCCTAAAAATCCTATGAGTTTAGCAAAACGCTTAACCAGTACGTTTTTGATCCATGCAGACGTGGATTTCCTATTCAATAGGATCTATTTTTAGTGGAGTTTCAGAGCAAAATGGTCGGAATACGCTTTCCTTGCGTTATTGCCAAATAAGATTAATTTTTAAAAAGTACTATAGGCCAGGGTTTCCCAAAGTTTTTGGAACTGTGCGACTTACGTCAGCGACTTTGTAACATGTCGTGACCCTGCAAACTTATTGTCAACTAAAGTTGGATAAAAGTTTCATGAAACACTAATCATTCTAATATAAGCTATGTATGGAGGATTGCAGGCATAAAGATTTCTTAAAACCTAAGCCTACTTGCAACTTTCAAGGCTTGTGACACTGTGGTATTGGTTAGAAAATAACACTTTATAATCTAATTTCGCGCTACCCCGCGCCCACTAGACTGAGCCCTGCAGAGGCCTAGCCAGGATTTCCCAAAGGGGGGTTATGATTTCCAACTTCGAACAATTCTGACAAGCAAAAAGAGGTTTATTATGATTCTTATATGATTCCAACACGGAAGAAACCCGACAAGCCAAAAAGCGCCGTAAACTATTATTTTTATTATTTTTATTATTTTATTTTATTTTATTTTTATTTTAGGCTACTCGCTTAGCGCATTCATATATGCGTGTGAGCGCGTACAGCTATTCAATTATATATTGATCCGCAATAAAATTTGTCGGGCAGCTAAGTTAGTTAGTTAGTTAATTATGCCAACTTATGTAGCGCTATAGTCACAGCAGGCCAAGATCAAGAGCGCTTTACTATAAGGGGAGGGTTTAAGTTCCAACCGCCCTCTGGCTACGCCACTGGAGCACTTTTGGGTTGCTACCCACAGTTTGGGGACACACTGAATTAGAGGAACACCATCTAGACATGAAGATGCAGAAATTTACGCCGATGCATGTGTCTATATTATAAACTGGTGGGAAAAATTATTGTAAAAAGCGGATCATTGACCGATAACATTTGTTCTGAGACGTATATTGGCTTGTTAGCAATTAAGTAATGTTGATTTCGGACAAATTCGGGGCGCGCACTTGACTTTCCATGTACAATTTTGTGCACAAGAAATTTCATGCGCATACGGACTACAAAATATTAGAGGAAACATTGTCCGTGCCCCCATATTGAATGCCTGCCACCCCACCCCACTGACCCCCTGTTGGGGCCCTATACTTACTACTACATACCTAGCAAAAATAGTTGGCCCCATGCTTAGAAGTTTCCACCCCAACGGCCCCCTCCCACTTGCCAAATCCTGGAGCCGCCAGTGGAAATGACTTCGGTATATATAAAATATGGCTTCAAGACATATCCCTGAACACCTCATTGCTCGCCATTGTAGTTGTACGCACCGCGATGAACATGTCTTGGGTAAAGTCCTGTTACAGCTGCAGAGCGCACGGATTGAATAATGTGTTTATGGATGTATAATCGTTATTCTTTTCCAGTCAATTAGTCATTTCCGCTCTGCTCCGCGGTTCCAAAATGGCCATCGTTTTCTCCCGTTGCCTTCTAGAACATGACGTCGCTCTCGCTCTCTCCTTTCTCCTTCCCGCCTCAGATGTCAAGATACCATTCATTAGCTTGCTTAATCTGCATGTATACATGTCACTACACGCCTGATTGCTCGACGAGATAAGCAGCATTTAATGCACTGCGAAGAAAGAAGATGAACTTTTGGCATAGTGCAGAGAATCTGCTTAAAATGGCCAATGCTTGATACAAATAAATAATGTGTTGGCTTATATATATATATATATATATATATATATATATATATATATATATATATAGTTAAATAATATTCATATATTATATATTATATATTATGTAGCGCAAAATGTTGTTAATTGTATGTATGTATATTAGGTGGGTCCACGAACAATAGGAATAATTAAAATGTTCAAAAATTAATTGTGCTAGGTTTGTAATGTGTTCCTTTGGTCATCAGTGTATTCTGTACTAAATTTCAGCCATACATTTAGAGGTGCCACCATAGCATTGAACTTTTATCAGATAGGTCATTCCATGTCAACTCAACCAGAGGTGTTCACCACACCCTCTCACATCTTCATGTCATTTGCAGGGCTTGTGGTACAGCTCAATTTGAGTAATTCTTGAAATTTTCAGCTTCTTTTGTCAAAAACTCTCAGAGATATGATATTTTGAAGGTACGAGGCTAATCGCAGAGTCGACGCTACGTGTTAAGTTTTACGATTTTTGAAGTTTAATATCTTGAGAACCATGGGAGATATCAGGCTGAAATTTGCAATGTGCATACATATTTTCCAGATGAGTTGAATGGTTTATTAATCTTTATCATAGATGCTCACAGCATACTCTACATATGTCCAAACATCCCATAACAGCCAGTTTTCACCGATATTTGGCCCCGTATTACCATGAATCAGCAAAACGTTAGACTATGTATGTTGTGTCTTTATGTAACTACATATATGTATTCATCAATTTCAGACAGGATTTCTGTCAATAATGAGACATTGTACACTATATAGTCATCTTCTGAGTCACAGTCACATATTTTTGTACCCACAATGACCCATATATGTTCATGTTGACAGTAACTCACAGTTTTCAAACTTTGCAGGCTTGTAGTGCTTGGTAAGTACTAGCTATGGTGAAAACTTCATGTTGGTGTCTTGATTCTTTTTCATTGAAAAGTTTTGTACAAATATCTTTTTCCCCTCTTCCATGATCTACATCTAAGCATCTATGCATTTCACATAATATATGTCATTATGGATTCTATCATGTGAGCCATATTTCTCTTGTTGAGTCCATTGGTCTGTTTCGAGCTACCGTAATTATGAACATTCAGAATCAAGCATTAACAGCAAAGTCCTTTTGACTGAACTCGCTACATGGTCGAATGGAGTTTCCGGCCTGCTTGTTTGGTCACACGGTTCACACAGGTCTCAAACTGCTCATCTTAAACAAAACTTGGATAAGATTAATACTTTTTGTCTCATTAGCTTATTTATCTGCTTTCATGACACTTGTGAAGACATAAAAATTTGTGTGCTCAAAATAATTTGCTAATCAGAGTTAATGTGGTTTTTCACATACAAACGATGGATGCATGATGGTCAGTTGAAGCTGCAGTCAGTAACAGAGACAGTTGTAGATTTCATTACTTCTCTGTGCACTGCTGTTGATAAAACCACACCTCATCACTTCACTGCTAAGCACAGTCATCTTACTATATAATCTGAAGGAGTCTTTGCCTGTTGGGAGAGCAATATGCTACTGCACTTTGCAGAAAATTATTCATTTGTCTGTCAGGATGCAGTGCAAGGTTTTCACTAAACATCACAGGTCACATTGCATCCATTTGTTTATTATCGTGATGACCTATCTGCATAATAAGTGATGACCGTGAACAAGTGACAGGTACTGTACATGTATTCATTGAAATATTAAGAGTCAAATATTGCATGTACTTTAGTATTGGAGCTGCAGCACATTACAAGAACTGCAAAAACTTGAAAAATCTTTGCCTGCATCAAGCTGATTTTGGAATAGATGCAGAGTGGAATTGTTTTGCTACTAGCCACGGAAAAACCCCTTGTGATGGAATTGGTGGCTTCATAAAGAGGCTTGTATAGGCAACTCTGCATCAGTGGGTCTCAGTTTCTTTGCTGGCGATGATATTGTGCCACTGGAAACATTAGTTGTACAATTAACAAAGCCTCCTCGCTGCGAAGTACCAGATAAACGAGCATACAGCCGAAGGACATAACACAAAGTAAACTGTCAGATTTTGTCACCAAACACACTAAACAGTTTTTCATGATCTTCGACATATCGTTGGACTTTCTTGAGAAAGATCCAGATGAATGGACCAAAGACCCAGCATACAGACAAGCAAAGGAAATGCTGTCAGAGCTAAAAGTGGTGAATGATTTGGCAGAAAGAGGAGTAGCTCTGATTGGACAATGTAACAACCTCTTGACCAAAGATGAATAACAGAAGCAGTTTCTGCTGCAAGTGGTTGAGGAGCATCAGCGTCGCTTTCCGGATAGTACAATGACTTGTCTGGTGGCTGAACTTGATAATTAACTGAGTATACATGTTGCCTACTATTTTACAAATAGTGATGCCTTTCATAATGCCTGTGCCTGATTATCAAACATTGTCGTGTTTATGCTTGTGTGACAAAACGATGAATATTTCTGTAGACTGTACACTACGGGTGAGTAAAAAAGTGTTTGGTGGCACCTCTTAATATTCTTCTATGACGCTAAAATTTTGTCATAAATTCTTTTTAACATATACGAACAAAATGCAAACCTAGCACCAGCATAATTCAAGAAAAAAAATTTGTGGACCACCCTAATGTATATATTATATATACATAGTACATACATACATACATACATACATACATACATACATACATACATATACGTGTGGGCTTGTGTGAAATTGAAAGGCATCATTGAGATGTAATGCCTAGATTAGTTTCGGAACTAAATTACTTATTCAAATACGCACATGCTCACACCCCACACATGCTGCATGCGCGCGCACACACACACACACACACACACACACACACACACACACACACACACACACACACAGCCGCTGCGGATCTTATCGCGAGGTTCTTGAGTGCATTGGTGAGCATATGATATCCTCTGTATCATATCCTGGCATAGACCTTTATGATACATAGATATACATATGCTATACATAAGTCCCAATACAAATAAGTCGTATCTTAGTATATCGGACGCCTGAATCTCATATATATATATATATATAGTGTGTTTGTGTGTATATATATATATATATATATATATATATATATATATATATATGCTTATCTACTTATCTGTGTGTCAGGTATATGCCGATATATCATTATATCGCTCTGGGCAGTTTAATGCGTCTTATTTAGTTATTGAAATCAATCCTTCTGCCTGTCATTTTGTCATGCATTTGAGGAGGTATAACTGACGACTGAGTGATGCAGTGACGTCATATTCACAAAAATTCTGTTCTTATCTATAGAGTGTGTCTGGATGAAAGTAGGGTTTCCTATAGACTAAGCCTAGACATGTATATAGCAGTCCGAAATCACAGAAATAGCAAACCGTTTGCTAATTTGGCATTTGATCTTCACCTGTAAGTTATACAACCTGATGTCACCTGCGTGTAATAATTAATTTAATGCTGGAATTCAAATCTTGAAATATTTAATTTGAATTAAGCAAAACGTTCGGTCTTCTAAAACAGTAAGTTTTTTCGCCGAATTTTGACATTATTGACATTATTGACTCAGAAGAAACAATGAATATATACTGAGTCCTGAGTGTTTCAAGATATTTCAATTTCCAGTAACTTTAATTTGTCACTCAATCATACAGAGAAATTACCAGGGGCGTAGCGACGGTGGTATATCGGAATATATACCCCTCGAAATCAGACTACCTTAAAATTTTCAATGCGTTTTAAGATTTTCAAGGTCTTTTAAAGATTTATAACCTCCACAAATCACACTATCCTCCCAATAAAATTCCAGGCTACGCCCCTGGAAATTATTCTTAAATTAGATTAAAATCTACGAATTTTAGCGAAATAAAACGTAAATTATAAAAAATCACTAATGTTTGTATGTATGTATGTATGTATGTATGTATGTATGTATGTATGTATGTATGTATGTATGTATGCATGCATGCATGTATGTATTATTATTATTATTATTATTATTATTATTATTATTATTATTATTATTATTATTATTATTATTATTATTATTATTATTATTATTATACCATGGTTGTTGGCGCACGTTTCACAAAGTGAGAAATTGTAAAAGTGCGGAGCAATTAAGGATTGAACAACTTGCCCACAGTTCTGCACAATGACTAGGGTCAGATTCGAACCCGCTACCCTCCGGTTGCGTGTCAAGAATCATACTACTACTATACTACTACTCCACCGCGCCCCATAGAATGTATGAGTGTGTGAGTTTGTGTGTGTGTGTGACTCTGTGTGTGTGTGTGTGTGTGTGTGTGTGTGTCTATCTATATAGCACGCTTCGTTGAGACTGAATTTGCATTCAATTATCATCGGAAAATAAGGAGTTTGTCATTTTGTTGCTGTCAGAAAAAGGTCGACAGCTTGACCCACGCAGGGTCGTCTCGTCGGCAGAAAACGCGAAGCATGCAGCTGTGGGTGCTCTGAGGCCTAAGACGTAAGTGAAAGAATTTGCGAGTGCACTGAAGACAGGAAATTCGTGACGTTAGCTGTTCATCTCTGGGCCCCAAAACTCAACGCAGTTCATCACACACACATAGGGCCTACAGAACGTTTCAAATTCAACAACTAAATAGGCATAACAACTAATAATAACAATTAATACTAACTAAATAAGGACCTCTAATTCAGAGTTATTATTATTATTATTATTATTATTATTATTATTATTATTCAGATACCACATTATTATTATTATTATTATTATTATTATTATTATTATTATTATTATTATTATTATTATGTGTTGAAAGTTCCGCGGAAGGCGACTGCGTTGAATCTCTGGAGTCTGGAGTGTCACGGATATTCGTTGTAGGAGAAAGGATGTCTCTCTTTCATCTCCAGATGGCAGATTGTCGTGTTATAGGATACTGCCGATTTCCTTTAAGAAGTAGAGACATTATTATTATTTTATCATTATTATTATTATTATTATTATTATTATTATTATTATTATTGATTATTATTACGAACATTTACAGTATAAAACGTAAGTTCGACAGTGCACCAAATGCGCTAATGTTAGTCAGTGTTGGCTATTAAACAAGAGAGTCTTCAGCTTCTTTCTGAACGAAAGTAATGACTGCCAGTGTTTAATCTAGACTCCTGGACTCCGGGGGGAAACTGACAAAGCCGGGGAATTGACAAAGCCGGGAGGGAATAAAATCTTGTGAATTCATATAGCGCTCTCTCTAGTTGGTAGTAGTCGCAGTGTAGTTGCTAATTCCTAGGCGCTATATGTCTAGAATAACTGCATATATAGGCCTACTGTAGTTGAATGAAACAGTGGAAGAGAGCTGTTGCCTATAGGAAGGGATGAAATTGGAGAGGCTGGGTTTTGGCCGATTGTTACATTTGATTCACAAAGAAAGTTTATCAGTCGTTTGACAATCGAATAATGTTCTAAAAAGATTTGGTTATCGGTTAATGTAACAATTTTTAAAATCGGCCTATACTTGGCATCAGGGGCGTCATTTGGGGGGGGGGCAGAGGCCGTGGCTCAAAGTAAACAAAAAATAATTTAAAATGTATTAAATAGATATATAAATGTGAAATTTGCAAAAAAATGCCAAAACGCTGCCCACAATTTGCCATAAACCGGTTTAAAATTTACAAATTTGTCAAAATTGGTCTAGAAGTTACCCAAAATGTGCCAAAAATCGCCAATAATTTGCCAAAATTGGGCCAATTTTGGCAAAAATTATATTATATTATAAAATTATAATATAAAAATTATCTTCCCCAAGAAAAGTGTGAAATGACACTAATGCTTGGCATTGTGCAATCGGTTCCCGTCAGAACACCGAAGTTAAGCGACGTCGAGCGCGGTTAGTGATTGGATGGGTGACCATTCCCAGAATCGAGTCGTGGTGCTGGCGGACAACCAAACCATTCATCGCGCTCAGGAGGTCGATAAATACATTGTTAGCAGCATTAACATTAAACGGCGAACGCAAAAAGCGGTTCTATCTAGATAAGGCAAATGCAGGCAAACTGCTCTATATAAATGCCGTAAGCCACTTGCGTCGCTGCTTGTCCAATACACGGAGATCAGCGCCGGACCCTATACGCTCGTTCGAGTATACGAAGTACTGCCTTTACCTTCTTTTAACAACCAAGAATCCCTGCACGCACGCATACAAACAGACTCGAGTCGGATGGCCACAGTGATGTGCCCGCCGTCGTATTAACCAAAGCCGTCAAAACTGAAATCGCGACGCACACACACACACACACACACACACACACACACACACACACACACGCATACACACACACAACATGCAAAGGACTTACAAGAACAGATCTCCTCGGGTGCACGATTTCAAAAGTTACCGATAATGGGTAGGTGGGAAGGTAAATTAGCGAACAGAGCAGAGGAGGAGGAGGAGGAGGAGGAGGAGGAGGAGCAGGAGGAGGAGGAGAAGAAGGGGCATTTGTCGGAGTCTACAGATCGGGGGTAGGGTTTACGCGATAACCTCTTTCGGTCGCCTCCAAGCATGATCATCGGCCTTCCTCGACCGACGAGAGAGATGATTACTTCCCGCTGCGTCAATGAAGATGCAACGGGGGGTAAACAGCAGGGCCGGGCCGGGCCGGGCCGATCCGGGCAGAGGAGGGCCTTCCCAGCGGCAATGTCGGCGGCGACCGTCGTCGACAATGCCCGGCTTACGGCGCGAGTGTCAGGTGCCCCGGGACCCCTCGACGATCAATTCGCACGGACCCCGCGGGCGCACGGCTCGTAACAAAGCGGCCACATTATTGGGGATTTGACGTCTTATAACGTGCTGCGCCGCAACGCGTCGAACGAAATATAGGACGCGCGAAGAAGCCCATGCAGCCGCATATACAGTACCTCAGCCGTATACTCGCCAGGGGATGCAGGGCGAAATCGCCGCCGCCGCACCGAGGAAGACCACCTTCTTAACAGACCCCTCTGTGTATAGGTCGTGCATGTGTCGCACGGTGTTTCGGTCGGCGGCGGCGCACTTCTCAATACAAGCGTTTCAATTAATTCCTGAGTGAATTACAGCTTATAACAGCCCCCGACAACATTGTTGTCTGCCTTGCTAATCCAATCTATTTACTAAACCGCGTCAACGAACGATGGTGATTTCAGATCTGCATTGCAGAATACCGTCCAATCTTATGTACCTCTGCATATATATATATATATATATATATATATATATATATATATATATATACTTACACACACATAGGTGTGCTTGTATACTTGTATATGTTACGCTAGGTCATGTGTGATAGGCATATATATATATATATATATATATATATATATATATATATATATATACTGTGAAAAGAACTTTTACTGTTTGCAAATGCAGGCCTACAGGCCTACAGCGCCACAACGTTCGAATGTTTGAGATTGGTCGTCGCTGTAAAATATAAATATTTCAATAACAATTATAGTCGTATTCCTAAACTTCAAATGTATATCAAATGGAAGACCAATCTAATTAATAAGTCATCAACGACGTATAATAACTTGCTGTAAATTATGGATGGCCCCATACGGTAAAATCGGAACGGTCCTGTCTCAGTGTAGATATTTTCATTTTCGCAATCCCTGCAGGGCGAAAAATACGTGAAATATGCATAATCATCGGCCTTCTTGAAATTCATGAAATTCTGCAGTATTATATCGTGAATGCAGTCAGTTAAGGTTTTCTTCCAAATTCCAAAGTGCAGAGAGTGGCGCCACCATACGAAAACACATGGTATAGATAGGACACGTTCATAAAAAAAGATGAGCTATTGGGTGGTACCGGTTATATTAGGCCACCTTGTATATATAGTTAGGCCTATACACACATCTTGTCTTCAGCCATCCTGGCTACCTATACACCTACTACACCGCTCACTGAATTTCTGTGAAATTCGGAGAGCGTTCTGTCACTCGTGGCAACCCTCTTCTTTGGAATTCGTTGCCAGACACAGTGACATCCTCTACCTCCTTTGAACGGTTCTCAGTTGCGCTGAAGACATATTTATTCAACATTTCATTTCCATTTATGTAAAGTGCTCTTGCTTTTGGCATCTAGCTATGTTATAGCGCTATAGGATTTTGTCGAGGTAATAATAATAATAATAATAATAATAATAATAAATAATAATAATAATAATAATAATAATAATACACACAGTGCCTTATTAATATATATATATATATATATATATATATATATATATATATATATATATATAATGCCCTCAGTACTTCATTCCCGAAGGTCTTATGAGAAAAAAATCGTACGGATACAAATATATATATACTGTATACTGTATATACTGTATGCATATATACTGTATATATGCATTTTTCAGCTGTTACCATTTCTGATTCAGCCGTCTGACCTATTAATGAGAGAATTCTATATATCAGTCTTGCTGAAGGATCTGTCAACATTGCACGCCTGCATGGACGTGAGCAAGCCATGCGCTTCGCGTTCTATTGTCATTAATCACACGTCGGCGCAGGAATGACATAACAAAGAATGTGTCATGCATATGCAGTCCTCTCTCTTACATCTCTTACCTATCAAATTACACCCCTTCCTATGCCTATACACTCCACCTATAATCTCGAGAAGTAAAACCGCAATCATATATAGGCGTATGCAGAGAGAGAGAGAGAGAGAGAGAGAGAGAGAGAGAGAGAGAGAGAGAGAGAGAGAGAGAGAGAGCAGAAGAAGAAGAAAATGAGAAAGAGATTTCTGAAATTGGTATGATTTCGTTTTGAAATTAAATTATCTTTTATATATATATATATATATATATATATATATATATATATATATATATATATATATGTGTGTAATATCTCGATATTGGTAATGTATTGTAACAATAAAATTTATTTGTATAAGAAGAATCACTGAGAAGCGCTCCCACAGCAAATTACTGTATATTGACAAAGAGATAAGCTATTAAGTCGTTTCAAAAAGAGGGCCATAGAATTAGGAGTTGCTAAGCCACGCATATTGGCGTCAAGAGCATTCCAATGGATAGGGCCAACTGATTCAAAACCTCGCTTCAGGAACAAGGAGGTTCGTGCTTGGGGCACACTGAGAAGACCATTGGTTGTGGACCGAAGACATGGCCGACCAGGGATAGAGCTAAGAGGATGAAGTAGCTCTGAAAGGTAAGATGGAGTGGCACCATAAAGAGAGAGTGCAACCGCTCTCAACACACGAAACTCAACTCGAGCAGGATAAGGCAGCCAGTGTAAAACAGACATCATATAATCACTAATGTGATCACATCTTGTGACACCAGCAATAACCCTGGCTGCCGAACGAAGAACCATCTGGAGTCCACCAAGTCACACCGAGGGAAGACCAGCAAAAAGTGAACCACAGTAGTCAATCCTATAGAGTAAATAAATGCATGAATCAAAGTATAAGTGGATGGCATGTCTATACTGTATATAGTAAGTCGAATTACTCTACAAAATGGCGGAGATGGTAGAAGCAACTGCGACAAAGTGAGTTAATATGACCCATAAAGGTTTACGCGTCCTGCCCTCCATCTGAGGTTGAATGTTTGCGTTCCAGTATTACGGATTGCATCTCCTTAGTCCAGAGGTGGACTGATGAAAATCGACTATCGCTGAACCCGGGGAAGACCGAACTCCTCTGGTTAAGCACTCCTCGGAGGAGGCATCTCATATGCCGGAACACGCTTCCGATTGGTGATGTTGATGTCACTCCGAGTACAGAACTGCGTCTCCTTGGAGTTCTTTTTGACGAGACACTCTCGTTTGTCGGACATTTGGACAACGTCATTCGTACCTGTTTCTTTCAGCTTCGAAGGATCAGGGAGATCCGTCGATACCTGCCGGTGCCTGTCGTCGTCAATCTCGTCCGTTCCCTCGTCTTAGCTCGAGTAGATTATTGTAATAGCGTTCTGCTCGGACTTCCTGTCAACCAACTAAATCGTCTTCAGTCGGTGCTAAACGTCTCAGCTCGTCTGATTTTTGGCTCGAGTTGGAACGAGCACGTGACACCGTTTCTACGTGATAATCTTCACTGGCTCAGGATTCCGGAGCGCATAGCCTTCAAGCGTTGCTGGCTAACATTTCGGGCGCTGTATGACCCCTTTTGCCCTAGCTACTTATCGGGCCTGGTCATCAAGTCTACGGCGGTCGATCGGCGATCGCGGCTTCGCTCAAGCAACTGTCGTCAATTGGTGGTTCCTCCTCCGTCCAAGACGGCTGTCTTCGGTGACAGATCATTCCGAGGGGCAATCCGAGTCTGTGGAACTGCCGAAGAACGTGACAATTGACCTCCCCGATTTGTTTATTAAGTGCCTTAAGACGCATATGTTTAATATATCTTATAATGTTCATTGTTAAGCGCTTTTGACTTTAGTCTTCACTATGCTTACTGCGCTCTATAAATTGTCTTAATAATAATAATAATAATAATAATAATAATAATAATAATAATAATAAAGGTTAACTCAGAGTCAAGAATTATACCAAGATCACGCGGACAGAAGAGGAGAAAGAGAGGTCGGGGAAAGCAGACTGCAAAGACACGTGGTCACTTTTTTGAGAGCTGACCTCGAGTACCAAACCAGATGAGCTGAGTTTTAGCTGCATGGATTAAGTACAAATATCCGGGAAAGTATCAACGTTGTCATCATGAACTTAAAAATCTAAAATGCCTGCAAATGAAAAGAGTCGTTTAGAACAGGGCAGTGGCGGTTCCACGTGGGGGATGAGTGGGGATGCATCCCCCACCGGACTTCCGGACATTTTTTCGATTGTGAAACCTATTTTAGGGTAATAGTCTAGTAAAACTATACGGGCAAAAACTGCGGATGACCTTTTCTTGCTTGTCAAACTATTTTTCGGTAAAAGTGTAATAAAATTATAGGAAAATCCCTTGTGTCAGCCTTTTCGGCAAAGCATTTAATTTTCTCTTTCTCTTTTCATCCCCCTACCAACTTCCTATGAATTCATTTATCCCCCGCCCCTCCCTGAGGCTCCCTCCCTTTCCCCACCAAGAAATCCTGGAACCGCCACTGGCACAGGGTTTCCAGAACAGTTGAGAACCGCGACCCCCTTCAGCGGTGTTTTAACGTGCCACAACCCTAATAATAGGTAACGTAATGTATATACCATAGGCTAGAGTGCATGGGCCCGTCGGAGAACCGAGGGGATAGGACCTTCAGTTTTACATGGCAACCGCCGAATGAGGGCGGATTGCCAGCCTTCCCCTCGCTGCCTCGCCGTCTTTCCTTCCTCCGAGTTAACACCCGATGTACTCATTCACGACTGAGTCGATTGGGGGCGCTTGGGACAGAAACGGCCGAAAAGTTTCTGCCGCGGCCGGGAGTTGAACCACGAACCTCAAAAGATTGCCAAACTAATGCGCTAACCACTTCTACCCCACGAACCGCTAATCATAGCATGTAATATTTTTTAAAATGCATTAGGCCATCTGGCGAACGTTAGTTGAAAAGAATCTTCTGAGTTTTGAAAAAATGGCAAAACAAAAGCTCTGATTCGATTCGAATGAGAATATGGAAAATATATTAGGCAGAATTATTCATATTTTTGTCAAATAAGACTAAATGAAATAAATAAATATTAACATTTCTTGAAAATTATTTTTTTAAATGTTGCCAGGAACATACCTTTACTTACGCGTCTTAAAAGTCCTATGAGTAAGGTAAAATCGCTTAACCGATAGATGTTCATTAACAGGTTCATATTAGAGATTCTCTGTTGTTAGTGGAATTTCAGAGCAAAATGGCAGGAGTACGATTTCCGTACGTTATTGCGAAATAAGATTAATTTTGTTAAACGTTCTTTCCTGTCTGGGGCGGAAGTTAGCAGAGTGGTAACAACGTTGGACAATGGAGCAGGAGGTCGCGGGTTCGAGTCCCGCAGGAGCCCTAAAGGTCGACTCAGCCTTTTTCGCGGTGGTAAAATGAGGAGCAGTGGTAAAAATTTATGCGATAAGTCAAACAGGTACGCTATGCGATACACTAGCCCCGTATCCGTGGCATTGCACGCCTGGCTGAGGGCTAAAGAAACGGAGATCAGCGCCGCCTTATGAGCCCGTGAGGCTCGGGGAAGGACTTTGACTTTGACTGTCTATCAATTTATTACGTCAACAAAATATTGGGAAGGGTTCGAAAAACTTTGACAGTTGTTGACAGGGGGAGGGGAGTCAAGAGAAGTTGACATCAACAGTTTAATTTTTTTTACAAAATTAATAATCAAAAATAGGAAATTTAATGGAATATTATTTATTGCAACGCAAAAAGCCCGACGAGTCAAAAGGTCACCACCACCACATGTATGACACTTGATAAGCAAAAAATGGAAAAGACTCGTCACTGCAAAAAATAATCTTCTAAATTTTTAGGGTGACTCGTCATTGATCTTAGGGGGAGGGTAAAACTTTTGTCTACATAATTATATAGGGATCACTGAACGTTTGACAGCTGTTGACAAAGGGGTAAGTAAAGGTTTTCACCCGTAGGCTCACGCCCGTAGGGTCCGGTGCTGATCCCCGTATTTAGTAGCCAGCAGCCCATAGGTGGTGGAGGAGTCTCTTCCGCCGAACCTATGGTTACTATCGCAATGTTGCCATTGCTACTCATTTTGATGTTACTACCGCCCTCTAGCGATTAAAGTCGACCTTTTGACCCGTGTCGTCGGCGTGCCTGCCCAATTATTACCACTCATCTATCTTCCCGCCCCTTGACAAAGGGAGGGGTCAAAAATTACCCAAATATTGTTGACGTAATTAATGGACAGTCCCAAAGTAGGCATGTCAATGCCACATTGGCCAGGGTTTCCCAAACTTTCTATAGAACTGTGCGGCTCGCCTTAGCGGCTTTGTAACATGCCGTGACATTGAAAATTTATTGTCAACTAAAATTGGACAAAACACTACTCATTTTAAGCTGTGTATGGAAAATTGTAGGCATATAAAATTCTTAAACCCTAAGCCTACTTCCAACTTTCAAAGCAATATACAGTGTATATATATATATATATATATATATATATATATATATATATATTATATATATATACTCATTTGTCCATTTCAAACGTTTTGTGGCTTCGTGTCTTATGTCAGTTTATTAGTTTCAAATCAAAATCAAAGATCAGTGCAAGATATCAATATTTGCATTATAATATAAACAAGTCACTGATTGTACAATTGGAAAGCAATATTAACATAGAGATAGGCCTGCTAAACGGAGAGGAAGAGGAAGAGAATTACTTATCTGTAATAAATCTGTCTTCCAATACAGTAACATGGAAAACATAAATTTTAAAACTGTCTGTTTACTGTGGAATTAAATGCAGATTGACTCAAAATTATAATAGGCAGTGGCGGCTCCAGAGGGGGTCCGGGGGCCCGTGCCCCTATTGAGTGCCTGGCCCCCCAGTGGCCCCCTGTTAGGACCCTGTACTTAATGCTACATAAATAACAACAAATGGTTAGCCCCCCATGATTAGAAGTTGCCACCCCAACGGCCCCCCACTTGCCAAATCCTGGAACCGCCACTGATAATAGGCCCATATTTTATTTAAGCGTCTAATAATGTTTTTTTGAATTCGTCGCTAAATTCAGTGTTTATTCTAGGCCTTCTCTGAGGGAATTCTCCCACACACAAAAAAGTTTACCCCCCCTCAATTTTTTATATGTTGGCTAGGGGATGGAAATTTCCCCCCAAAAGTGTGGAGACTCAGACCTTGTCCTCCCAAACATTTCAAAATCTCCCCATAATGTCAAGGTGGCTAGAATAAACACTGGCTAAATTATTCGAGATAGTGGTGGTGGAAGGAAGCAGGCCAACATTTTCTACCATCATAGACTTCAGAGGTGACCAGTACCGAAAAATTTCGATTACCTTTTTTGGGGTGGGGTTGGGGTTGTGGGGGGAGATTACCCCAGCAATCTCTGCGCCAAATCTGTGACGTGAATATGCTGTTTGGGCGCCTAAACAAATTAATAGGCCATTATATTGACCTATATTACGCTATTAACTTATTATACTCACATGAAATTGATTAAGAAATATTAAGTATTCAATGGCTGTTTACTTAGGCTTAGGGATATTTTACACCCCACCCCCACCCCAACACCCTCCAACGCCCAATTTGAGACAAACACCCCCCAAAACCCCAATATCAGCTATGCGATGACGTTTTTTTGCTTGTCAGACTTTTTGGCAAAGGACCCCCAGAATTTACCGACCCCTCAATTGATAATCCTAGAAATAATCCTGCTTAGGCCACTGGTGAGTTATAGAAAGGAATCAGAGTAGCATTGTCTAAGACTCTATTGCAAGATTACTAAGTTACAATGTTACTCTTGTTACAATGTTACTATAGTTTCGTATAAATTTGTTTGGCGCCTGGGTTCTTTCCCGTTATCCGGACCCCAGTAGAGAGAGATGGTGTAGTTGGCTAGAGAGGCGTTATGGTTAGGGCTATGGTCAGGTTAGGGTCAAGGTTAGGTTAGGGTCAGGGTTAGGTTAGGGTCAGGTTCCCGGCCGAAAAGCCATTACACTTCGCTGGGGTCCGGATTACGGGAAAATACCGGCGCCGGTTTGATCGATGTCTTCGTCGAAACAGAATTAACCGAAAATTAGTCGCGTGACGTCATCGCTTCCTATATTTTTAAGAGTATCGCTGTGACGTCACTAAACGGACCGGACCGTGACGTCACTACGTGCATTCGGGACACGTGATTAGGCCTATATTTCTGCACGGTTGTCGGGTCGCTTCGGTTTGAGGCAGTGGCGGCTCCACTGGGGGCCCGTGCCCCCCTATTGAGTGCCTGGCCCCCAGTTGGGACCCTATACTTAATGCTACATACATTAAACAACAAATGGTTGGCCCTCCATGATTAGAAGTTGCCACCCCAACGGCCCCGCCCACTTGCCAAATCCTAGAGCCGCCACTGGTTTGAGGTGAACGAAACCTTAAGTTATCAGCCAAAATCCGCAGGTGAACAAGGAAAGGTGAGTCAAGAGATGGATGGATGGACGGATGGAAGGAAGGAGTTTATGGTAAAGGGAAGCGGGGATCGCGGGTTTCGTCGAGAGGAGAAAGCAGGACATCTGCACTAACACCTTATTCGATATTGAAATGAAAATCACCTGATGCCAAATAGGAAAAACGCATCACGAATTCTTTTCCTCCTCTGTCTCTGTCTCTGTCTCTGTCTCTGTCTCTCTGTCTCTCTGTCTCTGTCTCTCTGTCTCTGTCTCTCTGTCTCTGTCTCTGTCTCTCTGTCTCTGTCTCTCTGTCTCTGTCCCTGTCTCTGTCTCTGTCTCTGTCTCTCTCTCGCTCTCTGTCTCTCTGTCTCTCTGTCTCTGTCTCTCTCTCTCTGTATCTCTCTCTGTCTCTCTCTCCCCTCTCTCTGTCTCTGTCTCTGTCTCTGCCTCTGCCTCTGTCTCTCTCTCTCTCTCTCTCTCTCTGCCTCTGTCTCTGTCTCTGTCTCTGTCTCTGTCTCTGTCTCTCTCAGTCTCTCGCTTTCTTTTCTATCCGTTTTACTCATCTATACCGCTGCTGAAGAGCGCCTATAGCCGGAATCCTCTGGCACTACTAAGCCTACACGTGCAAACCATGCACTCCATCGACATACCGCCACAGGTCGCATTCATCTTGACTCCTCCCTCCTATCTAGGGCCCCATCGAAAGTTCGAAACCCCCATCGGAAAAGATGTTGCTGAAGGGCACCGGGCTTGGCACCTATAGGGTAGGTTATTGGAAGAAATCAGCTCCACTCGGAAACCAAATGAATTTCCTATTGGTTCGATGGAAGATGCGAAAAATGGAAAATAGTCTAATAGTAATATTCGCGCGCGATGTCCAAAAAAAATTACCGATTCTAAAAATAACCGACACGCCGTCGCATCGCCATCTTCCCCCACCCCCATTCGTCAGAATTAAGACGCCAATCACTAAGCCACGCCCACCGATGAATGCTTTCCATTCGCCGACCAGGCTCAACTGACGCTCGTCGACGCCGAAGCCGGCGAAGGCTTCCGATTGGTCGGACGGCCGGGCGTTCTCCGAGGCTCCGCCCACTTTACGCACCTTCTGAGCCAACGGTGCGACGGATATCATTGCGTGTTGGCGCCGGAAGGGAAATCATTGTGAGTGGATGTCAGTCAACGGCGAAGAAGAGACCGACAGACAACCGACCTGCCAGCGACGTTCGTTACCGCTCTACATATCGGTAGACATTCGGTGGATTTTGTGATACTTACCGTTCGAATACCTCATCTTTAGTAGACTCGTGTTGCCACTCGCTTGGGTATGGTCTATCTTTTACCTGGTGAACAGCTAAGTCTTCAGGCGTTTCGTACCTACAAGACTTAAGAAGTCGGTTTTCGTGCGAAGTGTTTTGATATAATTAAAAGCCTCATCGTTGAATTTCACATTATTGTTATAATCTAACGGACAGTAAGACTTTGAACAGGACCACCTGTTTGGAATGCCAGTCATGCGCGGTAAGGCATCGATTTGGAATCGGACAGTGTTGTTAATCGCCACTCCGGTTGTTTCTCGACATCGGCTTATGCAACAAAAGAAAACACTGGTCGTCGACTAGGCGCCCCGCCCCGACCCCCGCCCTTCCCCCATCTGGTTCCCTGTTTTCCCTATATTTTCCATTTCCCATCTTCCGCTCGTCGCCGCCATATATGCAGTACGCAGACCTGCAGTCTCGCTACCTGCACCACCATCCTTCTCTTCCCCCCGTTCCGCCGCCGCCGCCTCAGATGCCTGCATCGACCGGTCTGGCCCCCATGTCCGGCTTCTACGACGACTCCTACTCCTGCTACCTGGGCGGCTCCGGAGGCCCGTCCGCCGGGGCCCCGGGCAGCTACCTGGGCCTGGCCATGGGCAGCATGTCGGCGGCGGCCGTTTACGGGTACGAGCCCTACTCGAGATTCTCGCGGACGTCGCATTACCCGTCGCCCTACTGCAGCGCGGCGGCGGCGGCGGCGGCGGCTGCTGCGGCGGCGGCCACCAGCATCCCGTCCCAGCATCCGCACCCGACGGACATGGTGAAACCGCCGTACAGCTACATCGCCCTCATCGCCATGGCGATCATGAGCCACCCGGAGAAGAGGGTCACCCTCAACGGAATCTACCAGTTCATCATGGCCAGGTATGTTTTTTCCCCGTGGTGCATAGGCCTAAGCTACGAGAAACTACCGGTAATTTACGCGGCTATTCGTCCCAAGTTTCGTGTAGAAATCATTTTTTCCTGAGGATTCAACAGAATCGAAATAATAAACCACCGTGTAAACTTAAATATAATCAGGTTCCACTCTATATATTTCCCACTAACTGTTAGGACGAAATCCATGCAGCGGCCTATTTTATAATAGTTTATCGTGAACATTGAAAGCAAGGCCACCTTAAGGCTTAGGCAGTTTAGGCACTGCCTAGGGGCGAAAAATTTTGAGGGGCGAAATAGAACGGGGATGGAAATTTTTTTCGCTTGCCTTGTCAGACTTTTTGGAGAGTTCATAACATTTTTTGCTAGTCAGACTTTTCCCGTATGTGAATGGGCGAAAATTAAAATCTGCCTAGGGCGTCCAAAATTCTAAAGATGGCCTTGATTGAAAGATATAAATACAATTTATCAGTTATATTAAATATTTAATAACCAATTCATACATGTAATATTTCGCTTAGATTTTTATAGCGTAAACGTTTTATTTCCACAATGCATAAGAGGCATGGGACGTTCAACTCCCCTAAATTAAAAAAACAAACAAACAGGAAGTATCAATGGATGCTTGTAGAAATTTTCCTGGGTTTATTTGTATACCAGCCGACCTGAACTGCCGCAAACATCTCTGCATTTCTAATATACACATACGAATTAAAACGAGCCAATCTATAGGCTATAGTGTATCTGCATGCTACTTTACTCTCCAACTAAACCTTGTCATGCCCTTTCACGCATCTTTCATGCAGTAGGCCTATTTATTATACTGTATATAGTTCTAATTGCAAATCCCTCGGTTCTGTGGCTGTGATGGGTGGGGAGGGGGTATAAATCTTTAAAAACTTTTAAAATATTAAAAAACACATTGACAATTTTAAGTCTAATTTTTAGTCTGATTTTTGTGAGGGTATATATACCGATATAGTCCTCCGTCGCTAAGCACCTGGTGCCCCCACCTGCTCTGTTATTTTTCGGAAATTATAGCTAGAGATTTGCTACAGTCAATTGTTAAGCGTATAGATTTTAGCCAATTTGTATAATTTGTTAACTGCGAGAAATTTCAATGCAACGCTTATATATAGAGTTTATAGATGCATATATATATAGTCATTGAAGGTTTCATATAGTATTGTTTAGACCAGTGTTCCCCAAACTGTGGCTTGAGACCCAAAAGTGGGTCGCAGCCTCGCAGGGCTCAGTCTAGTGGGTCGCGGGGTAGAGCGAAATTAGATTCAAATGTGTCATTTTCAAACCAATACCATCCGATAGGGTCTATATGTGAAGTTTTACAGAATCCTGGAAGATTTTACAGAAATTTCTGTACTTCTGTAAATTAGTGTTTTACAGAAAATGTAAATTTTACAGAAATTGTCTGTGTCACCAGGCACCCAGAACAGTTCTGTAAAATTTACAGAAGTTTCGGAGAAGAGCACAATGTCACAAGCCTCCTTGAAATTGCATGAAGGCTTAGGTTTTAAGAAATTTATATTATGCCTGCAAATTCTCCATACACAGCTTATATTAAAATGATCAGTGTTTTATCCAGTTTTAGTTGACAATAAGTTCGCATGGTCGAGGCATGTTACAAAACCGCTGAAGTGGGCCGCGGTTCCAAAGTGTTTGGGAAACCCTGGTTTAGACGCCTATCAGAGCGGTGAATTATGCATTGCGTTGCACGTATACATAGGCCCTATACCTATGTTTAACGGTCGATGATCATGATTGACGAAATTCTGATCTTTGGATCGAAATCTATACACTGATTCTTGTCACTTGGTTTTATTTGTTTTACTTTAGCTTTTATAGCTTTTATATCCGATATGTTTGGAAATTTCGGGACCGGCATGCACCTTAGTGGGCAGTGTTTAATCTAGACTCCTGGACTCCGGGGGGCTGAAAAAGCCGGGGGAGAACTGACAAAGCTGGAGGAGAATTCTGCTAGGGGCCGCTGTTAGTCCATGTAGTATTCCAAAATTTCCGGGGGGGAATTTGAAATTTCCGGGGGGAAAGGGCAATTCCCCCTCCGGAAACGGCCTAGATTAAACACTGTTAGTGGGGGCCATGTTAATGGCCAAATGCACCCCGTGGTTTCATACATTGCCCCTTCCATACTCCCGTCCACTGAATGTGCCACCCGGCAGTCACAAATGCTTCCTAATGCCTGTTGTTCCGGCAATGGGCAGTGTACGCGTGCTTAGCCTACGTGCATAATCTTCTGATTTGTAGCATTTTTATAAAAGTAAAATTTTAGTTTATACCTAACGGTCATTATTTTCGGCGCCTTCAAATTTTGGCGACTTATAAAAGGCCTAACTTGGTTTGAAACTATACGAGTGAAGAGCAAGACAGATGACCGACAAATTTGTGGGTATAACTCATTATTTATATTGCGCTTGGTTATCGTTTATAGGAATTTTTCGGTTTCTTAAAATCTCCCATGCGTTTGCGCTCAGCTGATGGAAAGGGCTAACAGTCGCCATCAATCGACCGTTGCCAAGAAAAAGTGAAGACATCTCCTAGCCTTTCAATTTTCAACAGGCATTTACTTCTCTCTCTCTCTCTCTCTCTCTCTCTCCCTCTCTCTCTCTCTCTCTCTCTCTCTATATAGGGCCTATACATGGAGTGACTTTCATTTGTTACATGGATATGTGAAAACTTTCATTTTTTCATTATAAGTCTATATATATATATAATATATATATATATATATATTATATATATATATATAGTATATATATGCTTCGATTGCGAATGGACAACCTCAGACATTTGCCTTAATTAATTATTAGTTAATACAACATTAATCACGAAGAAAACAGATTAACGTTTAAAACACAAAATGAGGCCTGTAACTATATATATATATATATATATATATATATATATATATATATATATAGAACTTCGTTATAAAGTATTGAGCGGGTCTGTACAATCTGGTACGTTATATCAGAGCTATGCGTTATATCCAGCACCATCTAATACAGTGGCGCATCAGACGGGAACGTGCATTGCCGTACTTTATAACCGAGTATATACTATACGCATAATCGAGTCAATTTATAACGGAGTTCCACTGTAGTCTGTCTGTCTCACTGTTTCCCACTGACTGATCTCTGAAATGGATGTGCAGTACCATCGATTGATACTCTTAGAGTATTAGAACTGGTGACATAAAAGCGCATTATTATTATTATTATTATTATTATTATTATTATTATTATTATTATTATTATTATTATTATTATTATTATTATTATTATTATTATTGTTGTTGTTGTTGTTGTTGTTGGTATAGTTATTGTTGTAGTTGATCGTTTCTTACTTATATGATGTCTCTATGCTCTACCGTTTAGAGATACATTGGTATGCTATCCACAGTATCCAGTAGAAGTAAAAAAGTATTTACCTACGTCCACCGGTATATTTGTAACTCTATATACTTAGGGCTTATATTGTTTGGTTACTTTCGTATTAATTTGTATATAGGCCTAATGAAGTAGTAGGCCTATAATGATATGTATATAGGTCTAATGTACAGTAGTTCGTATATAATTATAGTGTAGGGCCTATACATACACCTTTGATTATATATAATATAATAAATTTATTTATTTATTTATGTGTGTGTTAGGACAGTTAGGCTAGGGAAATATTTTTATAGGTCTGTGTCCAGTCACCTTAGAAAAAGCAAGGGTAGGGGTTTATGTTTAGACCAGGATGGGCAAACCACGGCCACGGGTCACGTGCGGCCCGCCAAGCAGTTTCATGCGGCCCGCCAGCCAGCGTGTTCTAAAATCAATATTTTTTAGTCCTTTGATTTTTCAATATGCACGGAAGGTGCTAAGTTGATATCCATGCGCCAGATACGCTACTCGTACACAGGTGGCGCTTTGATTTGCATTTCGAAAACGAGCTAATGCTCCTCTACTATTAAATGTATTCGATGGAGGCGAATTGGTGATTCTGATCAATAATGCAGACATGAACACGTGTCCATTTTTTAAAACCCAGCCCATCATCATTCAGATCCAACCAAACTCACGAAAGCAAAAGGGTTACTTGACCCAACCAAATCCACCACAATAGGCTACATTACAATTTCTGCTTCTTCTTCTCCTCCTTCTTCTTTTAGGAGCCATGCATTGCTGCGTCGGCGGCCATGGACTTCCACTTTTCTCGATCTCTAGTGCTCCTCAGGAGTTCGATGTTATTTTCCATCCCCATTTCCTCTCTCATTCTGTCTGTATATTTTAATCTTTGTTTTCCTCTTGATCTTTTGCCCTCCACCTTCCTTGTCCTTAGCAGGCGCGTTAGCAATATTCATACCGTCTTCTTTGAAAGGATGCTATAGAGTTCCATATGTGATAAGAAATTTGCCAATTGACAATAATTGCCCAAACAAGGCTCTCAATGTTGTTTCTGCGCGTTTACCTTTTCTTGTTTGAGAATCTTTGGCTGTGGGGAGCCGGTAGCTCTGAATAGGGCCAACGAGAGGAGGACAGGGGGTACATAAACGCCAGGAATCACGCCAGGAATCAATAGGCTATTTGTCCCCGGCCCGTATTTTCTCTCGGCGGCCCTGGATCTGTATGGGGCAGGTCGTGGGATTTGAGGATGGACAGATGACCATGCATTTAGACGCCCTGGGATTTGCACAAAACCGTTTAGAACGGTTTTTTTGGGGGTGTAGGTTGTGGTTTGATGATCGGAAAAGAATAACGGAATGTGCCAGAAATTCCCTGAGGACATTTTCCCGAAAATGTCGATGTGCCCCCCCCCCCAACTCTGAAGCTCTGCTTGCGTCGTTGTTGAGTACTGTACTAAAGTAATCCAAAATAATAGATCTTTGCTGGTTTGCTCATATTTGCAGTCAATGATGAGGATCTATTCCTATATACACCAGTCATCAGATTTCAAAAAGATTGCTGAAAACTGGGATCAACTGCATACAATGTTACAATAGGCCGACATCTATTTAAACAAGAGATATTAACGCATTTAGTAGTAAAGTAAACTACTAGTTAACTACTCATGTTACCTGTCTGTCTGTCTGTCTGTCTTTTTTCCATGTCTGTCTGTCTGTCTGTCTGTCTGTCTCTCTCCAGTGTTTAATCTAGGCCATTTCGAGGGGGGAATTGCCCTTTTTCCCTCCCGGAAAGTTCAAATTCCACCCCGGAAATTTTGGAATACTACACGGACTAACAGCGGCCCCTAGCAGAATTCCCCCCCCCCGGCTTTGTCAGTTCCCCCTCCCCCGGCTTTTTCAGTTCCCCCGGAGTCCAGGAGTCTAGATTAAACACTGTCTCTGGCTGGCTCTCTCTCTCTCTCTCTCTCTCTCTCTCTCTCTCTCTCTCTCTGTCTCTCTGTCTGTCTGTCTGTCTGTCTGTCTGTCTGTCTCTCTGAACTTCTCTCTCTCTGTCTGTTTTTCTGTGCAGATTTCCTATTACCGGGAGAACAAGCAGGGCTGGCAGAACTCGATCCGACACAACCTCTCCCTCAACGAGTGCTTCGTGAAAGTCCCTCGCGACGACAAGAAGCCGGGCAAGGGCAGCTACTGGACCCTGGATCCGGACAGCTACAACATGTTCGACAACGGAAGCTACCTGAGACGGAGGAGGCGGTTCAAGAAGAAGGACGTGCTGAGGGAAAAGGAGGAGAGGGACAGACAGGTGGCAACCACTTCCGTCGGATCCGGAATGCAGAATCCATCGCAAGGACCTCCGCCCACCACGTCCGCTGCTCTTCACAGAGCTCCACTCGAACCGACGTCACGGGAAGGTAAGGGCTGCATGCAGGTGTACATCAATCACGGATGGATGAATGATTGAATGGTTGACTGATTGACTGACTAACTGAATTCCTAAATAAGTGGCTGAATGACTGACTTACTAACGCGATATATATATATACACTGTGAGCCAATAAAAAAAGCATGCCACTGTATATTTGTTTATAAATAACTTAGGCAAATGTGAATCGATTTTCAATATTTTCACTATTTGACTCAGAAACGAATTTGGACAATGTCATATATATATATATATATATATATATATATATATATATATATTATTTACGATGTCCTTAAGGCGTAGCAGCCCTACCTATAGCAAATCTAAAAAACAAGCGGGAAAATGGCGAAAACTGTCATGCAAACACCTAATGTTCTTAATTGTTCACAGAATGTTCTGAATTTAATAAATGAATTTTAGCCAAGTTATAACAAGTCAAGGCTCAAAGCCATTCGTCATTCATTATAATAATAATAATAATAATAATAATAATAATAATTATTATTATTATTATTATTATTATTATATATTATTAGCATCATTGATGTCGCTTTGCCCCAAATTGTTGCAGACGGTGACCAGTCGCTCCTTTCATGCAGTTCACTGACGCTGCAGACTTTGGTTTGGTACTATAGACCCATTGCTGCATCTATCTCCAAACTTTGTAGTTCTGTTTGGGGGCCACAGTTCTGGTGGAATTAATGCAAGCTCTGTTTGCGACTTGTCGATACAATCTTTATCCGACCAAGGGTATTAGGATTTTAAAATCTATACAGTATATCTATGCCAAACGGTATCCGATTTTCAGAATGTTGGACTTGTTTTGTTCCAAATACTTTTCCCTATACATCTTTGCCGTTCACGAAAGTTAGGTTGCCAATCTAATATTTTTGCTGCAAATCTTTAAAAAATTATTTCCTTTTTTCGGAGGGGGATATGTATTAGACCGGAGAGCGGACCCCCTCACAAACTCTATATATATTTTTGTATACGGATGGTTAGAAGATGAATAAAAATGCAGCAAAATGGCGTATACCCCATCATTTTAGCCTTCATATGGCCTGATATATATAGCAAATTTTAAAAAGTCCAATATTACGTGAAAAAACGCTAAAACGCTGGTACTCAGGGGCTTTTTCGCTGGGTTTTGTATTGCTAGGTATAGGGCTGCTACACGTTATATATATATATATATATATATATATATATATATATATATATATATATATATATATAAGCTATGTAATTGCACAGGCTCAACACGCGTGGTGACCCGAAGGCCTATCGCCTTCGATTTTCTCGGCATCGGTTGAATGAGAGCTGTTGTCAGTCTTTCTCCCTTCGCGCTCTTTTCTTCCACCAATGTTTCCATTCAGAACTGATTCGATTGGTTGAGCGTCTGGAACAGAAACAACCATAGGCGCAAACTTAGGTGAAAACGTGGGGGCCAATCCCTATGCCCTTCCCTCCCGTCCATCCGTAGGCTAGACCTCCAAAAGGTGGGGTGGGGCTCAAGCCTATAGCGGCCTAATAAAAGGTTGCCTACCTGTGGAAACAGCTGGGTTTCAACCGCGTATGCCTCATGATGACGGACAGACCAAATTAATATAAGATTACGTCACCTGCATGGCTATTAATAGAGATGTCGTCGTCATCTTGTAGTGGATTCGTCATCGCGCGGGGAGGAGGACAGTCGGCCGCTGACGTCATCATCCCGTCATCCTCACTCGGTCGATCCTCCGATCATCCTCCGCCGGTCAACTCGGCCACGCGAGGACTTCACCACCAGACCCAACCGCCGTATGTCGGAAATAACCACCACCACCATCATCATCATCATCACCATCATCCTCAATCGGCAACGACCTCCGTGACCTCCGTGACCTCCGCCTCCTCCTCCTCCTCCTCCTCTTTCTCCTCCTCCGCCTCCTCGTTCTCTTCGTCGTCAACGACGCCGTCGTCGTCCTTTCCCTCTTCGTCGGTCATGTCTAGTCACGCGGATCGGTGCGGGGGCGGAGTAGGAGGGCGTGGCGTCGCCAATGACGACCGTTCCGGTCGGCTGATCAGGGCAGAAAGGTCGAGCGGGGCGGGCGGAGGAGGAGGAGGAGGAGCTGACCTTCGACCCCATCAGGGCGTCGGTCAGGCGAGGCCCGCGGAGCCGCCGCCGCCGCCGCAGACCGCGAACGGCAATCACGTGACCTCGAGAAACTTCGAAACCGGAAACGGAAAGACGAGGAACATCAAGGTGGAGCCGAACGAAACGACCGGAAGCGGATCGAGGGAGCCGAAGATCATGACGTCACAGCGACCGACGTCCGCCGCCGTCTTCGGTTCCGGTTGCATGGCGTCGTCGATGACGCTCGTGGGCGATAATACGGGACGTTCTTCGCAACAGACGTCGTCCGTCGTTGGCGGCGGTGACGTCATCGGAGAATTCCAGTCGGGTCTTCTTCTATCGACCGGGTCGTGTTCCACCGACGGAGGAGGAGGACTACTGGGACTCGGGTCCGACCATTTGGTCGCCGGAGGAGGAGGAGGACTCGGTCGAGTCAGCTTCGACCCCACCCTGCACCATTCGCCATCGGCGGCAGCGGCGGCGTCGCAGTGGTTCGCCGCCAACCAGTCGACCTTCGCCTCCAGAGGAAACAGCAACAACAACAACAACAACAGCGGCGGCGGGGGGCAGGACCTCTACCATCATCATCACCACCACCACCGCCTGTCCATCGCCTGCGCCCCGGATTCCGCCGGAAGTCACCAGGCCGGCGCCGGCGGAGGAGGAGGAGGAGGGGGACTCCTGTACCCTCGACCCGGTCCACACCTACTCGGCTGCGGCTGCGGCTGCTGCGGCGGCGGCCACCGGATGCGGCTGGTACGGTTCGTCGACGGCGACGGCAACGGCGGCGGCAGTGGGGCCCGACATGTCGGCGACCGGGGGTCCCCCTTGCCAGGTCAACTACGGGGCCCTGTCCCCGCCCGCCGCCGTGCTGGACGTCTTCGACACGACCGCCACCGCCGCCGCCGCCGCCGCCGCCGCCGCCGCCGCTTCGAGGCTGCTCTCGCCCTCAAACCAACTACCTCAGTACGTCGTCCGTCAGAGTTGTCAGCTGTCGTCCAACTTCCGGTCCGCCTACTACCCCACCGGAAGCGGATACGCCTCTTACGCCGTCGACAACGACGGCGTCGCGAAGTTCTAGGGCGGGGGCGGTTCCCCTCCGAGGTCACGTGACGCGTGACGTCATCGGAACGCAGCCTCTCTTTCGATCTGTGCGATCTATATTTTCAGCTCGAGGTTTATTAACTGTGCAGCGCCATTATTAGCATACCTCAGTTTAGCCTTTATTATTATTATTATTATTATTATTATTATTATTATTATTATTATTATTATTATTATTATTATTATTACTATTTGCGAAGGCCAACAACAACAATTCTCGTCCGTCTGCTCGTCGTGTATAGGTAAATACTACCTTGGCTTCTCTTTTTTGGCTTCTCTTTTTGTATTTTATCGCGCTATATAAATCGTGTGCACGGCAACATGGGCGTCCGGAGGGGGTACAAGGGGGTGCAATTGCACCTCCTGGAAATATTGTGGAGTTATGAAAAAAGTAAAATTACTTGTTTCTTTCGTCACAGAACCCTGTTTTTATCACTCCACCCTGGAATTTTTTTTTCATTTCTTTCGTCACAAGACCCTGTTTTGCACCCGTCTGGAAAAATTTCTGCGGACGCCCATGCACGGAAATTTTGATTTCACTGACGTATACATTACTTGCACCATGCAGCAGCCATGTATATATAAATAACCATATATAAGTATTTGGGCTTCATTTGGGAACGCAATGTACGTTGTCATGGAGTGTCTGACAATCGTCAATCGTCGTTTTGTTAAATCGAAAGTGAAAAATAATATAGAAATTCGACTGAATGCCAAAATGCTTCGATGTTGGACATCTGCATAGGCCTCTTTAACCTATACACGCCATCTATACATAACTCTATAATGGATTGTACCAGAAAGGGGCTTAAACAGTGATGAATAATTAAAAAGTTAATAATTATATATATTTAAGGCTAAAGTATATAGTTCGTTTAGGGCTAGATAGCCTATATATATGTGTATATATATATGTAGGCTAACTAGCACTATTATTATTAGAAAAAAATATAAGTTTTATATATAATTTCAATGCTTGCAATTGGTATCACGCGTGTATGCATTTGATATGAACCTTATATACTATAGAGAGAAAAACATGGGTCCTATCTTGCAATATATTTCACTGTGCTGACATGTATTGGACGCATTGCAATAAGAAAACTACGTAGCGGGTATTTTATAATGTTTTTGTTTGTAAAAATCACGCGGACATGCTTTTCCCTGCATGCTCTATATAAGGGGGCTCCATGGAGATCGCAGCGCACGGCCATGGAGGGAACATTTGCGCTGCATGTTACGGAAACAAGACTCGAATCCACGGAGCTCGTAGACAACTTTCCCCTATTGGTATCCCCCTGTTGGTATATAGAAACAGGTACTCACTGCAGAGTGTCTGAATCCGAATTTAAAATCGTACTAATATTGTTTCTATACAGAGCCGGATTTACATTTTGGAGGCCCGGTGCAAATATTTCCACGGAGGCCCCCCGTGAACGTGCTGACGACTTTTTTTTTTGCTCGTCAGGGTGAAAAAGCAGGTGATGACCTTTTTTTTTGCTCCTCCTGCATTTCAATAATAATCCATGGCCAAACTCCATACACTACTAAAGTCTAACCGATACGAGCATTCATGCATGTCTCCGAAAATAAATTACTTAAAGAAACAAATAATAGAAATATAGTCTTTAAAAATTATTATTAGAAAAGGGAGGCCCCTAAATTTGTATTTTGAAGGGAGGCCCGGTACCGATGCACCATCTGGTACCGTGGTAAATCCGCCTCTGTTTCTATAGACGAAGAAATAAGTGATTCCGACTGCCAGCACAAATTTTTCTTTGTATATGTTCGCTGGTTATATATATAGTTTATCGCTTTGGATATCGAATTCAATAAAGGTGGAAAAGTCGTATTCAGTACGCGCGATATTCATGTGCGATTTTTTGGTGAGATTTGTCATTAAATACCTTTTAATTTGTGGCCATTTCTTTTTGTCCTTCAGACGCCAGTAACTCCTGTCCACAATAATTATATTATCTGAGGACTTGCAATGGTTGAGCTTAGGCCTATATATGCAACATTTTCAGACATAAACACTTGAATGAAAGCCAACCTCAGAACACATCTGTTACGAGTTAACTGACCTACGCCATGTAGAGTCTTACTTACTTAAGTAAGTCTAAGTAAGGCATGTTATGAATTATGAAAATTACATAGAAAATTAATTTGGCGAGCCATTGGCTCGTATCTCTAGAATTCTTACGTGATATGCTTGGCACAAATATAATTACCAAAACTCGAAATATTATTGAGTTATAGAAGTACATTCAACCAATTCTTCAAATTGACAAATAATATATATATATATATATGCAGTTATCTCAACACAAACATGACCGAGTATATACATATATATATTATTTATTTATTTATTTATTTATTATATATATAAATTATTAGCTGGTGGCTACATTAGAGGAACATTGAGCGTGTTCGTTGACTGCATTGATGAGTCATATTCAAAGCAATATGTGCCGAAAAGTATCAAGGTGCCTATCATATATATATATATATATATATATATATATATATATATATATATATATATATATATATATATATATATATATATCAGTATATCGATGTTTGTAATCGGTTTTGGTGCATTCAGATGTCTTGGTTTGGTTTATGCGTGTGTGTGTGTGTGTGTGTGTGTGTGTGTGTGTGTGTGTGTGTGTGTGGTTTTAAAAGGCGTTGAGTGGAGGATCGATTCCTGATCGATGTTGCATTGAAACCTCGGAGGAGTTTTTCCATGAGACGAGCACGTGCCTTGGCTGACGGACTGCAGACATGGCTCCACTGCGCATGCGCACAGAGAGTACCCCCCGCCCCCTGCCCGCTGCATCCCAGACACTCACCAACGCATATATATATATATATATATATATATATATACCTTGTTTCCATGTAGATGTACACCTTGGGATATATAGGGATATATTTATTCGGATGGATAATGGATATATATATATCCTCGGATATATATATATATATATATATATATATATATATATATATATATATATATATATATCCTCCATAATCCATTTCTGTTGAGTTGGATTTCCATGCGCCAATTTCCATAATATGCCTTTATCTTATGGGACGTTCTTCATTAAAAGAGGACTGAAGACAAGACGATAACGAGGCTGCGCTAAATTCATGACGAGGCCACAATCTTTGTTTCTTTTTTTAGAATCACATTTTAAGTTTCTTTTCAAATTTAATAATCGTCGCTCGGTGTTTTCATCGCCGGCAAACTGCGTGGCTTATTTTTCTGGATGGACAGAAGAGACGATGGCTGGTGTGACCACGAAGAAACAAGGAAGAGAGGAGGGAGGAGGAGGCGTATCTATAGGAGCAGCATGGGCGGAGCCAGGACCGGTTAATTTGCGACCGGAACACGTCTTGAGGGACGATGACTTGTATACGCGGGGCGGACCACTCGCCCGCCGGGCTCACGTATGGTCCAAGTCGGAGGTAGTGGACCACAGTTGACCTCTGACCTTTGACCTGTTCACACAGACTGTTGTCTGTTTAGCGGGGTCTCTATCTCCACCTCTCTCTCTCTCCCTCGGACCGACACCCAATTAATTTAGATAAAAGCGGAAATGGATAAACAGAGCCGGCGATTAGATCGAACTCTTGTTGCGGGGTTCCTCGCGAGAAGGAAGGTGCCAAGCATCACACAAGGCGAGTTTCAAACTCTGCATCATACCCCCGAGATATGTAACGACGGAAGGGAGGTGGAGGGCGGTAATGAACCCCGGACGCTGAGCGGAGACAGACAGACAGACAGATAGACAGACAGACAGACAGACAGACAGACAGATAGACAGACAGATAAAGACAGAGACAGACAGAGACAGAGACAGATAAAGACAGGCAGATAAAGACAGACAAAAAGAGGCAGAGAGACAGATAGAGAGACAGACGGAAAGATAAAGAGAGACAGACAGACTGAAAGAAAGAATGATAGATAGATACACTGTAGATAGATAGATAGATAGACTGATAGAGGGATAGAGACAGAAAAAGAAAGACAGACACAGGCAGATAGATAAAGAGACAGAGACTGACATATAGACAGTCAGATAGAGAGACAGAAACAGAGAGAGAGAGAGAGAGAGAGAGAGAGAGAGAGAGAGAGAGAGAGAAGAGAGAAACAGAGAGAGTCATCAAGAGAGAATAGTTCCATAGTTAACGAACTCCACGTATACGATATTCGCTGACGATATTCGAATCAAGCCAAGCCGAATACAAGACAACGCATACTGCAAGCGCTAAAGGTGACTATAGAGACGACTATAATAAAATCCAAGACAACCTTAATTAAGTTAACATTATACGAGCTAAATCACAAAACGGTATACCGCTAAGATTAACCAGTGACATCGTTACACCTATTATCAAGGGGTACGTGGAACCAGGCCCTCCGAGAGGGGGGCAGGGGGGCAACTGCACAGGGGCCCGGCGGTCTGGAGGGGGCCCGGGCCGATGATGAATATGTATAATTAACAATAAAATGAATAATAACACTAAAGAATGGTTAAAATGTCAGTTCAGCAGAGGGGCCCGGCGAGCAGAAGGGGGCCCGGGACAGCCGACAAGCAAAAAAAAAAGGTCGTCAAGAAATTATTTATTACTTCTCAAGGGCCCGTCGGCCATTCTGCACAGGGGCCCGGAATTTCTCTCGGAGGGCCTGCGTGGAACAGCGGTGACACACTGCATATAGGAAAAACGAAATTTTATTTTGGATTAGGCCTAAGTATTAATTATTTTTTAGCCTATATATAGTCTTTTTGCATCACGACACTGAACCACCTCGACAACACAAAAAGTGGCGGGAATTCTTTTTACAAAACTTGGGGCGCTTCTGAACTTTTTTGACTGAAGATGTTGGTTCGTTAGTATAGTACGACTATACAGTGTCTTCATGCGCCTGCTATATTTTTTACAGCGATTGCAAACATTCGAAATGTATTTTTAATGTTCTAAATTTTCATTTTCAATGTTTTGAATGCATTTACATACTAAGGTGTTTTACATACGTATACGTACATTATTCATACATACTTACATACATATGTGCTCAAAATTTGGAACAAAACTTTGCTGATTTTTATTGACAGTGCTGTCCAACTCCAACCTGTGGCCCAAGGGCCAATTGTGGCCCGCGGGCTTATTTTACACGGACCGAAGGAGCTCAAGGAAATTTTTTGACATTTTATGTGAAAAATAAGTCGATGCTGCCTAAGTTACTGCAGGGTTTCCATATGAGAAATATGACTAATGAAGGAAATCGGGGGCTTGAAACATAAACTAGACTTATTCATCAGCCAATTGAATCAGTCAAATTTCACATGCTTTCCTGCAATTTTTAAGACAGTGCTAGCAGTGTTTATTCTAGCCACCTTGACATTGGGAGGAATTTTGAAATGCTTGGGGGGAC
>CM030862.1:2955100-3022861 GCA_018105865.1 Metaphire vulgaris
GAGGCAGAAGAGGAGCATCTGTGCCGTCCGTGGGTCATCTTCTGTTCCCTCTGGTATCGTTCTGAGGACGCGATGATAATCGCTGATCGTATATAAACCATTGTCTTGTATCCTGTGACATCGAATGCTTGACACTTGTCATGTGGTGGTCGTGCACTTGTTGGATGGCGCGTCATCCATCCCTCGACGATTCTTCTCGAATCTCTCGCCGTGACGTGTCAGCGCGAATTCTCCCGCCGCCACTCGCACTCGCGATTGCACCTAGGCCTATACGCCGGGGTTTGTTTTCTTTCAATTAAAAACCTATCTCATTTGTCGACGACCCCGATTCCCAACTGACCCCACGCAGCAACGGAAATTGCCCTTCACAGACGTTCTTGTGCACATCCAGGAATTCAGCCTTATATCTTCAAAAGCACCTATATAGTGTCTATGTAAAACATAGGCAGCTACTGCGGTATACTGCTTTTGTTAAAGGCAGGGTTATTTCTAGGATTATCAATTTGGGGGTGTCGGTAAATTCTGGGGGTCCCCTGCCAAAAAGTCTGAAGCAAAAAAGTAGTCTCATTGCTGAGATCGGGGTGGGGTGTCGGTCTCAAATTGGGGGGGGGGAAGGTGTTGGAGGTGTTAGGGGGTGTAAAAATATCCCTGGTTAAAGGTAAAAAAGGTAAAGGTTCATCCGTAGGCTCAGTGCCCGTAGGGTCCGGCGCTGATCTCCGGTTTCTTGGCCATCAGCCCAATAGGTGGCTAAGCCATTCATCGGCGGACGGTGACCAGTCATTCCGCTGAACCTATGGTTACCTTCGCAATGTTGCCATTGCTACTCATTTTACTACCACTGCAATTGAGTGAAGGCTGAGTCAACCCCAGGGCTCCTGCGAGTCTCAAACTCGCTTCCGTCGGCTCTATACAGTCCATTGATGTTACCACACTCTTTTATCTTCCCGCACCTTTCGTAGACGCTACATAAATTCACTAGATTTTACTTACTTACATGCTGTTTTCCTGGTTTATGATGGGAAAGACATTATCTGGAATAAATCTTAAAGAATCGTATGCTGCTTGGATTTGGATTTGATCGGATTTGGATTGTCGGGAAGCAATGACGCAGACTAGCTTTTTGAATTTTTATCCGTTTTATCTGTTTTATTTACAAATTTCTCGATACTGTTTTTGCGAATTTTTAAAATTTACTTGTTAATTTTGAATCGATTTTGGGGGATTTGTGTCGGTATATTTTGCCTTGATTCTTATTTGCTATTTCACTTTATAACTAGTGAATTAATTGATCTCTATTATCGCTCACTGCATTATCTCCCTAGACAGTATTTCAATAGTTACTGCAGGCTTTTATTTTCTATAAATATATAAAAGTGTTCCGTACTGCCATCGGCTGGCACTATAGGCTTAGTCATTGACTCATTTCATGTTGAGCTTGTGAGTTTCTGCATGAGCTAAATAAATAGGCTTACTTTGACTTTCATTTTAATCTTATTAAATTAATATTGGCCTGTTGTAATTGTTGGCACTATGAAATCAATATTGTTACTATGTTCGATTTTCCTTTTTATCGTGCGAACTTGCATTTCAACCTGGCCTAATCTTAGATAGGCCTACGAGTTCGACTATGAAGAGCTGAATCCTAAATGCTGTAACAGTGACATTTTTGACATTTTTATAGCGCCTCTTCTATTTCTACTCAGATGTGTACAAAATATGGCCAACAACAACAACAACAAATTTCTTTTCTAGATGTTTACAGACTGCCATCGTCATCTTTTCCACTTTTCACGACGAAGTCCAATCAATTCTGGCGACATTCATTTCCTCTCATGGCGAACTTATCATTTCTGGTGATTTTAATATGCATACTGATGATTTTATTAATAGACATTCATGCAGTGCAATTCAAAACTTCTACTGTAAATAGTTTTGACTTTGAACAGCATGTCACTGATCCAACTCACCATCTTGAATCCTTGATCATACTTTTGAAATTCTTATCACAAGAGCTGATAGCACAGTTGACTCTCTTGTCTCAAATAGCGATTCTTATCTCTCTGATCATCTTACTGTATCATGCTCTGTAAACTTTCAATTTAAGGCTCCCTCCTCTAGAAACTCGATCAAATTTAGACCCTGGAGGTTGCTAGACATTGAGCAGTTTCAGTTGAAAATTCTTTTTCTTAATCATTATTTACCTCCTCAACAAAATCTGTTGCAGGATGTGCAAATCTTTTTCAAAATGTTTTATGTAGTATTTTGGATGACCCTATCCCCGAGAAAACCAAAATATTTACTGATAGGCATTTACAGCCCAGGTTCACCAAAGAAAATTTCTTATGCACATAAACAGAGGAGTAGATTAGAATGACTATGGCGTCCTACTAAATTGCCATCAGACTTTAAAAACGGTTTAGGAAGTAAACCGTAAGTAAGGAAGTAAAGCTATGTTCGTAAACTAGTCAATAATTCCATAGCTTAGTTTCTTTCCAATCTTATAAACGAAACTCTAAAATCGCCAAAAATGTTATGGAATTCTTTGAATAAACTTTTGCATCGAGACAGAAAAAGTGCTATAATGTATCTCAGTCAAATTCACCTCGACAGCTAGCAGATAATTTCTACAATTTTTCTCTGATAGAATATCTAGTATCAGGCTCAGATTTTCAACATCCCCGAGAGAAGACAACTGCTCACTGTCGAAAACTCCTCTCCCTCCAATATTCACAGCGTTCCACCCACCAATCTGTCAGAAATACGCCAAATTATTTTTTCTATGCCGAATAAACAGTGTTTGCTGGATGTAATTTCAATTCATATCTTTAAGCAGTGTTTTGATGCATGGCTTGGACCAGTAATTAACCGTTTGGTTAACCTATCTCTGTCTTCAGGTACCTCCCCGTCAACCTAGTGCTCTCGCCCACCCACTATTGAAAAAGCCAACACTTGATCCAAATGATTTTTCTAGCTATAGGCCTATCTCAAATTTAAATTTTGTATCTAAACTTGTTGAACGCATTGTGCCAAGTCGAATAAATGTACATCTTTCATGGCATAATCTTTTATTTCCCAAACAATCTGCATATTCAACCATATTGAAACTTTCATTCAACTGAAACTGCTCTCCTGGCTGTTCAGGATTATATTTTGTCTGCTATGGATAACGGCAAAGTAACTGCATTATTTTGCTAGACTTGTCTGCGGCTTTTCATACAATATGAAAACATGAACATGAACATGAACATGAACACTAAATTTGCAATCCTTCTCCATAGATTTGAACATTAGTTTGGTATATCGGGTGGATTGGAGTGATTCAAATTCTTCCTTCAGCATAGCAATTATACTGTTTACTGTAGATTTTGGTGTTCCCCAGGGATCTTCTGTCTTAGGCCCTCTCCTTTTCACTTTATAAGTTTATATACAATGGCCCTTGGTCTTGGATCGCATCTGTCACATTTCTCTGCGACTATCATTTCTACGCTGACGATACACAGTTATTCATTGCCTTTGATGATAAAACCTCTTCTGTGTCACTATAAAATTTATCCGTTTGTCTGCAAAACGTTCAGTCTTGGATGTTTAGTAATAAGCTGGCATGCATTAAACCCTTCAAAAATGAGTTTTTACTTCTTCATTTAATTTAAGTAAATTTGAAGACATTCCTTTAAATTTGACAACATTTCAGTTAATCAAAGTCAGTCTGTCTGCAACCTAGGTATAATTTTATGACAGGACTTATGTAGCGCCTAGTATTTGCATTTTAAATCTTGACTGTCAGAGTTTGTACTTTAGGTTAGTTCTGGTCTGTGAACCTGAGTTTTCGTACATTAAGGAAGTATTAGGAGTACAGATTACTATAGGACTGAGTATCAGCTGTTGCCGTCTCTGTAGTTGATTATTTTTGTAATAATAGTTAATATTAATAATACGTGTTGACGGCGTTGAGCTCGGGCGAAGAGAGAGGAGTGGCAGAGCCGTAGCTAGAGGGGTGCGGGGGGATGCAAGCTGCCCCGGTCGCCATCCTGGGGAGGGGGCGCATTCCGCACAATAATTCTTTTTTTTATATAGCATCCCACTTTCCTCCGGCGTGAAAATTGACATAAGTAAAAAAATGTAATCAGCAATTGGACGTTCGGACAATTTCGACTGATTGGCGGCTATTATAGTGGTCCTACAAATAGACACCAGTGTGTTTGTTTGCGCATGCATTTGGATACAAACAGATGGACGCATGATTCGATGAATATTCATGAGTTGATATAATGCACGGATAGAAGAAGGATGGATCGGCGGATGGGGGACATTTTGGATGAATGATTCGGATCGCGGCGAAAATAAAGAAAATAGAAATTTCAGAGAAAAATGATTGACAAGACAGATACGACATTACACGCATGCGGCAGATGGGCAGAAAAGGAGGAAGAGCGAGGAGGAGGAGGAGGAGGAGGAGGAGGGGAAACGAAGGGTAGATCAAAGTGGGGAAAAGTCGGATTCGGACTGACGACAGCATCTGTAGCTCTGAGGGTAATTACCCCAATTAGTCGTTTAAGCGTTCCCGCAGAGGGGTATCGTTGAGCGGTGAATGATGGCGTCCGTGGAAGTCAAAGGTCAGAGGAGGTCAGCGACTGAACAGAGCCCGACAATAACGGCGACCAAGAAGAAGAAGTGGGCGTTGCGTCGACCTCAAGGAAGCGGACAAAATCGGGCGCGGCCGAAATTCTGAGCGTGTGTGCCGAAGAATTTTAGCATCCCTGATGGCCAGTTCCTCCACCCCCCCCCCCCCACCCCCAACACACACACAGTCGATTAAATCTTCTTGTTTTACGGTTGTTACTCGCCTTTTCTGATGTCCGACGAGGCGTGACCGTAAATAAGTTTCGCCCGAGAGGCGGTCGGTCGGCGCATGCGCAGACGATACGTCACTGTCGTCTGCCGCTGCCGCTGCTGCTGCCGCTGCTGCTGCTGGCGGCCGTCTGCTTAATTGGAACGGGTCGTGACCTGTGCCACTTTGTTTCGTACGTCACTGCAAGATGGAAGCATTAAGAGACCCATGCATGCGGAGGGGCGTGTGTCTGGATGCGTTGTATAGTCATATGGCTTTATTAATAAACTGCTTGACAGTCAGCTTTTGAAAGAGTCATCGCTCGAAAACGTTGGCCAAGTTGCAAAAACGCAGCAAGCCAGGGACGTCGAGAGAAATTTCGGGTTCCTGGGCAGAGCAGTCACGGGCCCCCAGTGTTGGAGTTGTGAAATTTGAGCTGGGGAGGGGGGCGGGGTTGAGGACTGAAATTCAATGAATGACAGAAACTGCATGTACCCGATATGCAATTTTTGGGAGAGTTGCAAAGTTAGCTGGGGAGGGTTCAACCCAGTGTTTAATCTGGACTCTGGACTCCGGGGGAGGGGGAACTGACAAAGCCGGGGGAAGTCAGCTAAGGGGCTGCTGTTAGTTCATGTAGTATGCCAAAATTTCCGGATGGATTTGAAATTTCCGAGGAAGGGCAATTTTCCCCAGGAAACGGCCTAGATTAAACCCTGGTTCAACCTCCCCAACTCTCGGTAATTCCAACACTGCGGGCTCCTAAAAAGTTAGTGTTTAAGTGGTGATTACCTTTTTGGTTGATCAGAATTTGCATTGATCGGATTTAGATCAAATGCGAAGGACCGGCGATGACCTTTTTCGTTTTGCTTGTCAGTCTGTCCTCGTGATAATATAGGCCAGGCCTATAGTGTTCCATGTGTTGAACCTTTTGCGCACCCGCCTGGGTCTCCATTCAGATCGCCGGATCCCTGAGCATTTGCCCCCGCCCCCCTCAACGACCCTACAAAGGGTTTGTGTAAAACGATTCAGATCATATGCCGTCGAATGAATGCCTTGTGAGCATTTGCCCCGCTCCAGAGATTGTGGGTTCAAGTCCCACCAAGGTCGATGTTGTCACAAAGAAGATGGGTTGGCTTCAAAACGAATAATACATTACATATGCCCTGATGTCGAATGAATCTAACTGTGACTGCTAAAAACCATTCAGACAAAAATACTGAACAGCTTTAAACTTGGAAGAGCTGTCTGTCTAGCAGTGTTCAATAATTTTTGTTTAAAAATTGATGGTCTGGATACGCAGGCCGCCTACTTACAAGCCAAGATATTCTGTCCTTAACCACCCACCACTCCCCCTTCAGGCGATCGAATACCGTGCTTGAGTTTTGCAATGTCAGCATAAAGTCAGTCCCACTTAGCACCACATGCTAAAGACGATTTGAAACTGCGGCGCGATATTAGGAACTGAACGGACGGTATTTTAAGTGGGTTGGGATAAAGTAAATCCTTTGGCGTTAGACTAAACGTTAAGATATAGGCCTAGGCCTGGTCGCGACAGGTCTATCTTTAATAAGCGGCTTGTCCTTAGCTCAAAGTTTTATTCTGATTTTGAAATGTTTGGGGGACAAGGCCTGAGTTTCCATCTTTGCTGTCAAACTTTACCAAGGAAAACACTGTCTAGGCCTATCTGCTGTCGTTTTACCAAGGAATAGAGGTTAGTCAATAGTAATAAGACGAAAATTATAAAAAATTATAATGCATTAAAAAATTATAAAAGGAATAGCGAATAGCAGTAGGACCAAAAATTATTTAGCGTTGTTTAATCAGAACTGCGTCCGAAACCAAACCAGATGAAAACCATATAGACTTTGGGGCGGCGCTAGAGGGGGGGGTTCCGCGAGTCCGGACCCACCCAGCCTCAGGCAGGGCCACACTAGCAAAATGTGCAAATCCGCAGAGAAATTTTGATTTGAGGAGGAGGGGTAGTCTGAGCCGGGTCCTGGTTGTGTAGATTGCATTAGACCCACCCAGCCAACAAAACCCAGCGCCGCCCCTGTATAGGCTGTAGATTAATCAAATGCTTTGGTTAATACAGAGGTGCGCGGTGGAGCAGTGGTTAGCGCACTGGTCTGCCAATCTTGAGGTCCGTGGTTCAACTCCCGGCCGCGGCAGAAACTTTTCGGTAGTTTCTGTCCCAAGAGCCCCAGTCGACTCAGCTGTGAATGAGTACATCGGGGTGTTAACTCGGTGGAAGGAAAGGCGGCGAGGGAAAGGCTGGCAACCGCCCTCATTCAGCCGTTGCCGTGTTTAACTGAAGGCGCTAACCCTTCGGTTCTCCGTGTACTGGCTCTGAGCCCATGGAGTGTACCTTATGTTTGGCTATTATAGGTTCTTAACCCCTTAACTGGGTGCCCCGAGTAACACTCGTCCATTTTACATTGAGTTACAAATAGTTGCCCAGTTAAGGGGTTAACAAATGCTTGATATGTCTCCGGAGTTTAAGTATATACGATTTTCTGTCAAATTCTACAGCGGTAAACAAATTGAATGGGGTTCCATAGGGGCCCTACATAACCACCGCAGCGCTTGGAAATAAAGTCTTGAACGGAGAAAGTTTTAAAATAAAGACCTGTTATGAATAGCGTCGAATGAACATGTCTTTCTGTCGCTAACCTACAATAATTGTTGAAATCCGAACCCAAATTGCACTTGTTAACACGTAACCGACCGAGTAGGGTTGGGCCTAAACTAAGGCCCTGTAGGCATTTGAAAGGGGTCGGGGTGAGGGTGGGTGGGTGGTGGGGTGAGGGTGGGGGCCTAGTTGCGGGCGATGCGTTCCAAAAAGTAAGTCGATCACCTGTGCCACGCCCTCTTTCCCCGCCTCTTCGAATTCTTTTCAAGGCTCGAAACCGATTTGACGACATTTGGCAAAATCGAAAAAGCCTCAACGCCACGCACGCACTCACTCGCAGGCCTCTATACAGTGTGTGGGCCTCAATGTAAACATCGGACGCCTTTTACAAAGGGCCTATATACCGGCACCTATACACGACGCCCTGCAGGGTATTGGGTATTCTACTGCGGTAAATGTTTTTTTCCGAAGGCAGTGGGGTTAGGGTGGGGTGGGGTGAATTTTTGAATTCCGTTACTTGAGCGGTCGTCGGTCTGGCTTTGAGAGAAAAGTCGTCATCGGAGGTCATCTCGGTGCATAATGACGGTATCCATTTCTCTCTGTCTGTGTCTCTTTCTGTCTGTCTGTCTCTCTGCCTCTGTCTGTCTGACTGTCTGTCTGTCTGTCTGTCTGTCTGTCTGTCTCTCTCTCTCTCTCTCTCTCTCTCTCTCTCTCTCTCTCTCTCTCTCTGAAAAGAGACACCGACTAACATGTAAAGGTTGCAGATGCTGGTTCCATGCTGTTGTTTCCACGCTGGTTCCATCATCTGCTCGCCATTCGACGTCGCAATGCACGGCTTCAGAATGCGATGATGACTCTCGGGGAAAAAGGGGAGATGTATATACAATGTAGTTATACACGTTGTACCCATAGGAAATCCGATATATATATATATATGAATACTGTATATAACTATGAATATATATATATATATATATATATATATATATATATATATATATATGCTTCAAGCGTTTTGATTTAGTCTCTTAAATTCGATCTGCGGAAGCACTTTGAAATTCGAGTTCGGTTTGAAATTCCGAGTCCCTCTCTCTAAGGTCAACAGTGGTCTTAATTCGAAGCACACGAACCCAACCGAAGATGCCTCCGTCCCCCCTCCTCACCCCCACCCACCCGCGCCCCTTCTCCGCAGCATCTCCTCATCCCTCCAGTTTTTCAGGACCTTCGTCGGCATACGCCGCCGCCGACGACGACGAAGAAGAAGAAGTGGGAACAGGGAGAAGGATGGAAGGAGGAAGAGGAGGAGGTGGTGATGGTGATGGTTGTATTGGTGGAAGAGACGGTGGTGAGAACTCTCGCTTCTTTAACCCGCCGGATACCCGGTTACTCGCCCGATGGATGGATGGATGGATGGATGGCCTGCATGACGCGAGCCATCCGAAAGTAATTTGGCGAGAGAGAGAAAGAGAGAGAGAGAGAGAGAGAGAGAGAGAGAGAGAGAGAGAGAGAGAGAGAGAGAGAGGTCGACGAGGTGCATGCATATGAACTGCTCGTTAGCGAAAGCGTCGTTGTCTTGGGAGGTGCGTCGGTTGGCCCCCGTTGGCTCGGCGGGTGGCCGAACGCCGGGGCGATAATTGGGGATAAACGGATGGCACAATCGAACGCAGAAGGGTTCGTTCGATCCGGAAGCGAGGCTAAGGAAGAGCGGAATCCGGGGTGTCGGTCGAGATAATCTGCTATAGCACCAATGGAATAAGTTATAATAATTATCCAAGAAAGAAATTCGTTTTTGCAGTACAGTTATATCATCGTGTGGCGTTGTCGACATTTCGCATTGTAGGAAAACGTTGAGCATAGGGCCTAATGCAGGTGGAGGAAAAAGAGCAGCTGACCAGGCCTGAGGAGAGGGGGAGGGGGTGCAGCCGGAACATTGTTCCGGGGCCCATGGAGCTTAAAGGGGCCCGGGTCCGGTGATAATTGCCATAAAAAGACTGACAAGGGAAAAAGGTCATCAGCACTTTTTCACGCTTGTACTTGTAACGAGGACCCTGGAATTCTGTGGAGTTCTGCTTTGAAAAAGACCGACAAGCGGAAAAAGGGTCTTTTTCACATACTTGTCAGGCGAGGGCCAGTGACTATTTTCTGCACCGGGGCCCGGAAATTCTCTCGGCGGCCCTGCAGGCTGTAACCAGTGGCGTGGCCAGAGTTTCGGAATAGGGGGCACGTCATCATGACTATACTGGAGCGAAAGAATTTTGGAATTCTACTTGCAAAACATGCCGCCAAGCAGTATAGGTTAATTTATAACACATTCTCGCGTCCATGTAGGCCTACACTGCATATCAAAACTATTATATGGTTCCACTCACCCTATACATATCCCCCTCAATTTCTCAGCAGTTTTGTGCAAATCCCACGGCTGATCCCAGCCGGTTTAATAGGCAGTGGCGGCTCCACAGGGGGGCCCGTGCCCCTATTGAGTTCCTGGCCCCCAGTGCCCCCCTGTTGGGAGTGGGACCCTATACTTAATACTATATACCTAACAACAAATGGTTGGCCCCCATGATTAGAAGTTGCCACACCAACGGCCCCCGCTCCACTTGCCAAATCCTGGAGCCGCCACTGCATGGATATAGGGACCCGGCCCCTCTTTGGCCCCGTGGCTAAGCCAATGGTGACGACAAGCCATAGTCGTTGGGAATTTTGATAAGATAATTACACTCTTAATTAATCATTAGAATGAAATTTCCGGATGCCTTCATTGATTCAAAGTACAAAACATTTTCAATCTTTTCGAGACAGCGTAACTGAATCGCCAAATCCTTGCTCAATTTGAACAAATTAATGCGCACAAACGCGAAAAGTGCAGGTTTTTTCTCCAGAAATTACTCTACGATGTAGGCCTACAACTAAATCCAATCCAATCCAAAATATATGAAGTCTGAGAGAATTCAATCGATATATAGCAGTGGCGTAACGAGGGGCGGGGGCACTTTGGAGACAGCCCCCCCGGGCCCCGGGAGAGGGTGGGCCCACAAAGAGGTGGACTACGACCTTTTTTGCTCGTCACTACTATAAAAGAAGTGTGGACGAAGACCTTTTTGTGGGCGATTACCTTTTTGCTCGTCAGCCGCGGTGCCCCGCATAAAGACATAAAGGGTGCCCCCTCCCGGACCCCCAAAAGTCACGCTACGCCACTGAGGATTGTATAGTAATCAAACAGCGAATTTGTCAGGCAAAATAATCAAACGTTTCTCAAGCAACACACGTGTCAATGTCACAAACCAATTAACGAAATATCATCGATGAAAAGGAGCACAAAAACTATTACCATTATTTTACGAACGTAACCTTAATAGCCTACTCTCTAGTACAGTATATGCCCACAAAATGTCAAAGCTGTAGGGTTCACAGTTGTCGACTATTCTGTGGGAAACTGCGCACTGTTCAAAAGAGGTATACCGTCAGATATGGAAACCAGATTCCCGTCTTAACCCCTTAACCGGGCAACTATTGTAGCTCAATGTTAAATGGACGAGCGTTCCTCGGGGCACCCAGTTAAGGGGTTAAGCGCGAACTAAGCGCAAAAGTCCATGTCTGTATAGCGCCTAGACAATATATATGTATATACCTTTGGCAAGTGGTTGTCGGCTGTAACGTGACACAATGCCGACATGAAATCCAATTCCGAAAGACCCTGGTTGCATCGCTAGATGATCTCATTATAAGTCCTATACGTAACGTTCTGCTGTGAGACCTTGCTGTAGCGCCATATTCCATTGAAGTCTCGCAACAAGTACATGAACGTGGTCTATGGTTGACATCAGGGATGTATCCCATGGCAGACATTCCACGGAATCGAATTATCCTTAAGCGGACGTTGGCTGGTGTACTGTATACCGGTACACGTATTCGAAAGCAAGGGTTTTATACGGCATATTGTAACCGGACAATTTATATAGCGCTGTGGCAGAGTTAAAATACCAGAACCAAAGCACTTTGACAGCGCTGACATGTCAATGAAGGCAGTGGCGGCTCCACTGGGGAGGGGCAGGGGGGCCCGTGCCCCCTATTGAGTGCCTGCCCCCCAGTGGCCCCCCAGTTGGGACTCTATACTTAATGCTACATACATTAAACAACAAATGGTTGCCCTCCCCATGATTAGAAGTTGCCACCCCAACGCCCCCCCCCACTTACCAAGTCCTAGAGCCGCCATTGAATGAAGGTAAGAAGCTATAGGTGACGATGTTAAAAATCCACTCGGATGATAAGAAAGAACTCGCTGTATACAGTCAAAAATCCAGACCCAAAATGAGAGTACGAAGTCAGACTAGTAAGGGGGAGAGGACGAGGAGAAGGAGAAGGAGGAGGAGAAGCAGAAGGAGGATGAGGAGGAGGATAGATCATACGAGTCATTATACTGAATAAGTTAGCTAAGTAATTTGATGACAGCATGAAACGTCTCTATTGCTATGTATACGGTGTGGACCAGGTGATTAGTGCAATTCTCTGGTTTTACTTTAAGTATATTGACCATTGTCACTTTATACTGGAAACCAGGGATAAGAGTTACACTGCGCCCTACAGTTAACTGGTGCTCAATGAAAGGGGAAAACAGTGAGACGACCTTTGAGGAAAGACAACTGGAAGTATAGGTTGCTAGATGTACGATTTTTTTAACCGGACTGTCCGTTATTTTGCCTATTTGTCCGGTGAAAAAATTGACACAATACTGGACATGCATGTGTTCGGTATTCAGGCTACTTGCAAGCTACAAAACTACAGCAATAAAGTCACTTTCAGCCTAGTACAATGCAACACTTTGGCTATAATGCCCCAGTATATAAATAATATCAAATGTTTGGAAAAACACAAACCCTATTATTAAACAATCTAAAGCAGGGTTTCTAAACATTTTGGAACCGCGGCCCACTTCAGCTGTTTTGTAACGTTCCGCGGCCCTAATAATAGCCTGTAATAACCAGAAATGCATTAGGCCATCTGGCGAACGTTGATTGAAAATAATCTTCTGAGTTTTGAATAAATGGTAAAACAGAAGCCATGATTCGACTAGAATGAAAATATGGCAATTATATCAGGCATATTTGTTCATATTTTTGCTAAATAAGACAAAAGGAGAGATATAAATCTTGAAATTTCTTGAAAATTATATTTTTAAATTTTGCCAGGAACATACCTTTTTTACGCTTCCCAAAAGTCCTATTAATATGACAAATCGCTTAACTTATATGTTCTCTGTTGATAATCAAAAAGATTCCCTATTGTTAGTGGAGTTTCAGAGCAAAATGGTCGGAATACGCTTTCCTTGCGTTATTGTGAAATAAGATTAATTTTAAAAGTTACTGTGGGACTTTAAAGTTGGTTGGGGCAATTAGACAGAGTAGGAGCTTTCAATTTTCAGCTATCAAAGTATTGACTGGGACCAGATCAGAGGTGTCAAGTCTGCATCCACATTCAAATCGGCTTTAAATTTACAAATTTTATTTGCCGTATTTGCGAACTTTAAAAAATTAATCGTAAATTTTAAAGTCGTAGAAAATCTGGTTTCAAAAGTATTTTTGATGACTTTTCCAACCCGGGCAAAGAGCGTGAAGAGTTAAAAAATGTTTTGAAATTTTGTAAGGCAGAATTTATTTTCTGAATTGATCAGGCATGTCCATCTCGTTGGCTGAGTTTGTCAACATCAACCCCCTCCCCACTCCAACCCCCACGCCGTAAAACCGGTATTGTCGGTTGCAGTGCATAGGCATACTTTCAAGGGCCTGTATTGGTTCAAATGCTACTGGCTTACCCGATCTATTGGCTACATGGTCGAAGAGAATTAGGGAGATGCAATTTGTAAGAATTTTGTGTAGCCGCTACTGTAGCCTACAATTGAAAAAATCCAAGATATTAATGAAAGCAGCCGAGTCCAGTAGATCGATACAAAGTTATGTAAAATTTTCTTTTATTTCTTTCTTGTAAACTGTACAGCCTACATATATTTAAAGAGACATTAGCAGTTTTATTGTTTTATTTACAATGTATGCTATTTGAGGCGCTGAGGACCAGAGTGGCCTACTCAAAAAAGTAAAATTTTGAGAATGATTTAATTTTTTGAATGAACTTGCAAAATCACCAAGTTACAATGTATTAGGTTTGATCAGATATATAGGTCCCTCGGATATACAAAATTTTTCCTGACCCATCTCTTTACGTCTACATTTTTTGCTACTTACACGTTTGTCCGATATTTTGGAGACAGGGATATGGCAACCCCAACTGGAAGAGATGTGTTCTAAGTTCAGATTGAAAGAGTCAGAGTCAGTGGCGTAGCCAATGGGGTTTTGGGGGATTAAACCTCCTTGGGCGCTGACGGAAACAATTTTTAAGTGTTTCCATGAATTTTTAATTTTCGGACGCGGTTTTGAGGGTCAAAACCCCCTTTGGGGCTGCTGGCCAAAACTTTTTAAGCGCCTTAGGCGTGACGACCCTTTTTTGCTTGTCAGGATCTGAAAGGAAAAATTTTTTAGAAGGAAAGACATATGATGGATCCATACATAGGATGACCTTTTTTGCTTGCCAAGATTTTTCTAAAGTTGGTTACGGTCAAAAGTCAAAACAAACCTCCCCCTTCCGAAAATCCTGGCTACGCCACTGGTAAGAGTAAATGGTCCGGAACTTTTTGTAGCCTATCTCGAAGAATACTTCGTTTGTATTATCCGCCGGAGCTTTTAAAATTAAAGTACCCGTCGTCGGTGAAATTATTATTCCGAAGCTAAAACGAAGTGTAATAGCAGTAACACACGAGTCTCTCTGTCTGTCTCTCTGTCTGTCTCTCTGTCTGTCTCTCTGTCTGTCTCTCTGTCTGTCTCTCTGTCTGTCTCTCTGTCTGTCTCTCTGTCTGTCTCTCTGTCTGTCTCTCTGTCTGTCTCTCTGTCTGTCTCTCTGTCTGTCTCTCTGTCTGTCTCTCTGTATCTGTCTCCGGAGCAGCTGTTGAAATATATTATATTTCGACGGAGCGGCCGATCGAAGTCGCCGCAGAGGTCACGACCTTTGGTGTGCCCTTATGTTCCGGATCGAGGATCCGTCGAGGTGTTACGGTTCGTTTGCAAAGAGGTCAGCACGGTCGCTGTGCTCGACGCGGTGTCTCACTGCTTATGGTCACTTGGATGTTCGGAGATGAGGTATGTAATTGTAGACTAATAGACGATGATCAAAGCCTCGAAGGCTGGCTAAAGAGACCGCAGAAGACGCCACAGAGAACAACGAACAACAGCGTTTCTCAGTCATCATCTCCTCTTCGCTATTTTAAAGTGTATATGAAGATAAACGATAAACGCTCAGGCCGCGATTTAACTGATTCTAATTTGGGCGCAGACAGTGTTTAATCTAGACTCCTGGACTCCGGAGGAAACTCAAAAAGCCGGGGAGGGAGGAACTTGTTAGTACTGTATTCCAAAATTTCCGGGCGCAGGGCGATTTTCTCCCCGGAAACGGCCTAGATTAAACACTGGACGCAGGTTATGGAGTTAACCCTCTCTGGAACACTCACTTTGTTTTGCATACTTCGTTTTATTTACGACACACTACTAACAAGTTACAGCTATAATTGTTTGTAATTCATGTTGTGGTCCAATAAATATTTATCTATCTATCTACCTGCCTCTGTGATACTGTACTACCTCCGTGTCCGTCTCTCTGATTGCCTGCGTGTCTGCCTGCCTGTCTGTCTGAGTATCCTCCTGCCTGTTTGTCTGTCTTCTTGCTTGTCTGACTGTGTACCCTCCTGCCTGGCTATCTGACTGTATCCTCCTGCCTTCCTGTCTGTCTGTCTGTCTGTCTGTCTGTCTGCCTGCCTGTCTGTCTGTGTCACACATGCAATAAAAGGTAATCGTCATGTGTGTTTTGAAAGAGAGGAAATTTTCCAGGTGATTGGGGTTAGGTTTGGTCAAGTATAACTCTATTGACGGCATGGGTTGGGTTGGAGATTTGTTGGGTTGGGTTCTAAAAAACGGACCCATGGCCGTATCTACATACGGCCATGGGTCGTATGTAGATACGGTTTGACATGGTTTGATATGGTTTGACATGGTTTGACATGACATGACATGGCATGGGTTTGACAAACTTCATGTTCCTCCCCCATCCAAGACCGCCAAGTTCGGAGAGAGATCCTTCACTAGGGGTAATCCTATCTTGTGGAACTCTCTTCCTGATGAGACCACCATGGCTGCTACTCCCGAGCATTTCATCACGAGATTAAAAACGCATCTGTTTAGGTTGGGTTATAGTTGAGATGTTAAAGCGCTTTTGTTGTGGGCCTCAGCCTTGTTACAGCGCTATAGAAATTGTCAAGGAATGAATGAATGAATGAACATACACACCGTCCCAGAGCCAATGGCCACATTGATGACAATGCCAACGAAACAAGGCGTCATCTCTCGAACGTTAAATGAAATTAGCGAAGTCTAACATGGTTGGAATATAGAGCGCGTATGTATAGTAAAAAGACAGGATTAAACAACTGGATTTTCAGCATTATCCAATCACAAAGTGATAGGGTCTTTTCGGGAGCTGTCCATTAATTACGCCAACGAAATAGGGAGAGGGGTTCAAAAAGTTTGACGGTTGTTGACAGGGGAGGGGGTCAAGAGAAGTTGACGCCAACCATTTCATTTTTTACAAGTAATAAAAATAGGGAAATTTCATGGAATACTAGACCTATTTATTGCAACGGATGACAGTCCGACAAGCACACTTGATCAGGGTGCGATTTGTGACCTGGAGCAGTGGGGGGGGGGGTATGTCGAGCTTGGGGAAGATGTAGTTGTTTAGTTGTTGGGAAGTGTAGTAGCAGTGGGGGGATGTAGTGGTGGGGGATGTAACAGTAGGGAGGATGCAGTTTGGCAGTGGGGGGGAATCCCCCTTCCCCCTCTACAAATCGCGCCCTGCACTTGATGAGCAGAAAGGAAGAGTTCTCATCCCTTCATAAAATAATAAGTTTCTAAACTTTTTAGAGAGACCCGTCACTGATCTTAGGAGGGTCATTTGTTTTTGACATAATTATAGGAAGGGGTCACTGAAAGCTTTACAGTTGTTGACAAATTGGCCATTACTTTCCCCAGACCCACGTTTTACCTCGCAGCTTAACGCGGCTCTTCAGTTTACCGCCGCCCTCTAGCAAGTAAGGCTGAGTTGACCTTAGGGCTCCTGTGGGAATCGAACCCGCGACCTTTTCGACGTTCCCTCTAATTTTTTTGTAGTCTGTGTGTGCGCATGAAATTTCTTGTGTGCAAAATTGTACGTGGAAAGTCAACTTCTGTGCGCGCCGAAAATGTGTCCGAAATCAACATTACTTAGGGGCTGTCCATTAATTACGTCAACAATTTAGGGGGAGGGGGTTTGGAAAAGTTTGACAGTTGTTGACAGGGGAGGGCGGGGTGGGGAGGGGGTAAAGAGAAGTTGACGTCAACAATTTCACTTTTTTCAAATAATCAAAAAACAGGAAATTTCATAGAATACCACTAATTACAATGGAAAAAAGCATTAGAAAAAAGGTCTCCACCACCACGTTTTGACACTCGATGAAGAAAAAAGGGAAAAAATGGTCATTACCACAAAAATAATAACCTTGTTATTGGGACCTGTCATTGATCTTGGGAGGGGGTCAAGAGTTGTTGACGTAATTATGGGGGGGAGGGTTAAGTGAAAGTTGACAGTTGTTGACAAGGGGGGGGGGGTCAAATATTGCCCAAAAATTGTTGACATAATTAATGGACAGTCCCTTATTTACAAACAAGTTAATACATCTCAGAACACTGCTATTGGCCAATGATCCGCATTTTGACAATTTTCTCATCAGTTTAGATTATACGGCTTATATTAAAATAATTATAGTGTTTTTTCAGTTTTAGTTGACAATAAGTTTGCAGGGTTGCGGCAGGTTACAAAACCACTGAAGTGAGTGGTACAGTTCCAAAAAGTTTAGGAATCCTTGGACTATAGTACTTTTTAAAAATTAATCTTATTTTGCACTAACGCCAGGAAAGCGTATCCGATCATTTTGCTCTGAAACTCCTCTAACAATAGGAAGTCCCTACAATCCTACATCAATAGACCAGAGCAGAGAACCTGGCGGTTAAGCGATTTTGCCATACTCATAGGGTTTTTAAGATGCATAATAAAGGTGTGTTCCTGGCAAAATATTAAAAAGACAGTTTTGAATAAATTTCAATATTTATTTCTTTCATTTTGTCTTATTCGGCAAAATTATGAATAAATCTGTCTAATTCATTTGCCATATTTTCATTCGAATTGAATCAGAGCTTTTGTTTTGCCGAGTGGCGGTTCCAGGAATTCTTGGTGGGGGGGGGATGAAATGAATTCATAGGAAGTTGGTGGTGGAGGGGTGAAAATAGAAGGAAAAAAGCAATAAACTTTATCAAAAAGGCAGACAAAAGGGAAGTTTATCCCATTTTTACTACACTTTACCACGAAAAATAGGTTGACAAGCATAAAAGGTCATCCGCAGTTTTCCCCGTAGTTTTGCTAGGCTTTTATCCAAAAATAGCATTTACAAGCAAAAAAACTAAGTCCGGAAGTCCAGTGGGAATGGTCTTCAGTACCAAAAATCTGTCACGACCCTTGAACTTGCAATAATAGACTTATATATATATATATATATATATATATATATATATATATATATATATATATTCTGTCTCCGGACACTTTCTTGTAATAACCTGGAACAGTACTGAGGATATATCGATATATATATATATATATATTATATATATATATATATATATATATATGGTGCGAAGTGTGACCTGGAGGGGGGATATGTCAGTTGGGGATGTAGTTTGGGAAGTGGGGCAGTGGGGATGTAGCAGTTTCCCCTGCAAATTGGGCAGTGGGGGTGTGTATATATATAATATATATATATATATATATATATATATATATATATATATATATATATATAGTATATCGAAACACATGTTTGTATGTATCATATATAAGATGAGTATATAGGAATAGGGCGTGTGACCCGTGACCCGGTGATGGCGTTATGAACGTGAATTGAACAGTGGATTGAGCGTTATGATTGACGTGGGTGCACTCATTCGCATCTCGTGACGAGGGAGGCAGAGGGAGTGAGCCGCACTCACTTTGGCCAGAGAACTTGAGTCGAGTTAACGAACGGATGAGGAAAAGGAAGAGGAGGAGGAGGAGGAGGAGGAGACGAAGTGGTGGAAGAAACGGAAACCGGAAGGAAACTGGAGACTCGGCGGAAAAAGAAGAGTCGATTAGATCCGTCGAGAGACACGGGCACACCTGATGGATGCTGTACGCATGACAAAGAAAGTCACAAAGAAAGAACCCTCATCATCAACGTCAATCAGAACCATCATCATCATCATCATCATCATCATCATCATTATCATCATCATCATCATCATCATCATCATTATCATCATCACCAGCACCACAACCATCATCATAATCAGTCATCATCATCATCATAATTATCCAACTAGTGCCATTTTAATAATGTTCTTTACATTAGTTTGATGTTCTTTCCCTGGTTTGATTCGTAATCCGCCATTGTCGAATGTAACGTAATTGTTACAACTTACGCGCTGCAGTATCCTTCCGCCATGCGTTCCATTCTCCAATGTTTTAATTTGGGAAAACAAGACATAAATGGCTACTCTTTAGTGTGTTGATCATTTCTGAGGAGCCAACAATAGTTGTCAATCGACATCAGTGGTGAAGCCAGGATTCCGGAATGGGGGGGGGTAGGGGGACGACATTTCCAAGTGAAGTCCTGACGATAAGAAAAACTAGGCCGTGCCAAGATTGGGTGCTTTGAACTTCTTTCGTTTATTCTCATACTACCTACCCTACCCTCCCCCCACCAACTACGGCACTCAACTGTTTTGCACAAATCAAACTATCAGTTCCAGCCCGAATAGGGGGGCCGCCCCGCGCCAATTATTGAGATCAATATGTATAAATTTTCCCATGTTCTGAACATTTCAATTTTTGTCCGTGCAACGTTAATGGTCGTGGATTTTTAATGAACTATTTTGATATTAATTTACAATATTCCTATCGAGATTTGCAAATAATTTTCACCCTTCAGGAACAAAATAACAAATACAAACAATATATTCAATGTATAGAGTGTAAATATTTACAGCTGGTGCACATACAGTATAATGCCACCGGATGAATACTGTATTTAGCCTTATTAAATTTCTATTTCGTTTCAAATACCAAAACTTTAAATTTAATGATACCAAAAACCAAGAATAGGACACATCCTAAAGATTTGAATGTTGAGCTACCATGCATGGTATGGAAATTTTAATCAGACGACTGCAATTACTTAAAATACAGAGATGAACACAAAATATCGGACAAATTAGCACACTGCAAAACTGAACCTGCTGGCAACATAGCAAAAAATCTGTATTATATGCCAATGATCGAATAGATCAACCATAAGCAAAAAGCAAACAACTGTGTTATCGCTACTGGTCCACAACAGTCCAGATGAAATAAAATATTCTAAATCAACTTAAGATAGTCTTTAATCCTGCAATAGCACTCCCTTGTCCGTTCATTTTCTGATGAATTCAGAATTGACAGGGCTCTACACAGCTAAATAAAAATATTAATTCATTGTAGGCATGAATCTTGTCTCAAATGCTCAACAAAATTCAACAGTTCTTTTTTTTTATTAACAAACCAATGACCCCAGAATCAGGGCGCGATTTGTGGGGGAGGGGAATCTTCCCCCCACTGCCCAACTGCATCCCCTACTGCTACATCCCCACCACTACATCCCCACTGCTACAGTTTCCAACAACTACATCCCCCAAGCTCAACATATCCCCCCCCACTGCTCCAGAACACAAATCGCACCCTGCCCAGAATAGTCAAAATAAGATTGTTAAGGGTAATCGCTTGAGAATTCTTTGCACAATCGCCTGACAAATTAATGTTACTCAAGTTGGTACTGATTACTGAAACCCTCAGCAAGAAAAGTTGATATATCGTGCATGTTGAAACCGAACCTATAACTTAAAAACGCATCCTCACATGTGTCAAATTATTTTTGCGATGTTACGCGGCAGTCTCTTCGTCAAGGCGCTGGTTAGCGTCGGACGTGTCGTGTAGTAATACGTAGTCGCGGCTGCTGAAGCCGAACTTGACGACGTCTTTTTCGAACAGCTCGACGTACCTCTGCGGCTCGACCACCACGTTGTTTACGTACGTTCCGTTCGCCGAATTCAGGTCGATTATGTACGGAGCGACGCGTCTGCCCATGCTGCCGTCGGGTCTTTTATAATCGACCAGTCTGTATTGGAAAACCGCGTGCTGCTTACTGCACGACGGGTGATCGACGGGAATGTCGGCGACCCGGCGATCTCTGCCGATAAGATATGCGCTCTGCCTGTGCATCGGCAGGAACGGCAGGCTGTTCGTGCCCTTGAAGATGTACAGGCGCCAGCGACGCTTTGGCTTGCGGGCCTCGGGAGGCTCGTTGTACTTGATGACCACGCCCTTGAACGTGTTCGTGTCCTCCGTCAGTTTTCCCGACGTCTCGAAATTCGGCTTCTCCTTGTTCGCCGCCTCGCGCTTGTCGCCGCCTCTGTCCTTGCCCCAGTCTTTGTCGTGCTTCATCACCTTGTCCTGACGTCTTCTTGCGTTGTCGATCTCATCATCCCCAGATGCACGGCGCTTGTTTCTCCCGCTCTCTCCTCTGTCCGCCGGATTCGGAGGACGATCACTGGCGTGATCACGATCACGCTGGGGACGACGATGGCGATGGTCGTTTTTGTGTCCTTGCTTCCTACTTTCTGGTTGTTCCTATTCAGTATAAAAATGTCCATAAATTCTATTATGAAGCACACTATTAGTTAGCCGCAAACAATCTCCTGTAATCTCCAAGTTCCTGTAATCGGGTCCAATTGGTTGTACCCCCTCCGTTTAAGACAGTGAAATTTGGGGAGAGGTCTTTCACCTGGGAAAATCCCCTCCTCTGGAATTTGCTGCCCAACATTGTGACCAACGCGACTAGTCTTGAAATGTTCTCTATACCAGACTAAAGACACACTTGTTCAATATCTAATTTAAATGCAATGTGTAAAGTGCTCTTGATCTTGGCCTGCTATGACTATAGAGCTATATAAATTGGCTTAATAACTAACTAACTAAGCTCGTTGTCTGGGCAAAAACACGATCAGCAAATGCTACAGATGACCATTAAAATTTCACAACTGCATAACCCTTTGCAATAAATTATTATATTGGACAAAGGTTGAGAAGAATAACTCAATTTTCAATTAATTTCACCAATGATGTTACACCATAGTTGTAAACTTCTATCAGGCCTCTAGGCTCAACCCCTCCACATCTCGAGAGGCTACCATAGGGAATAGGGAAAGTATATGGGTTGGGCCCCACTCTTTTCTTCCAAGCAAAGTTTAGCAATTCTCTATCAATCTTGCTCACTGCTATATCAATATATTCTGCAGAACAGATGTCATACATCTGTATGACATCTGTTCTGCAGAATATGAACAAGATAAACTTAATAAAAACACAACTATTTCAAAGTGAAATGTCAGAGGTGTAACAAATTGCATGAGAACATCTTATGTCAGCCATTAAAAGCTAATATTTAAACCAAATAAGCAGCAATGTTGCCCACGGAAACATTATATTGAGTATATTCTATTAATCAAGCCATAAATGGGATAACAGTCTAAACTAAATATTCAACTCTCAGCAAAAAACGTTGCATTCATAATGCTATTAATAGCAATAAAATTATGACGTCCAGAATGAAATGACAATATTGAAAAATGACAAACCAGGCCCAAAGGAAGTGGGGGTGTAGGGGTGCAGCTAGAAGATGAGGCTTTTTTCCCTGTCAGGATTTTAAAAAGAAAAAGAGCTTAGAAAACTGCACCCCTGGCAAAAAAATTGTTCTTAAGTGTCTGTGACAAATCATGCAATACTGGAAATTGTTGCGATGAGTAGATGAAACTAGTCGAGGAGTGCATGATATAACACGATATAGACAACCCAAAGTGGCTTAATTTAACATCAGCATCATACATTAGGTTACAGAGATGTCTAAAGGCCCCAATTATATGATCTGATAATATTAAGATATATCTTTTGACTCAGAATTACCATTTATGATAATTTATAGAGCGCTATAACTGAAAAGTATAGCAAGAGCACTGAGCAATTCAGTTCTAAAGTAATCTTGTGAGAAGAGTAAAGTCTTTAGTTTATTTTTGACATCGGTAACGAGATTTCCGGAAGCTGATCGCTCAGAAGGAAATTCCAGAATCCAGAGTGATGTTGTCACAGATGCAAACAAAAATAGGAATATAAATAATGCAAATAAGAATAAGCCTGTGCACTGCAAAAGGTTAAAAACGATTGAAACAAGCAAAACATCGCTAGCACCGTCAAACGTGCCTGAATAGAAAATGTGCAGAAATAAATATGATTATCTCAATAAGTAAAAATTCCTACATACTGTAAAACAATTCTAAAAGCATCTCTTACAAAATTACAGAAATCTTTAACGTTTTAGAGATTCCGTATGAAATTCATAATTCATCCCATTAGGCGTCTAAGAATAAGCAGATACCGCACTACAACTCATCATTGTAACATTTTAGAGCGCTATATAAATCACGAGATTTTACTTAAATTTATACAAGTATGTTCTAGGACGTTGGACTTTAACAACAAACTGATATTTTAGTTAAGCGCAATTCGTCATCGGCAATAAATATTAAATGTGTAGGCTAAAGGAATACCGACCATCGCAAATATCTGTATTTATTTACAGTATTTAATTTTAAAACAAATTACGGAATAAAAATGAAGCTTGTTCGCAATTCTTTCGTCTACCTATCAATAAGTAAGTAGCGCGTTATACCTGCGTTTCAGCCTTTTCGGCAAAGTTTATTGATTTTTAGCTTTCTATTTTCATCCCCCCACCAACTTTCTATGGGTTCATTCATCCTCCACCAAGAAATCCTGTAACCGCCACTGCTGTACGCCATCGAACCCCAGCGCGAAAAGGTTGAAAATTAAAATCTGAAAAATTATTGCCTTAATATGAAAAAACACTGGCGTGTGCAAATAGTGGGCTCGGTAGCTAAGCATATTAGGAGACAGTCATAGAAAAGACATACAGACACACCCGCCAGGAACGTAGCCAGGAATTTGATTTGGGGTATCTTTTTTCTTCTTCTTATAAATGTTAGGTAGGCCCTACTATGTTACATATATGTATGTATGATTTAATATATATTATATATGTAATTTTATGTATATATATATATATATGGCATATATATGTCTGCTTATATATATAGCCTATATATACTGATTTGGGAGTATTAAATGTATACCCACCCACTCCGTCGCTACGCCTCTGACACCAGCTAGCCACAATTGAAAGACACTTCTGTTGGGAGTCAGTATATCGCATATATATATATATATATATATATATACGAGAGCTAGCAAAACACTATAATTTCATGTCTCCGGACAATTTTTTATCATAAGTCCCTATGAAAATGAAGTACCGAGGGGACATATATATATATATATATATATATACACACACACAGTGTTGGAGTTGCCGACTTTGACCCCCTAACTCTGCAACCCTCCCAAAAATCGTATATCGGGTACATGCAGGCTCTGTCATTCATTGAATTTCAGTCCTCAACCCCAGCTCAAACTTCACAACTCCAACACTATATATATATTTATATATATATATATATATATATATATATATATATATATATATATATATATGGCCTATGTCAGTGGTCACTTGGTAGAATGGTAGCGCTCCCTCCAACTTCGTTCCTCTGCCGTAGTAACAATGGAAACACCGTTCCTAACCTTGTGTAGTGACCTTACCCTCCACTCCCCAGCATACTTTAGATCCAATTTAGCAAGTATTGTGTTGAAAATATTTCCATATAATTTGAAACTGTTTAAGAAAGCATTGCAACAAAGCAAGCCATTGCCATAAAATCAATTTATCAAGCTACTGTAACCTAGGCAGCTTTAAATTTCTTAACTACAGTGGATATTCTAGCCACCTAGACATTGGGGTTTAAAACGGGGGGCACACATAGGGGAAGTCACACGACTAGCCGAAATGTCAATTTTTTGAGGGGGGTTCAAACTTGAGGGGGCGAATTCCCCCAGAGAAGGCCTAGAATGAACAGTCTTAACTATTTAAAAAACATCATGTTAGGCTGAAAGTTTCTTGTTACTGCACTGAACACTGCAGCTAATACAGCAGTCATTGCTGGACAGTTTTGCAACAATTATTATACAGTAGTGAAGTTTAGGTGTTTTGGCTGTTTTCCTGCGAGTGTCATCTGCTGTTCTATGGTGAAGATTCAGACATCGCTTTCTTGCAGAAAACGGGTCACATAAAGGCGGTGGAGTAGTCAATAACAACTTAACTGTACAACTAGGGAACGCCGTTCCCACACAAAATTAACCCTGATATAAATATATATATATATAAGCTTATAACAATATGTACCCCACATTTATACCACCACCACCCCAAATTCCTGACTACATCCCTGATCCAAATAGCACACATATTAAAAATCAGTACACCTATACTGTACAAGTTTATTGTACTATAATCTCTATGTAAAAACCAAACTGTGATAGAAATGCCTAACCTACAGTGTAATAGTGTAGCTCATTGCTCAAAATTGTACACTTTATATTGTAAAGAACAGGCAAAACAATAAAATCTTTTAACCTACAGAAAATTCAATGGATTAATCATACACCGCATACTTGCACAGTAACTTTAACTGGAGCAATAATCATAGAAACATAAACGAGATGAAGACGTTTCCAAATGACAATTACAACCAGCTAAAATAGAATTAAAATAATATCCATCTTAAGTATGCATGGGAAAAGTGAAAACAATAAGATGCGAGAACTTTCCCAAAATCCTTAGCGTTTTCTTCTATTGCAACATCCGATTTTGCATTGGAATTTCATTGAGGGTTGTCAAGTGCCACGAAAGATTTTCCATTCTCTATTTTCAAATCCAATTAATCTAGTTGATTAATTTTCCATTCATTTACCGCAGAATAGTATTTAAACGTAATATAATTTTCCAAAGGCATATATATAGTCACAGTAATTGTTTGGCAATTTTGCATGATATCTCCATTCAATCAATTCATTATTCAAGATATTCACAACTGGAATCCATCTGATTTCGGCATTCTTAGGTCCGCATCCAATGACAAATAATTTGTCGTCATTAACAATCACACCAGAATAGACACTTTGCAAACAGAATCTAACTCTTGCTTTCCAGGTTTGTGTGTCAAAATTGTATATAAAGCATCCATTGTTACCAAGCAAGATAACAGAATTTCCCCACAATTCACCATGAAGCCGAGCACATGCTCTGGGCATTTGCTGCGTGAGCAAAGAGCAAGTATTTAACTTTGTGTCATACACTTGTACATTGCCGACGGTTTTAAAATGGCTTTCATATCCGCCAAAGATATAGAGTGAAGTCTGAAATGGCACACAATTGCCAGAAGAATAAACAGCATAGGCCAGCTTTCCAACCATAACACTACGATCACAAAATGTATCGTATGTTTGGACATCATCGAGTGCTTCCAAAGAAGAATTTAACAGCCCACCGCATATATACAAAACATGATCAACAAACGCTACGCTGTGGTGTTGTCTGCCTTGAATCAAGGAACCACATTTGCTCCATTTAGAAGACGAAACATCTAATCTCCAAACATCATCATTTTTCTTTCCCAATCCACACATGAAGATTGAATTGCGATATACAGCTGCTGCTATTCCTTCTCCCCATCGAGTTTCACTTGATTTTAGGATGGTAACATTTTCTGGCCGATTTAAATTTATTTTAATGACGTCTATGGGAGCCCGTGGAGACAAACCTCGTCCGATGACAATAGCGCAGTTCTTGAATACTTTTGTTGATTCTAAAAGCAAAGAAGAGAGAGAGAGACGTGAACTTAAAAATTAATAACGCGCACGGCCGTAGATAATTAATTAATCAGCATCTGTTAACCACAATGACTAAAACTGTCACACCTTTATGTTTCATCTTCCTGCATGTTGTCTTTGCAAATAAATGAATTTTGAATGCGTTTTTGATTTCGATAGAGTTGCGTACAACTCTATCGGCTCTTGTCTGTAAATGGGAACTCCCTCAAAATGCGTCATTTCATGATAAGCAAATTTTGAAGAACAGGGACGTCATTTGAATTTGGGGGGGCCATAGCCCCCTGATTTTTAAGAAACAAATTTTTTCGCAAATGATTGCGCTTTTCAGTTTTCAAAATGCAAATTGACTAAGGAGTTGAAAAGACTGTCAAGCAAGAAAGGGTCATCAACTCCTAAAGGAGTAATTAGAAGTAATTAATCGAGGGCTGACAAGGAAAAAAAGGTCAACTTTTTTGCAAAGTTGCCAGGTGGAGTGTCTTGCCCCCCTGGAAAACAGTGAAATGACGTCTTTGACTGCCCCTCTTTTTTGCTGACAATACCGCCTGTGGCCAGTTATCGCTTCTCTGTACAACCAGAGATGTAGTACTTTATATATACTTTGTACTTGTACTTGTACTCATACAAATTTTTAGTACTTGTACTTGTACTTGTATTGGAGGCCAGGTACTTGTACTTGTACTTGTACTGAGTTTTAGGAATGCAAGTACTTGTACTTGTACTTGTACTGGAGGCCAGGTACTTGTACTTGTACTTGTACTTGAAGCATTGTGTACTTTCCTACATCTCTGGCTACATGACATTCAATGGTACCAGTAATGCTGTTCCTTTAGGCTAATGAAAGCACATCTTCACAGATGGCCAAGTACCTGGAACTCAACGAAATTTATGATGAAGCCACTGAATACCATCGTAACTTTTGGAAACAGTGAAGTTAATAGAAAGGAGTTCAACAGGCTGAATAATGCAGCCATTAATTAGAGACCTTAGTGTGCCTGCTTTGGCGCAAGGAAAACGTATTTAGCCAAGCTGGCTTGATGGCGAGACCGCATAGGTGGGTTAATATGACCGATGGAAGACTATCATCTCTATTTTTAAGTGCAACTGTGATGATATTTAGATGCTAATATAGTGTCAATTTTATTCGTGGTCGGACAAACTGTGTCCGAGGACAAAATGTCACGGACAAAATGTCATGTAGAAAATGTCATGGGGACAAAATGTCAGCGAAAAAATGTCATTGTCAAAAAAATGTTGTACTAGTACTTGGAGGCCAGGTTACTTGTACAGTGTACTAGGCCAGGTACTTGTACTTGTAAAACTCAAACTGTGAGGAAAGGTACTTGTACTTGTACTTGTAATCAAAGCCAGGTGCTTGTAATTGTACTCGGAGTTTTTGGAATGCAAGTACTTGTACTTGTACTTGTACTCGGAGGCCAGGTACTTGTACTTGTACTTGAAGCATTGTGTACTTGCTACATCTCTGTGTACAACGGTCAGAGTTCTCCTCAGGTTTGCACAAGAAATTGTCAGTTTAATGATGATGATAATGATGATGATAAATTAACATAATCATTATTATTAACATTAAGATGTTGCTTCAAATTGCAAAATGTTGATGTGTAAAAATTCACACAACAATTTATCGTTATAAATTGATAATTATAATGAACCAATACCTGATAACTTTCCAATGAAATTGCATGCATTTTGAAGATGTGCATTGTGATCTGTAGCAATGAATTCAAATCCATATGATTCATTTGACGATTTAAAATACTTGTCGCATTCTTTGCTTAATTCCTTGGCTCTAGTAAGTAATCTGTCCACACTGCCACAGACTTCACTCGAAGATCCTTTAGATTTCAATTCAGTGCAGTAAGTCACAAAACTCTCATGAACTGTCAACTTTCTTTCAATTTCTTCAATTTCTGCATCCATTTTCTTCTCTTGACGTTGCCTTAGCAATGAAAGTTCATTCAACAGCTCTTCTGTATGTTTATCGATCAAAGCTTTTAGTTCCTCATTTTTCTTTCTAATGGCACTCTCTGTTTCCAATGTCTCTGCCAACAATTCTCTCCTCATGCTTTCCAAGTCAGATTTCCTTGACAATATACCTTCCTTGTCATTATACATGTTTGCGAAACTTTGTTCAATTCTTTGACGAAATTCCTTATCAACTGTTGTCACGTCTTTACATTCATGTGTTTTGTGATCTTCAACAAAGCATGAGACGCAAACAACTGTCTTGCAATCGGAACAATAGTAATCCAACACTTTATCTGAATGTCTCACACATTTCCTAATTGGAAACATATTTCTGATCTCTTCTTCGTTAACCTCATTGTTTAATTCAACAATTTTGTGATCCTTTGTGGCTTTAAGTGTCTTATGTATCTTGGAGCATCGAAGACAATAATTTTCACAGCAGTTCAAACATCTCATCATGGCTTGCGTAACATCTTTGACTTCATCATCCGCGCTGCACATTTCACACGGTCTGGATTTATCTTCTATATTAAACGTGTTTGTTGCCTCAATAAGATTTTCGATGAAGAAATTTCTCTGAAGTCCTTTCATTCCAACTGCTGGGAGTTGGAACTCGTTCCTGCATAGTGGACATGGTAAGACATCTCCAGGTTTCTTTCCGCTTCTTCAGCTGGATGTCTTCGAAGCATTTTAGACAGGCGGTGTGGAAGCATGGCAACATTCTGGGATCTGTGTAGGTCGTCAAGCAGATGCAACATTCTGACAACGCACGAAGTTGCTTCATCGCTTCATGTCCAGCTGACGCCATTTTGAAAGTTGCTGCAATCTGTTCTGCTATGTCAACTAAATCTATAACATAAGAAATTACCTTTATCTTGATACCTCCAATTCTATGCAGCAAGTCTTACCTGATAGATTTGAAAATATGACCTTGCTGTATCTATGATAAAAATCACTCAAATATCGCTCTTAAAATATGCATAAAATAAATGAACGCGCTTCCATGTAAGTCAGAAAATCCTTGAAATCAAATGGATGTAAATACAGTATTGCCTCTTTTACATTGCCTAGACTAGCGGTTCTCAACCTTTATAGTGCCGCGACCTTTTAATTCAATTCCCCATGATGTGGCGACCCCCCAACGGTGAAATTATTTTCGTTCACAATGTAAGCTGCTAAAAATAATAATGCTACGACAATCAAAATGTTCGAAATCATTATTTAAATGTCTCAATGTCTATCCTCGAATGGCAATTATAGTAAAACAACTAGTACGTCGTAACTACCACTGAGGAAATTTTGTACACTAACAAGAAAAGAGACAACCGCATATTTCTGATGGTCTCGGGCGACCCCTGGCAAATCGTCATTCGACCCCTGTGGGGGTCGCGACCCACAGGTTGAGAACTGCTGGCCTAGACTTTTTGATTTTATATTTTTCATCTGCAAAATATCTTCTATATTTGCTCAGCAAACTCTTATCATTCAGTTTTATTTTCAGCTTAATTATAGTTTGCAGCCGCATAGAATTGTTAGCACACTTGAGGTAAGTTATGACTACATTACAGACTGGAATGATTTAGCAAAGAAAATTTCCTACATTGATTATAACCTACCTCAATCAGAACAAAAGAGAGGAAAAAAGAAAGGAAATAACTAATGTTTACAAAAGTTTATGATATTTAGCATACTAAATTAAGATTCTACAAGTCATATCATGCGTGAATTGCAGGCCTGACCTTAGGTCAAGGCGATCGAGGCAGCTGCCTTGGGCCCCGCACTTCAGGGCCCTTTCGCTGGTAGCTTAAAATTTTTTACTAAATGCTAAACAAAATGTGAAATAATTGCTTAAAATCGAAATCATTTTTACAAGTAGCAAAACACCAACACACTGAAGCGTTGTAAGAATCTGGAAAAAATGCTCATCACACGCTGTGTAAATAAGGATATATTCTGTGATCAACAATGCTTCAAGAACGACTCACCCACTTATAACTATTTTATCAATTGAGAATGTTGCCAGTGATCCTGATTATAACGACCTCATTTCAGATTTTGCACCCATCAAAGCTCGCTAGATTTGCTTGTAAAATGTAAAACATGCCACTGTACAGAGTTTATACGAGTGATAAAAAAAATGATTGGGTTTCAATTACCGTAAACAAATATTTTAAGCTAAGTATTACAATCTTTTTGGTGTTTCCAGTTCTCAGATCTATGCTCTTCAAATTAATTGACATTAACTTTTAACCTGCTGCCTTTATAATCGAAATGCTAGCATTTTGAACTGATTTACATTTTGTGTTTGACAGTGTTTCAATCAATCAATTTATTTTGGCTTCATGTGTGCTTAAAGTACTGCATTGGTAAGCAACCAACTTCAGAAATTTTAGCACTGGGGTCCCTTTATCGCCTTTTGCCTTGGTCCCCGCAAACTCTAGGGCCTGGCCTGGCAATCTGCATGATAAAATAACGCAGAAAACATAAGTTTTAAACAAAACAGAAAGCACATGGTATGTTGTAAACCTATAAGTATACTTTACAAAAGTTGGTGCAGTGCTCTTAAACTCTTCACTCACTCAAAACGATTTCCAGAATTTGCAAGATAAATATACATGTGTTTTCAGACGTTTTTTGATGGTTTCTCTGATTACAAGGTATCAATTAATATTAATCTATTTATCATTAGTTATTTTTAAAAATATGTAATTAACTAGCAATAAATTAATAATATTCGTTTTTAGACGACAAACTTCTTAGTAATTGACTACTACCATTGTGTTTGGAAGCGTCAAGATGTTAGTTTATGCAGGCCTAATAATAATATGGAAAGAAAATTGCTGGCCCTCTAAGGTTTCTAAATTTGTATTTTGAATGCTTAGGCCTAATGTTCATTGAATGCCAAGCAGAATATGGAAAAGGTAGGCCTATATTGTTATATCAAGCTAGATAAAGGGTGGACAAACTGCGGCCTGCACGCAACCCGTCACCAAATTCCATGTGGCCCGCAAGATAATTAGAAACATGCATACAAGCAGTAGAAAGTGAGATGATTTGAACTATTTATGCAAACATGGCAGTTTATTTTAAAATCTTAGAAATGGTTATTAAATATTTGACATTTGAGCAACAAATATTGAATATCATGTTAGTTTCACAAAGAAAACTTATAATGTATGTCAGAGTCTTAAATATAAGCATTTTGGCTTTTTGTATGTGTGTCCCACCTAATGTAGCCTAGCCTATTATCAGGTTTCATGATGGCCTTTAAACTTAACTTATAGACAAAATTTGCCCAACCCTGAGCTAGGTAAATTAGTGCCGAATTTAGTTTAAATGAGGCCCTATGCTAGTTATGTTATGGGACCCTGAAGCCAGGTAGGCCCAGCATGCCTAGAGCATATTTACTCATGAAATTTAAGAGTCGCTAGAATACAACATGCTACCATATGAATCAATATCTAGCATTTTTTTAAATTTAATTTTTTTTCAGGAAAATGCGCTGTTTGACCAACGGAGCCCTGTGCTTTAAGAATACCTAAGCACCAGTGTTTATTCTAGGCCTTCTCTGAAGAGGGGACTTTCCTCTCCCCCCCAAGTTTTAAAATTCTCCCCCTCAAAAAAAAATTTTTTTGGTATATTTTGGCTGGGAGAATGGAAATTCCCCCACCTCAAAAAGTGTGGAGACTCAGACCTTGTCCCCCCAAACATTTCAAAATCCCCCAATGTCAAGGTGGCTAGAATAAACACTGCTAAGCACACTGGCAAATCCGTCACTGGGTACCGAATAGAAATTAATTAGCACGCATTTCCATAGTGGCGCTATATAAACCGAGGTGACGTGCCATTACATTACGTTGGAGTGGCACTATATAAGTCAATGATCGAATTGCATTGCGTTATTATTATTATTATTATTATTATTATTTCTAGACAATTTTTCCAGCGCAGTAAACAAGGCTAAGGCCTACGACAAAAGCGCTTTAACATAATTCTATCAATAAAATCCGATATTAAATAAGTGTGTTTTTAAGTTCCTAAGAAAGGATTCCGCAGAGACAGCTTCCGACACAACATCAGGTAACGAATTCCAAAGTAACGGATTCCCTTTGGAGAATGACCTTTCTCCAAACTTGGAGGTCTTTGACGGAGGAGGGACAAGCAGCAGGACTCGACGACTCGACCGAAGCTTCATTCTCGACTCATTTGACGTCGTTCGCTGCACCAGTGCACTCAGATATTCTGGGCAGTGTGGATCATAAAGGGCTCGGAAAGTGAGCCAACAACGCTTGAAAACAATACGCTGTTGAACGCGTAACCAGTGGAGGCGGTCTCTCAGCAGTGGCGTGATGTGGTCATTCCAGCGACAACCGAAGACCACTCGTGCTGCCAGATTCAGTACGGACTGAAGTCGATTTAGCTTGTTACATTACTTTGCGGCTCTTTAATGCGAAAGTGTAGCTAAATTGTTAGCAAAAATGTAACAGAAACTATTTTTATTGCCGAAAACATTCGTGCAGAGCCGCAGACTAAACTTGTCGGTAGATTTGGTTTCCCAGAACACATAGCACGTCGGCATGCGGACTCCGGAGTCTCACAATTTAATGCTGATGGCGCCAAATAAAACTAAGCCCTTGTCGTCTGTATTACTAATTTACGACTGCTATTAAACTGACAACTACTTCTGTGCCATATAACCCGCAGCAAGGGCACATTACAGAGTCCAGATCGTACAGCCACCTAACAAACAACAAAACTTACAAACTCGTCTTTCGTAGTTCCCTCGCTTCGTCCAGTAGAGCAACAAAGGATGAAAGGATCTCTGATTGGGCCGGGTTTTACGCATAGACTTTAACATCAATAATAAATCTATGGTTTTACGCATGCGTCCAGCATAAGTCTTTATGTTGAAGCCATTGACATCTATAAATAGGCTATTTATAGATGTCAATGGTTGAAGCCAGCTGTGGACGCCATATTTGTAAACGTACATGAATATTCATGAGACTTTTTTCATTGGTCGTCGCTATTTTTGGAATATGAAATTCGACCGTTTTCAAATCCGGGCTTTTCTGCGCTTTTTTAAAAACGCAATCTCGGCTTTTTCCTATGTTTTGCGTAAAAACATATGGCGGATAGGCTCCGCCCACATGCCCATAGTTGGCTTCAGCCGTTAAGCAGGCCTGTATAGGCTTATATTCTCTCCTGTGTATTATTGCTCCAAGGTTTTACGTGCCCTTCCATTTCTACCATAGACTTTAATATCATAATAATAAATCTATGATTTGATTTCTAAATTCTACCACATGATTTCTACAGTCTATGGCACGTGGTCTATGGCAGAGTTGCCAGACCTGTGGTTATTTCTGCACAATTGAGCTACTTTTGAAAGTAAATTGCAGGGAAACTTTGATCTGCTCCGGGTTGTGGTTTTAGGGGCTGGTTTGTGACTTGTCTTGCGGGAATTTGGGCTGCGTTCTTCTTCTAGCGTATGTGGTATGAAAAAAAGATCAAGACTTTTCATTAAAATTGATTTGCGTGCGTGCCTGTCAAATTGCAATGAAGAATTGATAGTTTGTGCAAAAAGCAAGTTTGTATATCTAATCACTATGGTGTCAACTTATTCCTAAACTAATGCACAGATTCCCGTCAACATTGCTTCCTATTTAAAATAAACTATATAACTATTATTATTATTATTATTATTATTATTATTATTATTATTATTATTAATTATTATTAATTAACAACCGATGCCAGATGCAATAAAGAGATAAGAAGACGTATAAATAGCAAAGGAAGCTTTTACAAGAGAAAGAAGCTGATGCAAAGTAAACTAAAACTAAACCTAAAAAAAGATTGGTAAAAACATTGGTATGGGAGTGTGGCGTTGTATGGGGCGGAGACGTGGACAATGAGAAAAGAAGATATAAAACGATTAGAGGCTTTTGAAATGTGGATTTGGAGGAAAATGCTAAAAGTAAAATACACAGAGCATAAGACAAACGAGGAAGTCATGAAGGAGATAGAGGAAGAAAGAAGCCTGATAGATACAATCAGGCTTCTTTCTTCCTCTATCTCCTTCAAGGCAAAAGGCAGAGAAATTGGATGGGACATATGTCCTCCGGCATGACTCTCTACTAAGAACAATAATCGAAGGAAAAATGGAAGGAAAGAGAGTGAGAGGTAGACCGAGAAAGATGATGTTTTATAGTGGATGATGAATAAAGGATATCAGGAACTCGAAGAAGAAGCAAGCAAATCGACCGGAGTGGGGAAACTGGATACCTGGACCTGTCGAGAGACAGAAACACTGATGTTATTATTATTATTATTATTATTATTATTATTATTATTATTATTATTATTATTATTATTATTATTATAAACCATATTTAATTGACTTTAATGTGAACCTTGAGCTAGTATACTTGAGCACAATTTGTCCAGACGAGGGGTAATGCTTGAAAGACTCAATCTAAGTTCATCTTCAACCTCAAGTTTAGGCTTTGCTCGCTGACCACCAGGCAGATGGTCCGCGGACCAGAGGTTGAGAACCGCTGGACTAGACAAAACGAGCGTTTACTTTCCAACTTTCTGACTTTTGACACTGATTTCTTGATTAAAATGCTATTGATTGATAAAGATCTTGGCAAAATTATTCAATTTCGAAATTACCATTGCTACTTGATTTTGTTTTTATGTCTATTTCTGAACGGATAGTTGAGAACAGAATGCACTGCCGCACTCGTTCGGTATGCGATAAAAAAATAACTTCGTAGGCCGAAGATAACTAATTAGGATTAGTGACTTATCACGAATATATAATTTTGAAACATTTTGATTAGATGACTTCGAACCTAAAAGGCTTTCTAAAAGTTTAACTCATGTTTAGATGTTTATACATGGAACTACTGTTTTTAGAAAATTCTCTCCAGTGGCAGTACAGTGACCGTTTAGTTAAATGGCTATTGGATCCTGAAGACGAAGAGGAGATGCAACGTTCAATAAAAGCAGCGATCGACGCGAAACCATTCAACGAACGCTTCCGAACGACCGGCGCAAATCTGGCGCGATAAAAATCGAGGTCGAACGAACGCTGATTTTCATCGACCGTCGTCGTTTTCGGTGAACGCGCCCTATACTTAACATTCTGTTGTTCGTGTGAGGAGACAACATGGCGTCGTTGGAGGAACGTCGACCATCTTTCGAGAGCGAGTTCGTCGGTCTCGGCGTCTCCGGTTCGAGTCCGGTCGTCGTCGCGTCCGTCGACGACGGCGATTGCCCGTCGACGAACGTCCCCGGCGCCGCCGACGGCGAATCGACGTCGATGGAGAGGTCCGGGTCGACGCTAATGGTCGACGGCGACTGTCGAACGGACGACGAGGACAGTTCCTGCGACGACGGAGCGTCGAGATCCGGGTTGGCCGCCGCTGGACTTGCGGTCGACGATGAATCCGGCGCGACCGGATCCGCCGCGAACGGTCACCGGATCCTTCCATCGCGCGTCGGACCGCGGTGTAAGCTGATTCACGAGGGAGATATCCAGCTGTGTCGACTGAACCATACGCGAACGATCATTAGTAAGATCATGAATTCGAAGTACCTGAGGAGGTGGGAGGCGCACCGGATCATACTCGGGGTGTCGGAGATCGTCTCAGCCACGGTAGAGCTACGTTGTTGAAGCTAATTAGCTTTTTATTTCCATTTAAACTTCTTAAAGCAACATTTTCAGTGATTTAGTTAAGTTTTGGGTGCCCGTTTTTATGTGTCAAATAAAATGCATTAGTATTACTTGAAATTGTGCTTTAAATATTGGTTGTGTAATTGTGGATGGTCAATACCTGCATGTAAACAGGAAGTAGATTTCTACGCTCTAACCGAACAAACCGCTCTAACCGAACAAACCGAAGTACCAGTGTATCATTCCATGCTTCATAGCACATATCATAGATTTTCTGTTTGCAAAACTGTGAAAAAATAAATATCTTAAATTCTTGTGACCTCATATTGTGAAAATATTGGCGCTATATGAAATTGGTTAGCATAATACGCCTCTCAAGATCTCTATGGATCAGCCATCATTGGAACTTCTTTCAGTATGAGCGTACTACTTTCGGATTACTTCCCTTTTACATGCGGGTATTGACCACCTACAAAAATGCAGGTATCGACCATCCACAATTACCATTGGTTGTTTGTTTTTATTACTAATTATAGTTATTAGTTACATATTCTACACTGTAATGTTTATTCCTTGATATCTTATAGTCTCTTATACCTTATAATTACTGCATAGCAGCTAACAATGAAAATCTATTCCATTTGATGTTCTTTTTACATATTCTATTTATAATATTGATAACTTGCTGCTATCAATCAGACTTTGGTCTGAGGTTGCAATTATTTGGATATTGATCCTGTCTGTATAAATTCTGGGTATTTAATGTTACTTTTGCATATTCCTGTTTTCTAGCTAAGTTCAATGACAGTTTTGCTGTATTCTTCACTAACTATAGTCAACATAGGTTATTGTTACACACAAGGAATTTCTAATTGTGAGTTATTAGGCAGAGTTGAGATTAGCAGGAAAGGAATATATACATCATCATCAGTTTGCAAAGCTATTTTGTTGGTGTGATGGTCCAAAAATGCCTTGTTCTATTGGCAAGGCCTTCTGCATATTAGCATATTATTATTAAGACTTACATGCCATTGTGATGAGATGGAGGCACAGCGGTGCAGACCTGGCCCCATGTTGTACACTGGGATGCTTTGTGCTACATTGTAACTCCATCATTGGAGGCATCAACTGGCATCTCTTCTGCTAAATTCACTAATCTCATGTTGCTGTCCACCCACCAGATGGGAAAAAGTGTCCCCCATCAAAAGGTGTCCCCCAGGAGACGGCCAAGTACTCATGAGACTTTGCAATGAGTTCCAGGACCCACCTTGCCAGTTGGCAACACTTGGGAGGCTGAGGGGGAGTGTTAGCCTTGTGCAGGAGAGGCTATGACTTACAGGAGAGGGCTTAAGTAATTTGCCTCTGTTTTCATCTCCTCCCCTGAAGGAGACTAGACAGCAGCAATTCAACTCTGACATGACTGATTGTGTGCCTCACCCTATCTATCATCAATACACACAAACACATATGGAAGGCAGAGGTGCATGCACTTACACTGATAATTGAAGGAATGTGACATTGGGTGGAGGGACGTTATAAGTGTTTGTGTCTCTCTGTACAGTTCTGTGGGATGTTTCAGTTACTTTTTTTATCTTATGAATCATTTTCATCATTGAAGCTAATCTTATTAATGTCATAGCAAGTTATAGATTTATCAGTTGCAATGATTGCTGCTTACGCACAAATTCTGATGGCGTCTGAAATCCCACCCCTCCCGACATTCCCAAAGGCTTTTGAAATGGCGTAGTTAGCTGAGTGGCATACACAAGGCCTCTTCTATCCATTCTGAGAGGCTGAGGAAGACAGTTCTGAATCAAGTGTCCATATTTCAGCATCTGCGTGTTTCCTATCTTATTATTAGTTTAGATGTCAATTAAAGCTTTCATTTATTCTGTACTTCCTGATTTTACTGGGTCATTTCCGGGCATGACATTTGTGTCAGGTCCCATGGTGCTCTGAGCCAGGTCTGAGCCAATTAAATTGTTGACCTCCAGGACCATGGAAATGGAAATTGTTGACCTTAGGGGCTTTTCAGTCACCATTATATCTTTCCTGCTAACATTGATTAATCATGAAGCTGTTGTCATCTTTTGATACATTTTAGTAGACAGAACTACCGTATTATCTCGGGTATAATACGCACCCATGTATAATACGCACCGTTAGTTTCTAGATTTATCATAATGTAAAAATGTTAATACCTATGTATAATATGCACCAAAATTTCGTATGAGAATCTCTATTAATTAACCTGGATAATCACATTATTGTCTATCAAATTCTGCTTAAAATTGGAAGAGTAGACAGTTTCCACCCCACCACCGGCGGCCGTCATTAAGCCATAAAGCAATAAGCATCAATGACAGAGTATCTATTGAGTAACCTAGACAATCACAATTTTCTGGCAAATTCTTTTTGAAAATAGATGTGAAAAAAGTTTTCCTCCACCACCGACGGCATAGGTAAAACCTGTATAACACACATGTTATATGCGTAAAACTGCGGCTAAATAAAAAAGATGCATGTAAAAATTTATTTCTATGTATAATGCGCACCCACACCTTGTACCAATTTTTTAAGGGAAAAAGTGTGTCTTATACACGAGGATAATACGGTATTATGACAAGTTACTAAGACAGTAATATTTACATGTGTTAGGGCCCAAACAGTTTATTTACCCGCAAATTACATTTTTCCATGCTGCTATTATGTCCTATGCACCACAGGTCAAATGTACAGAATGCAGAGGTGGGAAAACTTTTTCCGTAAAGGGCCGCATGAAATCTAATACTGCATTAGGTGTGCTGAACACACATACAGAAAGCCAAAATGTTTACAGTATAACTAAGAAGCTGACATATATCATCGTCATAAGTAACTTTTAGTATAATTTATTTAGTTTACAGCAGAGTAGCAGTATGATATTTAATATTTGTTACTTTTTATTTGTTATTTGTCAAATAATTAACGACCATTTCTAAGATGTTAAAATTAAGGGCCATGTTTCCCTAAAATAACTTCAAATTATCTCACTTCCTGCCACTGGTATGCATAGTTCTAAATTTACCTTGCGGGGCCATGTGGAATCCAGTGGCTGGCCACATGGGACCCGCGGGCCGTAGTTTTCCCACCTTGACCTAATGCATGCAGTTGTATGTGTGCTGTGTCCCCATTGTTTACTCCATAGTTTAATTTATGTTTGAAGACATGTCTCTCTTAGGCTAGCCTTTCACCTCTTGAGTTGTTATTATGGTTTTGTAGATGCATTTACCCTAAGTGCCAGGTGCTTGAATTTCAGCCTGTCATCAGATGATGCCTCTGTGATGCCTCTGGCATTATGATATTGGTGCTATAAAAATTAATAAATTAAAAGATTTGGATCTGATTGACTATCAGTGGATCACTGGTTTTGATTTACGTTCATGGTTATATGTTTGTGTGTGTATGTGTGTGAGTGCGTGTGTTTGTGTGTGTCTGTGAATCTTGATTGACTGTTTGGCGGAAAATGAGGTGATTTTGTCTTATATATTTGATAGAATAATTTCAATATTGAAATTGTAATTAATTTCAGGTTTGTAGAAGCTAAACTATCTGTCTTCTTTCTCATTAGTGCTGTTAATCTGTCCCTGAGAATGCCCAGCCTTGCTAGAAACATAGAAAGGAGGTTTTGCAACCGGACGTTCAGTTTGATGTCAACCACAGCTGTGGATATAGCCTTTATTGCAGTAGGCACCCAGCTATAGGGATATGAAGAGTTCTATATATTAGCAATTAGAAAGTGCTAATTACTCCCAGAAATCCTTGGTGAAGGCCCTGAACTTATTTAGGTGGTGGTCCAGGTATGGCACCGCCTACATGTGTCTGATAATAACATATCCGCTGTTGTCTGTTTCTAAACCTGAAAAATTTCTCTCTAAACCTGAAGAATTATTTATGGACAAGGAAATCTTTTTGGAAACAGGGAATTTGTTCCTCCTTAACCTTGGTATTTAAGCAGGATATTGATTCTGTGTTAATATACCGGTAAATACGGTTGGTAAAGACTGTTTCACTATTATAGAGTCGTCTTCATCATTTTCACTTTTTTGTTTGTATGGCTGCAATAATTCAGCAGTTCTCAACCTGTGGGCCAGGGCCCAAAGGCGAGTCGAGGCCCAAAGATGGGCCACGGCCCAAAGGTGGGCCGTGAGAGACAGCCTTGTTGGGCAGCGCTGGTCTCAAAACAGGAAAAATAAACAGGTACTTGAAATAAAGCAAAGAAAGTCGTTAAACAAATACGTCAAGGAGTTCCCTACCCTTTTTATTGCTTGTAGACTGTTATAATTTATGTGGGTGGCACCCTCAAAGGCATTGCTGGCACTTCTTTAATGTCCAGAAAAGTCTGACAAGCAAAAAGGTTTTCACTTTTTCACAATTGATCTGTACTGTACAATGCCAAGTGCTGTTTAAAAGTAACAGGTGGGCCACAAAAAATTTGTTTAAATTCAAATGGGAGTCGTGCAGCAAAGGGACCTGAGAGCCGATGCAATATTAGTTAGATATGGAACCATTCCACTTCACTCTTAGTAAGTCTGCATCCTTCTACAATTGTCAAATTCTTAATTCTCAAGCCATCTTTGCTGTTATCCAACCATCCATCTTTTTCTTGGTCTTCCTTGCCCTCTGTTTCCTTCTATTGTGTATGTATATGTTTTTGTATGTGTTCAGTTCAAAACGTGTAATTAGTCATTAATAATAATAATGAATAATAATAATATGTCAGTCATTGTAGTCATTACACAAAATGACATGTCCAATATGGTCAATCATTGCATGCAATGGCTAAAATAACCAATCATTTCATGCAATGGCTAACTTTTCCAATGATTTATTTCACACTTTGACTGACCTGCTATATTCGATAATATAATCCTATAAGTTTTCGATTTCTGCATCTCAGGCTGTGCTCATGCATGAAATGATTGACACTATTGGTCATTAGTCATTACACACAATGACTGAAACTTTTAGTCATTTTGTGTAATGACTACGGTAATTACACATTTTGACTGTAACATATATACCTTGGTCTATTGTAGATTACATTGAATAATCATCATCATCATCATCTTCATCTTCATCATCATCATCATCATCATCTTCATCATATTCTCTGTCCTGGGACAGGTTCAGGGCTCCATTGTTTCCATTCCTCTCTGCATCTTGCTTCTTCTTTGTTTTCTGTGTAGGTCTTGTGACTCAGTGCATCTATTTTCATCATCCAGTCCAGTAGCATCCTACTCGGTCTTCCTTTTGTCTCTCTTCCTGATCTACTTCCCTCAATTACTGTTCTAACCAATCCAATTCATCTGTCTTTTTGATGGTGCTGAGTAACGATCTTTGTTTGTCCACTATCTGTAGTACTTAATCGTTTGTTTTCTTGTCCATTGCATTGAATATATATGATTAATCTGCTTGCCATACTTCAAGAAGTTTATCCATTTTATGATATTTTATTAAACTAATGCAACCTGGGTTATTGTTATATATAGAAAATATTGTTGAATATCTCTGTTCTGAATGGCTTTGCCTTACTGTGGCACATAAGATTTGATTCTTTTGCAAATTTTAGTTTTATAGACCAGGTTCACTAATCAACCTAAAAGGGAATTTGCAGCTCTAAATAAGTGTCTGCATTTTACTTCTGTGATCTTGATTGTTTTGGGATCTAATGTATGCTTTCCACTCTAGAATAACACAGCTGATTTGTCTCCATTGTATGATTGGTTGTTAGCCATAGTGATAGTGAAACTGACAGTTACGGGTTGGTTAAATCTGTTGTTTTGCAGGGGAAAAGAAGTTGTTTGGATTTCATAGAACTTTCTAAGTAGATTGAATTTTAGGATGTCCCGTCAGTTCCTGGACCGTCAGTTCCTGGACCGTCAGTTCCTGGACCGTTAGTTACTGGCCATTCCTATTGTTCTATCGTTTAAGTGTATGCAAACAAGTGTAGGCCTATACAGTATACACTATGATACAAATCGTTACATGAGCATACACAGCTACACTTGACAATGATGGTCTGTAATAACACGTCTAGGTAAACTTGTCTCAGTAATTTAAACATTCATATTCAATATAGTATCCACTTGACAATAACTTGAATAATTGTGACAGATATGGGCTTAAGATGCAGGCAAGTATTTGGGAATTTAATGCTATTCGACAAGATGCTTATTAATGGTCAGCAGCTGTCCGCCTTGTGTATAATTGTTTTACCTTACCTATCTATGCAACTGCCTATCTCCCTACATACCTATCTAAATACCCATCTACCTACCTACCAACCTACCTACCTACCTATTTACTTCCATTTACAATGACGGTCCAGGAACTGACGGTCCAGGAACTGACAGAGAACCGAATTTTAGTCTCCTTTCAGAATGACAGACTGGTAGCCTCTGATGAGAAAAGGCCGACATTTCTTAATAAAACAGAGGCAGTGGCTTAAAACTGTAGTCGTGCTATTGCCTTACTGTGATCAGTTGCTCATTTTTTTGTATGACTTTTCCCAATTTTTAGCATTTATCTATCTCCTTTAAATACTTATTATCCATCTGTGCTGCATGTGTGGCTCAGTCTGTGTTAAATCCAGTAGTTTTCCATTAGTCATGTGCTTAGTGTCCATTAATGATATTTTGAGTCTCAGGGACACTTTGATCTGCAGTACCTGCTGCATATTTGACTGTGGGCAGTGAAATTGCTAGACAGTGTCATTCACATGAGTAGATATCATCATCCTTTGACTCAGGATGTGTGTGTGTGTGTGTGTGTTGTTGATGTTCTGTTCCTTAAACCTACTCCAGTCCCTACATGTGTTATATGAGATTAATAATAATAATAACACTGTTTAATTTATGTTTGAATGAGTGTATGGAGCGCTCACATGTGGACTGTCAGTCCTGAGAGCTGTAAAGCACTTTGTTTTCTAAGTGCATTCTGTTGATATCTATGGGAAATCATTGAGCAGTTTCAAAAGAGCAGTCTTCAAGTTGATTGTCTTTGCAGGGGGGGGGAATTGTTCTCACCCTCATCAAAGCTTTGCACAATTTTGTTTCTAAACCTTGCCTGTCATTTTTATTTTAAAAATAGGTTAAAATTTAAAAAATTTTACTCTCCACCTCGGCACATCATTGTTCATATTGACATAACTCCTGTTGACTACCAGGTACTGTTTTTCTTCCTTCTTGTGTGAAAATTTTAAAAAAATCAGTTTATCAAAGTTTTCTGAGAGTGTAAAGTTGTAAACCACTATTATAGCCTCTTATCTTGCATGGGTCTTAAGCCAGAGGTTCCCAAACCACGGCCTGTGGGCAACTTGTGGCCCACCAGCTCTCAGAAAGTGGCCCGCAAGGACTCGATGATTGATAAAATGACTGACTGCTTTTATAGTTTTAGAATTTGGTTTCTAAAAGTTAAAATGGTATAAGACAACTTTCATAATTTTTTATATATTTAAATTCCCTATTTATCAAATCCGTTTGTCCTCATTAGAACCGAAATCACAGCCCTATGTGGCAGTGTTTTCCAAACTGTGGGTCGTGACCCAAAAGTGGTTAGATTCAAAAGTGTAATTTTCTAACCAACTCCATAATGTCACCAAGCCTTGCACAGTTGCAAGTAGGTTTTGTTTTAAGAAATCTATATACCTGCAATCGATTCAAAGCTTATATTAGGCCTCTAAACGTGTGTCTTATCCACTTTTAGTTGACACAACGTCTGTAGGGTCACCGCACATTAAAAAACCACTGAAGTGGGTTGAGGTCCCATTAAGTTAGGGAAACCCTGATTTATGGTATAGTCAAAATTTTAGAATATTATAGCATTGTGGCCTGCTTAAGTACCGAAAAATAGCAGATATGGTCCCCCATATGAACTGCTTGGGAACCACTGTCTTAAGCTATTTAATTTGCATCACCATTTAATCTTGCAGGATTTAATATGGAGACATTCCTGTTTCTTGTCTGGACTTTGAACTTGTTTGCTTTGTTTATTTAAGAGTTTAGACTGCATTTTCTTATCTGGACATTTTGCCTTGTTAAAGCTTGTTGGCTTTGTTCAAGGACTTCTAAATGGCTTTGTTAAATGGTTTTGAGTAAGGGAATGGTAGGATGCATTGGAAAGGATTTTCTAATTTTACATGAAAATTGAAATCAAAATTCATGTTGGTAGGGCCTATACTAAAGGCTACTTTATATTGCCTTTTAATATCAGAGTTTATTTGAGTGTTGTTCCATCAGTGAAGCCATTTTTCAATGTTGCTTTCATCTCAGATACTGGGGAAATTTAGGCTTACTAACCGATATTTTCTTCATCCCTTTCTTGTGATTTTATGTTGATTTTGGAAATGCTTGTTTAGCTCACCTGTTACTATTTATATTAGAAAAGTCACCATTACCAAACTGAAAATTGTGCAGGCTTATTAATTGTCACCTACAACGGTACTATTACCGGTAATCCAGTTAGGGTTAGGGTTAGGCAGCTATAATTAAACTAATTAAAATCAACTAATTAAAGGACTAGTGCAATGAGCTTAATCAATTCAGTGTCCTATGGACTTTGGCTATCAGGCTGAGGCTGTTGCTGTTGTGCAGCCAGCCTGCTTCTGGACGATTTTGGCCTGGAACTGCCAGGGATTATTTTTCAATATTTTGACCTTAGTGTAGATTTCAATTGAAAGTTGTTTATATTTAACAACAGTGGTTGCTTCAATGTAGATTTGATAATGGTTCAATATGATTCAATATATTTCGAGAAGAATAGAATAGATATAAGCTTGTAGTCAGACTCAAAGAACTCTTCAAATTGTGTGACAGTTGGAATTAATTACTTATTGTGGATATATATACCGTATTTTTCACTCATTGCCTGCAGGCTATACAATTTTTAAAAACAAAAACGTCAGGTGCGGGCATTGCTGAGGTATGGGCAATCTGGATCAAATTTTACAGAAATTGTGTCAACAGACAGCAGCTCTTTCCACTACAAATCCTCATACCCTTCCCATCCATTTCCTTTCCCATCCTTCTTCCCCAATTAGCCCTACCTATAGTGCTTAATGGGCAAATGCACTAAAGAAGGCATTGTTGTGTTACCGATGCAGCAGTTTCATGCATGGCTGATTCTCATTGGTGGATATAATATAAAGTGTAGCAGGTGTCATATAAATAAAGTTCCACTATAAAATAAGTTCTGCAACAAATTATGATTGGTTCATTTGAATTTGTCAATTACTTATAAGCTCTGCCTACCCATAGTAACCATAGCCTTACCGAATTCAGGTTGTAAATTTATAACCTATCGGTTATAAACTTATGACCTATTGGTTATAAATTTATGACCGAATAGGGTTAGGATATCCTATATTTTATAAGAGGAAATATAATTGTACGTATAATTATAATTTTGGTTCCTGTAGCAACAGCTGCACCCCAGAATCGAATTTATAGGGGAACAAAATTTATATGACACCGGGGACGGCAGGTGGGTTGCAACAGGTGGTCTGTACACCTTTCAGGGAACTAACCTGATTTGTTTATTTAAGACTTCCTTAATGGGAAAGTTCCATTTCAACTTACACATATTTGGGCAATTGTTCTCAGAGAATGCCAGGAAAGTTTCAGTTTATCTGCTGCCAGCTGTATCAAGTTACATTGGCTGCTGCAGCTGTCAGAAATGTTTGTACCTGTCAGCAGTCTTGTACCAGTGTGACCCATTGGTGTAGCATGGGTTGACACTGCCCAGGGGCCAGGGCATAAGAGCCCTGTGAGGAGTAAAACAAGGTAATTGGCACTAGGGTTTCTCCTGCATACCTTTGCTTTGTTAGCGCCATGGACAAGTTTATTTCTCTTTCTTCCAGTTAGAATTCTTTGCCTCTAGCCTACAAATTTTTTACCTCTCAAAACGCTGCCATTAGGAACGTGCCCCCACAGAAGGAGGACCGCCTCTCACCACCCCTTCCTACGCCACTGCCCACTGGTATGACCCTGCTCAGACTCTATCGGTAATGATGTAACATCTCCAGCACCATGGACTTGTAGTAGCATAACTACCGGGCAGAGTCAACACGGAGCCCAAGCAGCTGACCAACCCTGGGCAACTGACCAACCCTGGGCAGCTGACCAGCCCTGGGCAGCTGACCAGCCCTGGGCAGCTGACACTCATCTACAGGCACTCTGATGGCATTACCGGCATACAAAGAAAGTACAACCTATAAAAATGAGGAGGGCACTCAAAGATACCATGATTGGTAGTAGAGGTCTGCACCGGGTGGGGAGGACAAAATCCTCCCGCCCCCACCTCATGATGGCCGATACAGTCCCCACCCCAATGCTTTTGTCTCCAACCGCCGCCCGTCACCGTGAATTGGAGGGTGCAGGCGATGTTAGGTGTGGACAATGGGAGGGTGGACAATGCGGATAATGCGGATAATGCGGATAATGCGCATTATCAAGGGTGAGGGCTTTCTGATTCAAATTTTACAGGATATATATTTTTAGCAGGCAATAGGTGGGTGTGGACTATCCACGGGTGTAGGCAGTGTGAACAAAAATATGGTATGCACACACACACACACACACACACACACAAACACACACACACACACACACACACACACACACAGTCTTTAGCATAGACTTGAAAAACAGATTTTTCTGTAATGCAGACCATTTTGATTTGATCATTTCAGACTCAATCGGCTTCTTTGTCCTTTTGTTTTAACTTGAGTGCATTTTTCTTGGCCCCTGAAGTGGATGCTAACAGGGTTTTACTGCATAATCTTCCATAATACTATTTAGCTCACAGTAGCTTTGATGAAAGTTGCCTTGGATAGTTAATTTTTAGTAAAATATTTGAATTGGTAGAAATTCTATGTTCATTGTTCAGGCTTATTTCATTTTAAAAGAAACACGTTTTTCTAAGATGAGACACTGTGAAATAGCAGAAGTGTTTGTCATGAGTCATGGTTGGCCATTGAGGATGTTGCATTCTGTTCTGATATGAATTATAATGAATTTAAAACCAGAGTTGATCTATGCACTTGATCAAAGGAGCTTGGCAATTGAATACCCCGGTAAGTGATTGGTGAGCACTTCTAGTAAGAACTTCAACATCTCCTTTCTGAAGTGTCTACATGATCCATCCAGGCAGATCATGATCATCAATCTGTTTTTATTATGTCAGAAATCTTACCCAAAATCTGTATTTATTCAGAACATTGGCTAATAGGTTAAAAACCCTATGACTTTTATAGAGAAGCATTTGGAATATTACCTCTGTTTGATCCTTATTAGGCTTCAGTCTCTGAATGAAAATTTCTTTGCTTTTTCATGGTTTACAGCTCAGTATTGATAAATTAGCTTATTTCTATGGCTCTGGAGTTGATAGAAATATTTGAAGTTGCTGCCAATTGGGGTAATAATATTGCAGACAGCATGAGATACATGTATTTGCCTATTTGCCAGGGTTCATAATTTATGATGAAGTAATCATTCATCATACATGTACTGTGTGTATGGTCCTGGATATAGTTTATGCCATTGCAATTAAATCAGGATATGATTGGTTGCCTGCATACTATATTTAATTAGAGCAGGAATGCTGTTTGATATAATTGCAAGCATATGTTACTGTCTTGTGGTTTTTATTTACTTGTGGCAACCAGACCAGCCATAGTGCTGTGCTTTATGGTCTGCATATTTCATATTTTGCTGGACAAGCCAGTAAACCAAATATGATCTGAATTCAAGTGTTTTGGTTTCCTTGTGAGCAGTTTCTGCAGTTGCTTATATCTGTAAGATAATCTTGGATATCATACCATCATGGTGTAACGATCGAGATGAAGCATTTTCCCTGTAAATCTGATTTTCAATACCGACGCCTCGGTTAAGTTGAAGAAGGGGTTTATGTGCGGTGTGTATGTTCTATTGCAGCCGTACGGATTCATGGAGTCTCCAGTGTCATATTCAAGCATCGAGGACGTAAACGTAATATCCCGTTGGGATGCTGGACAGAAATTTTGCATCCGAATCACAGTATCAGATGGATCGCTTCTGCTGCAGGTTAATCTCTTAACCTCTTGTCTTCTGTTTACCATTATGCATTCAGCTTGATATGTTGTTATACCTTTTTCATCTAAAGAATTGTCAAAATATAATAAATAGATTAGCAGTTCGGTTTTACTGGAAGGAGGTAGGTTTGGATTATTCTAACCCCTAGATTTTTAGGGGTTACTATTTCGCCGGAAATCAGAAGGATCAAAGACCGGCCCATTTTTAAAAACAGACTGAAAAACCATCTATTTCGGGAGTCATACCCTTTGTAAAGCGCCTTTGTCTTTGGCCCTGCTATGCTTACGGCACTATATAAATAGTCCAGTATACATACATACATACAGAGTTACAGACATACAGACAGACATACATACAGACATACATACAGACATTAGTTTCAGTGAGGGGTTGGTTGTTGGGTGTGTAAAATTAAAATTTTCGACCACCATAGTTAATGACTGCATAGTGTGCCTTCATTGCAGTGCAGTCTACTAAGCATGGGTTGGTTGGAGATAGGCAGTCTAGCCACTTGCATGTTTTTTAAAATATGTGAAATGAACCATTAGGAGGTTTGGCTTGTTTGCGTTGGTTATGGTCCTTTATCAGATGGATAGTCAGAGGATGATTAGCCAAATGATTTTCAGATAACAAAAATCGCAAATATAGGGCAATATCAATCGACTGCATAGTATGCATTAGCAGGCTTGTTCATTGCTAAGCAACTGGATATGTGAACAGCTGCATGTAACATTAATAGACGAAATGACGTAGATGAGGATAGTTTAGACAGTAAGAGATATGTTTGTACGGGGCCCTTCTTGGTTTGGTGTTTTCCAAATATAGTTGCGTTTTCTTTATAGGCCATTTTAGTTGACTCATTTAATTATATAGTCTGTGTGTAGATGAATATCCAGTTATCCCAGGATATTGTAATCGAAAAGTCTGGGATTAATTTCATGAGTTAATGATTCAGATGATATTTGCTGGATTAAGAGATATTTTGACCACTTCCAATACTCAGACATTTTAGCAGTTAGAACAGGGTGCTTACAAACCTCAAAACTGGGAACTCATGGATTTTGGCATTTGGAAATGATTACCAAGTAATTGTGCATACTAAGTAGATTTACTGTAGCACTTTTGGGTGGCATGTGACGTATCATTCAATGATGCTGATGATGCTGATGATGATTCAGATTTAGTTACTAATTGCTGGATTAAGTGAGATAGAGTTTTTGTCTGGAAAACACTGCTAAACTGAAATCAGGAGACATGGAAAGCAAGATCAGTTATGGCAAATGAGTTAGAACAGGGATGCTTTACAGACCTGGAAAACCTGGGAACTCAAATGGAAATTTTTGGCAAATTCTGGAAAAGTCATCATTTAAAATGGCTCAGGTTGTGTGATTGTGATGTAACTCAGTGTATTTGTGTCCAATTCACGTTGAGCAGTCAGTTTATCCGTCATAATGAAGTGTTTATAATGCAACAGGTACCAAAAATGACAAGTGAATTGTTTCTAATTTTTAACTTAATTGTTGTTGAAGTTTAGGCTGGAAGAGCGAGATCCCTTTGTTAGCTGCATGCATAAATCAAGTATCAAAGCAGCATGCGGTTATGCATATTGTTTAGTTTATAAATTTTTGATCACCATCAGTTTTTCATAGAATACAGTTTTATACTATACTTTGCACCCAATAGTGGCAGTTTATGGGGACCGACTAATCATGGGGCAACCATTTGTTGTTAGGGTAAACATCTCAGAAACATGTCAGAAATTGTGGTCTCAAAAAACACCGGAAAACTCAGGTCAATCTTAAAATGTCAAACTGTCTTTAAACACCCTGAAATTGTTTTAGAAAAATTAGCACAAGACATTCTGATCAACTGAAATAGAAATAAATTTGATGCCAGCAAATTTTTAGGGTTGGTTGGAAGTTTGTGATCTGCCAGTTTTGAAGTTTCTGAACAAAACCAAATTTTGCCAACCACTCATGGTGATATTCTGTTGTTTATAAGACCTAGCTGGGACACAATCCATTGTTTAAGCAGATCTTTTTTATTTAGCTAACTTTCAGCTCTGAAAACTTAAAGATTCCATTGCAAAATTCTAATGCATATCTATGAAAACTCAGTCTCAAATGCTTTCTGGCGCATTTGTCTTTCCCTTAATGAACTTTGTGAAGTTTGTGCTCTTGGGGCAGTGTTCTACGACAGTATTGCTCATACCATAATGCTGTGATGTCATTGACCCTGTCATCTAGGCTTAAGAAAGGCTGAGCGCCAACTGCTGCTGTTGTGAAAGGTGCTGAGCGCCTAAGAATAAGCAGCTGCTGTTGTGTGGCTTTTGCAAACAAAAGTAGACCATATCATTTTGCATATAGAAATGCCATGATTACTTTTTACTTGTATTGCTGTAACTGCTTTCCTCCCGAACTTTAATGAACATTTAAAGTAGAGATCCCAAGACTTTTAGTTCTGCCTCTTGCAAAGGTGGGTCTGAATGTGTCTTTACTAACTGTAACTTAATTTTATCACATTTTGTGTTATAAAAATTGTACATCAAAATTTAGGCTGTAACTAGTACCTGTAAGCTATCATTTTGCAAGTAAGTGATTACATTTAAAACAGTGGACAATGGACATGCAATTGATTACAAATAAATTTTAATTTGACTTGTTAAGACTTGTTCTAGTTGCTGTAGCCAACTGGTTCTTTCCTTCCGTTTACCTTGAAGTTTTGAGTTCGGTTCGGTTCGGGTTCTTCAAAAGTAGGGTTTTCGGTTCTTTAAGAACTGGTCTGCCTCTGATCTAGACCCAAATTCCATTCAAAATCTGTCATTCTGTCCTTCTCCCTTGGTTATCAATGCAGCATTTGAGCTGAATAGTAAACTTAGCAGTGTATGTGAAACCATCTGTCTACATCAGACAGAAAATAACACTTTAAATGTTTTGATGGTTTTTGTTCTTTTATTTACATTTTATTCACATTTTTGGAGGCTCCATTTCTACACGATTTTCTTTTTTTGCCATAGTCTTTTGATTTCCTCTTCAAGTGCTCTTTGTTTCTATTCATTCCTTATTCTAAAAGTGTTTAATGTCAGATTGGAGTTGATAACAAAAAGTAGTATTACTTACTGCTCTATTTGTCGACTATTTATGTTGTTTATGAAACTGTTTCGCCTCCCTTGTGGATATAGTTGTGTGTGTGTGTGTGTGTGTGTTTGTGTCTTTGCAGGCAAAGAATTCCTATCTCCGTGACCAGTGGCTCCATTCGATTCAGTGGAAGGTATGTAATGTTTTACTTTTTCCATTACCCATGTTTTATTGATTGATTGATTGATTGATTGATTGATTGAAAGCTTTATTCACATTTATAGCAGAATCCAGATTTTATTATTTCTAGTCTCATTTATTGTATTTGATATGAATATAAAAAGTCAGACTTTGACTTATAATAATAATAATAATTATTATTATTATTATTATTATTATTATTATTATTATTACATGGCTGTTACCAAAAAGTTAGGAGCAATTGCACGGAGTCCAGCTATAAAAATATAAATAAAATAACAGTAATCGTATGCAAACAAGCAAAATGAATGGAAAACAATCTATGGTAGAAAAGCTTGTTCTTGAAGAATGACAGAGACCTCGATTTCACAGATAAGGTAGATATTTGCTGTTATACAACAGACAGCTGTGCTAATGGCATCATTTCAGCTTTGTTTATTTTAAAAAATTAATCTGTATTAATCTGTATTAATCAGACGCCTATGATAATAATAACATGAGGAAACCAGGATGCAATCCTCTAATGCTGCAAATACAGGCTGGAATGACTTGATTATAACGTTCAATAATAATTATTATGATAATGCCACAAAACGTTGTGTGGTGTTTGGCCATGAATAAAGTAGGAAATGTCATTGGATTTTAATTTAGAAAACCATCACATCAATTTGGCCAAATCATTTGGCCACAATTAAATTATGTTAAGGTAACTGCTAGTTGTCTCTGTGCAAACTATTAGATGGTGTTATTCCTCTGGCCTGATGAAACTGCATATAATGGATTGTTGTTTTTGTTTGTAAATAATATTATTTGTTTGAATTACTCTCTATTTTGAATGTCTTTCCTGTGTGTAGAGATATATACTAAAATATGACAAGCTCCTAAAGAATGCCAGTAGAGTGGATGTACTTATTAAGGAGATAAAGGTAAGAATAATGCATTTTGTCCTGATTGTTAGTTAGCCTTCAGAAAAAAAGACACTATAGGACTTATAGTGCTGTTGTCTCAGATATAATATGGATCCTACTAATAATACTACTTCTCTATTTGTCTCTGGTCTCTGTCTCTGCCTCTCTTTCTCTGTTTTTCTGTCTGTCTATAGTACTATACCTGTCTGTCTGTCTGTACCTGTCTGTCTGTCTATACCTGTCTGTCTGCCTCTCTCTCTCTCTCTCTCTCTCTCTCTCTCTCTCTCTCTCTCTCTCTCTCTCTCTCTCTTGCTCTCTCTCTCACACACACACACACACATGCACAGAATGATCAGTTGGTTGGCTTTCATAGCAAACAACAGTCTTTGTGACTCATATTTGACTTGTCTTTCTCATGAGAATTTGTTTAAAATCGCCAGTTGATTTCAGCCTATCTTCTACAATTTAAATACCCGCCCCTTACAATGTTTATGAGGTTTATGCTTGCCTTTGTTTTTGGTAATCCTACAGATTAGGGTTTCTTTTTAAAATACTGTCTTGGGGATCGGATCTGAGCTAGTGTTAATGGCAATGGCATAGTTATTTATTCCGTGGTTATGCAAAATGCAGGCTGGAAACATGTGCTTAGATGTAACCTGTTGCTGCCAATGACTGATTGTGTGAGACCTGTGGAATTTCCATTTTAGTCTTTTATAGGTTTTTTTCACTGCCATGTCTTTGGCATGATGAAGGCCAGTTCTGAATGCATTTTCAAACTGTATAAAATCACATTTTAGGACAAATTGAAATTTCTGCTAAATCAGATTCCTTTTGCAGAACTATGTGATGTGAATTTAGCAGTTTTTCACAGTTTGATTTGATTAGAGAGGCCTGTGTAAGTTGTAAGTTAGGTGTAATTAACCAGCCAATGATGTAGTTTGTTACAATTGAACTTTTTAATAATTTGTCATTTGCTGACTTTTCAGTCATCAGACGCCATTGGTATTTACTGTAAAATAAGGAAATTTATTTAAAGATGGCCACAGGCACTGCAACCACTAGCGGTGCCTAATATAAGAAAATTTCAGCTTTAATTTTAGTTTGGTTTCAGATTAAATTTTTGTTTCAGCTTTGGGACAAAATTTGTTTGTTTAGTGTGGATACTAAATTTTCCTGTGTATGACTTACAACATATTTTCCATGACTGAACTCAGCTATTTCCAGCTCTCAAGACTTTAGTTGTGGCTCACAATAGAAGTGTTTTAGCATCTACCTATATGTCATGGACATTTGAATGAAAATGAGTATTCTGATTTGTTAAAGATAGGATTTCAAATTTAGTGAAATGTTTACCGAGTCGAGTCGTATGGTGGGATAACCCTGAAGGTGGGAACTTGGAATGTAAGAAACGGAGGAGGAAAGATCCAAAGAGGTGTTGGGGAACTTTTAACTGCGAGACTAGCAAAAACAGTCGAGGAGATAGAAAGACACGATGCCCGAATACTGGTGGTGACACTTGAGGCAGAGCAGGTAGACATAATAATTGTACAGGTCTACATGTCAACCTCTTCTTTTTTTCTTCTTTTTCTTCCATCATCTATGATGACGATGAGTTTGATACGAGATGACTCCAGGTCTTCCTGTCTCTTGCCATGTGTGTTGCTTCTTCTAAGTTCAGATTTTGTTTTCCGACATCTTCTTTTATATTATCTATCCATCTCTTAGCTTCTCTTCATCTACTTCTGTTTCCCTCAATATGACAGTGCAGAGCTCTCAGATGCACACATCAACCTACATGTCAACAAATGGAAAACATATACGAGTCACTGGAGAACGTAATTGGGAAATGAAAAAGTAACAAGCTACTTGCTAATAATGGCAGACTGGAATGCTGTGGTGGGGGAAGGATGGCAAGAAAAGTGTATGGGAAACTTTGGCCTTGATATCCAAAACGATAGAAGAACAACACTTATAGAATAATTCTATAGCAACAGACAGAAGTTTATAATGGCCAACACATGGTTAGATGGTTCAAGTACGATAAAAGAAGAAGATTTGCAACATGGAGAACACCTGGAAATGGGAAACGATGCCAGTTAGACTACATCATGGTAAGAGAAAGATGCTGAAGCAGTGTGAAGAACTCCCACTCATACCCTGGAACAGATGTGGACATGGACCGCAGCCTGGTGGCAATGAGAGCAACCATCAAGCTTAAATAACCTGAGAAGTAAAACAGAAATACACCTGTGATGGGACTGGGAGCAGATAAGCAAAATAAACAGATATTTGTGTAAAGCGTGGAGGAACATCTAAAAACAAACTTACAACATGATACAACCAGTTTGTTAGTTAGTTATAGGCTGGTTTATATAGCGCTATTGAACTCAGGCTGGCTGTACCTCCACCGCCACGTGCTGCAGTATTCGGCGAGAGATCAATGACGCATGGGAATCCTATTCTGTGGAACATGCTGCCAAGTGATATTACCACAGAGATTGACTCTGAACGGTTCCTGCGGAAACTCAAAACATTCTTTTTTCAAAAATCATTTGGACTGTAAAGCGCTTTTGATTTTGAACTACTGTATATTCATGTTTACTGCACTATATAAATTGGCTTGTTTAATAATAATAATAATAATAATAATAAATAATATTGTCCTAGAGGGCTAGAGTCAAGAGTGCTTTACATTGCATCAAAGGAGTGTCCGAACAAGTGCGTTTTTAGTCTCTTAGTTAATGTTTCCAAGTTGGTAGCATTGGTGACACTGTCTGGTAACGCGTTCCAGACAGCAGAAAAGTTTTGTGTGAATTATTGCGTGTGCGCGCACTTGTGTGCCCTCGTATGTGTGTGCGTGTGTTGTCTTAAGAAATTGATGTATAAATGGAACCAATGTAAGTTGGAATGCATTGAAAGATGCAATGTTAGTGATTCCAAAGAAGGAACTAGGATACAAGAACATTAACCATGCCATGAAACCATGGGTCACAACAGAGATGATAGCAAAGATGGATGAAAGAAGAAAATGGCAAAGGTAGAATACAGAAGATGCAGTAAAGGAGTACAAAAGTCTAAACAACGAACTCCAACGAGAAATTGACAAAGCAAAAGAAAAATGGCGGACAGAGCAGTGCAGAGAACTGGAGGAAAACTGCAACGCCAGGGAAAACATAACAAAGTATATGCAAAGGTGGAATCACTCAACAAGAAAAGAGGAAGGGCAACCGCAGCAGTGAAAGACAAGAATGGTATTCTCATAACTGAACCCAACAAAGTAAGAACAAGATGGAAGGAATGCATAGAAGATTTGTCCTGTGCACAAGAGAAACCACTGACACTGGATGAAGATGAAGCAGAGATTGCAGTGGATGATATTGGACCAGAAATCTTGGAAGAAGCAATAATTGCAGCGATCAGGACATAAAGAACAGCAAAGTTGAAGGAATTGGCAATATACCTGCAGAAATGCTCAAGAATCTGGGTGAAGGGGCAACAAGAGAATTACGGTAGTGAGGCTGCGTCAAGAAATATATCGGACCGGAAGATTATGAATTAATAGCACAGCCACCACACCACAGATATGCAGTAATGTACTGTGTTGTGCTCCTGTAGCAATCTTTCCAATGGTATTTTGTTCAACAGTATTTATTCTGATCTTGATTCGCCATCAGAGCGTAATCGAGATTACAGCGTAACACTGGACGATAATGTTCAGATATTTTCAGATGATATTTTGCCAGGGTCCTCTGAATTTCCCATGGCTCTTATTTCTTAAAGTCTTTAAACTGTGCTTTTATGATGTTTTGATTTTTTTACCAGCAAGATAAATAACTTGCAAGCTTTTGTTTTCCAGAACATGGTTGATATGTCGCTTACGACTCCTATACAGGATGTCAGCGTGCACCAGTTTCCGCTCGATCTGGTTTCACATCTACTCCAGGAGGTCAGAGTTTATTACCAGTAGTCTCTGCAATGAATCATGACTACTGATATTCGTGATAACTGGTTTAACATTTCTTGAAAATCTAGTTTCAAGGAATGTTCCTACTGGCCTGGTGAGTTTTTAAGTCCACATAAATGGAATCCATGAGAAGTTGAGAACCTCTGTGCCTTAACAGCAGAAAAGTGAAGTGTGTATTGCATGTGCGCACACTTGTGTGCTCTCGTATGTGTGCGTGTGTTGTCGTAAGAAATTGATGTATAAAACACTAGATATCAGAAATCAGGCTCTAGAACAGTTTTGGTTAGGTTGATGTGTCCAGTGGAAGTAAATGAATTTTTTTAAAGTAGAATTAAGTTTATACGTGATGCTTCAAGTGCTTTTCGTAATGTTTCAGAATGTGAATAATATCAGCCAGTCGGCTCACGAGCAGATTTTCATGTCTCTGGCACCGCTGCTGGAAATGAACAATCCAACTCAGGAGATCTGTGGATTCTTTATTAAGGTACTCGGTTTTTTGTCTGCATTGTGAATCAGAGTCCATGTCGTCATTAAATTGTACCTGGAGAAAATGTTGTAAACACAATTAATGATGAAGCATCATGTTTCTGACTAGCTATTGCCACTAATGAGTTGGCAGAGAGAAATTATGATGATGATGATCATGATGATGATGATGATGATCATGATGATGATCATGATGATGATGTTTAATGCTTGTCTAGCCATTTATAATGTTGAGGTGATGATATGATTACAGTGCTGGCTTTCAGTCCCTCATATATCCCATGAATCTTGACAAACCATGCAACTCTATAACTTATGCTGTGTTCATTAGTCATGTGTGTTTAAGCATGTGTATAAGTTATTTCTATATAATTACCATAGAGATAGAGTTGAAACTAAGTAGAAAGTCTGATTTCTACCAGTTTCCACTTATTTTATGAGTTACATCATCAGTGATTAATTCATCACAGACAGTTTGTATAATTGAAAATGTTGCACTGCTGATAATATGAGCATAGTTTTCCAGTAGATCTATGATATCATCCAATTTTTTCCCAGTAGATCTATGAGATCGTCATATTTTGCCCATAGGATGTTGTTATACTGACTTCAGAACAGAATGTTAAAAGAGGTTTTTCCATTCCTCATTTTCATGTATCAAGATATTTTTGATGGCAGTGACTTGTTTGATATAATGTGAGATTCCTTTGAGACTCTTAAGGTTTTTTTGTATTAAGTGCCATTAACTGAAGGCATTTGGAGAAGCACTGTGATTATTGCTAACCTGTTGTGAACATGACTTTAATCATGTTAGGATGCGGTCACCAGTGCATCATCATCGTTTCTGTGACAACGCGCTATAAAAATAGACCGTATATTGCGTGTGCGTCAGTATCAGTAGACATTTAATGTGGCATCAGGCATGTTCGATAATTGGAACCAGATTACGTAAAGGGTCAACTGGTACAGCGAAGTACGGGGTACCAGTGCAATTCTAAGCATTTCTGTGTATGTCAACGGGGCTGTGTTTAATGTTTGTTGCAGCACTGTAAAGACTGTCCCCGATCGAAGATCATAATTGAACTGTTCACCCCAGTTGTTCACAGAATTCTCAAGCACAATGTGGTTCGTTCTTATTGTTATTTCTATCCTATGCTGGTAAAATCAACAGGCAATTTAAATGTCAGATGTCCGTATAATCCTGAATGATTTGTTAATTGTTAATGATGAAGGGTGCAGGCTTAAGATGATTACAAGACCAGACATGATAATTTCTCCATATGGGATAATTTACACCATATGTGATAAATTACACGGTTATTTTCCCGGAGTTGATAATTTCCCTAACCTCCTGCCTTATGGCCCTGCTTTATCTTGTTAATTCAATTTTATGCTGACATTCTAAATTTCGAGATTTCAGTCTTCTGATTAGGTTTCATAGTCAACAACAAAGCTGTCTTTTTCTCATAAAAATGAGCTGTATAAATTATTGTTTACATTATTGGATCATCTTTCTCACAGCTTTTTTCTCACAGTAGAAGTGCATCGTTGGAGGAGGAGCTGTATAAATTATTAATTTTTATTTTTAATTTTTGATATTTAATTGTTGACCTGGGATTAGTTTATTCATATCCTATGCAGTCTTTGTAAATTGGTTAGCCTATGGTCTTCACGTTGACCATCCTCTTTGTATGAAACAGGATGTGATGCTGAAACGCTCGTGTATTTAAGCTGATTGTATGTCATTCAGGACTTTGGCAAATACCCTCGAATGCGAGCGTTTATACAGGAGTATATACAAGCACTGAGCGCTCAAAATGACGGAATTTCTGTGACTCAGAATTTTGTGAAGAGGTCAGAAATTGTATTTATTTTTATTCTCTGCAGGTGTTAAATTTGCTAAAAAAAAGAGTCTATCCTTTATACTTTGAATTCAAGACATGATTTTTTTGCATTCTAGTTGTCTAAACAGTAAACTCGGTTGCTTCTGCTATTCAATATTTTTTTGTCTTCGTTGGTTGCCGTTTTATGCAGTTGTTACTGAGATGGTAATTTATCTGCGTCTTATCTTCGGTTCTGTTGATACACAGCATGCATGGAATGTGCAGCATTTGTCCACATCCTCGGGTCTTGCCGAACCTAATTGCCGTCTGCCTCGCTGCAATATACAACTGCTACGAGGAAAAGAAGCGGTGACTAATTTGTGTTTACTTCTTTCGATTTAGTTGACTTCCTACTCGACAGATCTGTTGTTTTCGATTCTGATGCTTTGTATGAAGGCGGTTTAATTAACATTTAGTAACTTTTCTTGAATGTGAATGGTTAATTAACTATTGAATGGTTAATTAATTATTGAATTGTTAATTAATTATTGAATTATTGAATGATTAATGTAATTATTGAATTGCTAATTATTTATTGAATGGTTAATTAATTATTTATTGAATGATTAATTAATTATTGAATGGTTAATTAAGAAGAAGAAGAATTAATTATTGAAAGGTTAATTAATTAAATCATGTTGATTTGATGTCACATTTGCTGACTAGTGAGTTTTAAAAAAAGATAATTATTTCAATGAAGTGGAATTTTTGTGCTAAGCTTGGTTTGATTTTCTTAAATTTTTGTCAGTATTTCTTAATTTATTTATAGGTTAATTAATTAAACCATGTTGAGTTGATGTAATTTGTTCAGTGTTTATTTTAAAAACCTTGATATTTATTTCAATGTTTGGGGACAAGATTTGTCTCTCTAAGCTTGTTTTGATTTTCTTCCCGAGCCAACATATACAAATTTTTGGGGTGGAATTCTAAAACTTTGGGGGGAATTCCCCCCCCCAAAAAAAAAAAACAGGCCTAGAATAAACACTGCCGGTGTTGCTCTACGGAGTAGAATCATGGACTCTGACCTTGTCCACAATCAGGAAACTGGATGCCTTCCATCATTGGTGCCTGAGAAGAATCCTTTGAATATCGAATATCGTACACCTTGCATACAACAAATGGAGAGTTGTTCCAACATACAGGAAAAGAACCCATATCCATAAAAATATGAAGCAGGTGTCTCCATTACTTTGGGCTTGTTGCAAGAGCAGCCCCAAACATGGACCATGCAAGAGAGGCCTGCAGGAAGTTATTAAAGGTCCCCCAAAATCATGGAAATGACCAGTTGGTCACCCAAGAATTATCTGGACCAGAACAATTCCATCTGACCTGGCTCCTTGTAATGTTGGACTTTTCTCAGCCTGGAAGACAGCTCAAAACCGAGATGCTTGGAAATGCTTGGTGGAAAAAGCTACGCCCCGCCCCCCGCCAGCGAGCTTGCCGATGATGATGATGATGATGATGATGATGATGATGATGATGATGATGATCTCTCTTTTGTTTCTTAAGATTTTTGCACGAAGCTTTAAATAGATTCTCAATCATCTTATGTTTTGATTTTCGACAGAATTCAGACTCTGATCAACAATGTGAATCAGAGCGCCGAACTGAGAGACTTGGACCATCGTCTTAAAACATATCTCGCCATATTTGAGACAACGTGAGTAATGGTTTGATAGTCGAGACACGTAAAAGCATGAAATTGATATTGTTTGGTTTAATCAAAGTGTGAAGGTTCTTAACCGGTGTGCGCTCCTCAATTTGAATTGGCTCACTGGGCTTAACCTGCGTTAGCCTTGTTCATTTTTACACTAAATCTGTTTGAAATACAGGATTAGGTTTCCATTTTCGCAAATGTTTTGGTTTTATACATATATTATTATTATTATTTCCCTATGGAAAATCATGTTATTTAGACCATCTGCATACGCTTTCTAGTGATTTTATGTTAACGTGAACAATTAATTGCCCAGCATCACTGACAAGTCAACAGAATGTGATGTAATGTAATAGAGCATTTATATAGCTCCTCCTCTGGGCCAGCGCTCAGAAGCGATCCCACTGTGATCGCTTTGGATGGGAAATAGGTAGGTTTTGAGACATTTCAGGGAGAGTATGCTGGTATTTTTGGTTACAAAAGCACGCCTGTGCTAGCATCAGGTGCTTGCCAGAGGATCGCACCTACTTTACAAAGCCTGTTGCTGAAATGGAAATAGATATAGTGGTACTCAGGTCAGACTGGCCATTGCTGTCTTGATTGAATGAATAAATGCAACTGTTTTTTCATATGCATGTAGCAATCTTGTGTGTTTTGTGTAATAGAACTATCCGTGTTTAGTAAATGCCGCCCTGTTTTGAAGAATTTGCCGGTATTGGATTTTGTGATGTTCTTGAATTCAGGTCTGAATATGCTGACTGGAGACCATGTCTTTCCAGCCTCCTTCAACCCATTCCATTTCCAGATGAGTGAGTATCTTGTGCACTTTTCCACGCATCGAGCCCTCTAGGAACGTCTTTTTTAGTTTATGCTGAGCCACGTTAAATTTTCCAGCGGAGGTTTTAGTTTTAGACAATTCTTTTCTCACTTCCACTTTTCAGCTTTCTTTTTAGCCATGAATCTCACTCAGCTAGCTGTACATTTTTCTGTGGTTTGTGTTTCAGTGCATTGGTCCATCCATTGTTTGCTTTGTGAGTAAATTTCTTGTTACTATCAAAATTTGTTGTAAAGTCAAAAATATGGTAGTTATTGCAGTTCTGGTGTGCTTCTTTGTCAAGAACCAGTGGAGATGTTAAGCTGCATAGTGGATTTGAAGACACAGATAATGTTTGTAGTTGTTGATGTAGTGGTTTGAAATGATATTTTGAACATTGTTTTAAACGAATGAATAGTTCACCTGTTATCCACCACTGCGTCTATGGTGATTTTGCTGGTAGAAGTCCAATCAGTGAAACTAATTAACATCCTTGGAAAGTTCCATCTATGTCACTAAGAATCAACAAGTAGACGTTATATTATAGGATTTAACCCTTTACCCATTCATTTATTTGTAACGTAATGTAAAGTGGACAAGTATTCTTGGGGCAAACGGGAAAAGAGTTAATTATAAGCCTTTATTAAAATGCTAGGCAATTGAAGACTTGAGTTAGAATTATGGATATGAAATTTGAAATATGTGAGCATTTGAAAGCTCTAGAGAAGAGTTATTCACTGATGCTTTGTAGATTTGGTTTAAGATTTCTTTCTTTTTTAGATGAATTTGCCCCTTTAAGAAGTAATTGTCTTTTCGAAGACTCTCCACAGACACGGAATTTGGGGGGATTCAATGCTTGTGTTGTGTTCCAAGAATGATTATAAGAATTTGCCTTTGAAACTTGATTTTTTTTTGTGTTTTACACAAAATAAATGATGTAATTGTGTAGTTGTTTTTCTTTATGCTATCTAACTAAATGATGTCTATAAAACAGATATGCTACAGAAATGCAGCTGTACAAATGTCTTAAAATTATATATTCTCAAAAGAAAAATAGTCAGTAACGTAGCTTGCTATGGAAAGTCTTGAAACAGGGTACAACTACAGCTGGTTACTGTACTACGAAGACTTCTATCGCAATGCCGCCAAAGCCTCTTTGTTTATCTCGCGCTGTTTTCAGTTAGTTGTTAAATCGACTATGAGCCCAAAGGGGATCTAATATATGATTGGAAACTAAAAATAATTAATTGAAAATAGATAGGGGCTTTCCCATGATATCCCGGGTTATGCCGTCTGCGATTGGTTTCCACTGCCCAAATTATCCCAGGTCTAGCCGTAAAGGGGTTAAGGACTTCCAGCGATGAATGTGAAAGTTTATCTCAGTATTGGCATCCATATCATTTGACAGTAAATTCCTAGAACAACTGTTGCTAATGAAACTCTTAGAGACTTGACTTTATTGTAAGTTACTTAATAAGCTCTCTTTTGGTTGCTAATTTTCATCAGTATGCTTAAGATTCGTAGACATTTTACACAGTTCTTCACTTGATTGTCATAAATATTTTCAATTAGTCTCTTGAAAAAAATTCTGAAGCACATTCAAGGTATTTTTTAAATTACCAAATGCTTGTCTTTGAATAGTGAATAGAAAACATTAATGTCCAGTTCTTAAAACTCAGAAATTGTATAACTACGCTACCCGTTGACACAGATTGGTAATGACAGATCTGGAAAAATGCACAATGAAAAAATGCACAATTCTATCCTTCGTGACAATTTATATAGCTCAGTAACATGGCAAGGGCCAAGGTCAAGAGCGCTTTACGTGGGACGGTCAAAACTCCGTGAAATGTTCAAGTAGACACACGAAAAGGCGTAACTTGGGCAGGTACAAACACCTGCGGGCAGCTATAACAGCGCTCCTAGCGAAGTCTACTAGTTGATGGTTTAATACCTATACTGTTGAACCTTCCTACAAAGAAGTGTCAGTGACTGTCCAGGTATATTCCAAAATGATATGTGGATTCATGCTTCCTTCCCACGTTACTTGTAAAACACCCCTGACTTTGGCCCTTGCTATGTTACGGCGCTATATAAATTGCCATGAACGATAGCAATAACAATGCTTAAAATGACACCGAGTTGTTGTGTTGTATTGTCTTCAGTTCCTTGGGTGTTGTTTTTGTGAGTTTCCATTGTGTTTTCTTTCTTCGTTGGACGCAGGCATTTTAAGCCAACGCTGAGCAACATCAGCCGAGATTCGAGATGTGAGGTCCATCAGGCAGTTCTTGGGATACGAGAGACTAAGGAAGGCTGGTTTGACCTGTACTGCCCTGGTGGGATTGCTTGCGAGGACGATGGGGACCTTTACAGTATTATGGTGAGTGGTTTGGTCTTTGGATTAGCCAAACCTGTATCGTGTTGCATTCATGTTAATGCCATTTTGACATTCGTGCTCAAAATTTTATATCAGTGTCGTATCTTGAGATTAGAAATGGGAAAGAACCCAAAATTTAGAGTTCTGGTTTGGTTTGGTTGGTTTGGTCTGGTTTAGTAAGGCAAGGGTTCTGTTCGGTTTGAGTTCTAGCCAAAATTTTAAGTTAAGATTCTGGTTCAAATTTTAGTTAAATTTCTAAATAAGAGTTTGATTCGAGTTCTAGTGAAAGTTATTAATATGTGTTTGGTTTAGTCGTAGTAATCTTATCAGATTATTAACCAGGCTGTTAAACGCTGTTTGTATAAAGTGGTTAAAGTTAAAATGATTTCTTACTTCTATCTTTTAAATTTGTTACATCTGTTAACAAATAAATAAATAACAAATCATGTTGCATGTCTTGTATATTGCAAATTTTTTTAACATCATTCTCATTTATTCTGCAACCTTTCCAGTGTTTACTGGTGGTCCAAGTGGCTGAGACTTTTTAAAATGCTAGGATCGTTACTTTTTACATACTTTTAAAATTCTTGCTTTGAAATTGAAATTTCTTATTCTGGAGCGCCAGCTGATGCTATTTTTCTCTCTACGCTTAACAGAAGGAAGATCAATATGGCAGAAACCGTTGTTGTGAACATATATAAACTGTGTACTGTATTTTAGATTGCAAGATCATAGAGCACTTATTATTTATCTTTAAAAAAATGTAAACCAAGATGGCCAAGATCGTGTTATTGTAACAATAAATTTTAAGTTGGAAATTAAATTCGAAAAACCATAGAATTCAAGTTCTGGTTTGGTTCGGTTTTAGTAAAGTGTAAGTTCAGGTTTGGTTCCGTTCCGTTCTAAAATTCTCACTATTTTAGAGTGTTGGTTCGGTTCTGGTTTGGTTTGTTCTTTTTGCACTTGATTATCCTTTGATGAAAAATTTTCTTCAACCCAGCACTGTTGATCCATATTCACCCGTTCTTTAAGTCACGGCGTTTGTATCCCAGAACTGTGTGTGAATGCCGCCATAGAGGTGGAACAGCGGCAGCATAGTGGCTGTTTCGATGCTGTATCCTTTTTCTCTTCCGGGATCGAGGAGTTGGTTGCTCGTTTACTTCTATTAAACAAAATAGATAAGCAAAAATAATATTTAAAAAATACTTGTTTTTTCATTTCAGCTCGCTAGCCTCGTCCACTGTTGCTGTAGACGCAAAAAGTTTTTCCAGCGCATGCTAAAGATGCTGGGAACGTGGCAGCTACTTGCGCTTCGAGAGAATGAAACAGCCATGGATGTATGTGCTTGCTTGGCGACCGTTAAGATTTAGTTTTCCATGTAATTATCTACTATTTTTGATGAGGTTATCAAGAGGGCACGATAGGGTTCTTGCAGCACAGCCGGAGGGTAGCAGGTTCGAATCTGACTGTGACCACAAACAAGTTGTTTACCCCTCACTTGCTATGCCCTTAGGGTTCTTCACTCTGCGACTGACTTATCATGTGTTAACAATCATGTAATAGTAATTATGAAAATGTGGCAGACGTTTATGAAAATTTATACTTAAACAGTAGTTTTTAGTAGATGGAACAATTTCAACCACCAGTTTAAAATTTTTAATATGGATTATAATGAGCAGTGCTGTAGGTCTATTACGTTAGAAGCATTTCACTGTAATGGAAAAATTATCGTATTTGCAAAATGTCAAACTCAGTGGACCTTCTGCAGACTGTAAATTTGAAGTGTATGCACTTCAGAGATAAGCACTGACCTGACCAGAGAAAGTGATTTTGGTTTTTAGAGTGTTGAATTTTTAAATGATAATCTCAATGTATTTTTGGATGGTACTGATGGAATTTGTTGTACTGAAAACTTGACACAGGTTCTGTGCACGATTCTTGAGTTTGAAGTGTGCGAAAGTAACGATTTGAAGATGCAGATCATCACCACACTGCAGAGTACAAATCGCGGGAAGCATATGTACGCAGAGCTGTGTGACCGGCAGATTCAGTTGAAAGAACTGGTCAGTCTTTGACTTTTTGCGATCGAACGAGAGGCTCGGTTGATTTAATTTTCAATCAGAATTAAAGTGGTCAAGTATTTAGTGATTCAGTAGTGCCCGACCGTATCCATATTAGTCATTTCAGGTGCTTGAAGCATACAGTTACTTTACAAGATAATATGACAGGATTGGTTTACGATAATTGCAGTTCATCCCTTGGCTTTAGTGCTTTTATTATCCAGGTGTTTGTTGTCGTTCCTTAACCCCTTAACTGGGCAACTATTTGTAACTCAATGTAAAATGGACGAGCGTTACTCGAGGCGCCCAGTTAACGGGTTAATGTGCGGTGACATTAATAATGTTGCATATGTCTGTCACCAGCAATCCTATGCATACAGTGCTGCTGCATTATAAATCTTGCTGTTAAGAATGTACTGTACCCCAAATTTTCATCTTTAATTGGCTTATTATTTTTATTACTGAGACACCCTCCCCAATGTCAAGGTGGCTAGAATAAACACTGACTAAGCCATTCATCGGTAGACAGTGGCCAGTCATTCCGCTGAACCTATGGTTACCTTCACAATGTTGCCATTGCTACTCATTTTACTACCACTGCAATTGAGTGAAGGCTGAGTCAACCTCAGGGCTCCTGTGAGTCTCAAACTCTCTTCCATCGGCTCCACCATCTAATGATGTTACTACCACTTTTCTTTCTCCCCCCCCCCATAATAATGAAATGTAATTGCTGAAATGTGATTGATGAAATGTAATTAATGCTATGTAATTTATGAAATGTAATTGCTGAAATGTAATTGATGACATGTAATTGATGAAATGTAATTAGGAATCAGAATTTTCCAGAAGTGTGATTCTGATATGGTTATCTAGCCAGTTTCTTTTAAGGCCTGTTAACTTGTCTCTACTCCTGAAGGCACTGAAATATCTCTTTTGAAAAAGTCACCCAAATAGTGTGGATTGACCTACTTGCTGTAGTGCAGTGCGTTGTTTTCGTTGTTGATTACAGCAACAGAAAGGGGGGCCGAGGAAGTTGACAATGCCAACAAGTTCAACGGATGCCGACCTTGTGAAACTGCTCAGCTCGGGTTCATTTGGAAATCTCGAATGTCTTAGCCTGGCTTTCACTCGAGTCACAAGTGCCTGTGCCAAGGAGCTGATCAAGTTGCCTTCGCTGCGATATCTAAATCTCTGGTCAACCCAGGTAGGATGGCGGCCTTTTTTCAGGGCATAATAATAATAATAACAACAGTCTGAGCTTTTATGGCTGACAATATAGTTTTGAAAATGTTGCACTGCTAATATGATAGTACATTTTCATAGATAAATAATTAAAATGGATCCAAATAGCTATTTTGAAAGGGAAGATGAATATCTTAATTATTTGGCATACATTTTGTAAAATTGCATGCAAGTTCCTGCATTTTGAACATACAGGGTGGCACAAAAAAATTACCGATAAATGCAAACCTAAATGTGACTAGTCTGAGTTTTTTTGTGCCACCCTGTAGTTATTTTACTCTTATGACAAAGTTTGAAAGTAAGTTTGGAAAAGTTTTCCTAATTGGCTCACAGGGCGATCACAGTGTAAGTGAGTAAGTAGGCATTTGTGGTGTCACTATTGTTGGATGATGTGTGTTATTTTGTGCTGTTTTGCCCTAGTTCGGCGACGCTGGCCTGCAGTTGCTGTCTGAACATCTCCATAAATTGCAGGTTTTGAATCTATGCGAGACTCCAGTCACAGACAAGGGTCTCTCGTGTGCTGGTACCTCGCACTTTTTAGATTTTAGACTGATGCCCCGTGGGTGTATAATGTATACAATTTTTGAAAGTTGTAAAGCTTGCGCGCCTCTCTTAAGTCTTATGATCCAGATCCAAATGGTTAAATTGGATACAGATCTGAATTTAGATCAATGAATCAGGAGTCAAACGTCAGATCGAAATCTGATTATCTGATCGAAAATTCTTCAACAAGTGTGCATGC
>CM030862.1:3022961-3037961 GCA_018105865.1 Metaphire vulgaris
ACATTGCAGTTTTTAACAGAGCAGCTAAACATTCATATGATGTCACACAAATCTAATATGGCTAGAATACTGCTTTTGGTGTGTCAACTGATTTTGTATTCATCTTAAGCCCATGAACTTGTTCATAAAGCATGTCTTACACTTCCACAAAAATCATATTTGAGAGGTCTGACATCTTGTCTTTCATCAGCCCCTCGTTATGCACACAATAACAATGGACAGTTTCAAAATCTAAGCAGATTCAAAATCTTTGCTTATGTACATTATTTTTCAGATTAAGCTGTGCTCGAAAGTCATATTCTTAAAAATTATTCACTTAAGAAAATTTGTTACACTTGTTCTTTTCGCAACCTGTAGCAGTGCTTCCCAAGCTATGTGCCGCGACTGTGGTCAAAGTGTGCCGCGACAAGATGTCAGAAAATAGTAAAATGCAAATTGCATTGCATTAAAGTTAATTAATTATAAACTGAAATAGGATATGCCTAACCCTTAAATGAAATAGAACACTAAATCACATGGAAATATTAATTTCTATACACTTTATCTGCTTAGCGATTTACACTCCATTTTGTAACACGACGGCAGTGACGCACAACAAATCCAGCAACATAATAGACTATATTGTCTTTTGTTGTACAATCTGACAATTGTTCGCTGGGTTCAGTATCAGAATCATTATCGTCGTTGCTAAATGCAGCCATTGCATCTAGACATTCAGCTGCAGTTGAGACAGCCTTGAGCTCTCTTAGTGGTTGGTCTGGTGTTAGGCTTAAGCTGAACGGCTATACCACTCGATTTAACTGACGTGCAGCATTTTGGTAGACGCAGTAGACTGTAGACGGACAGCAGGCGATAAAGATAAAGAAACATTGTCGCAGACGGGTGGTCATCACATCCGGCTGCGTATCTGATTAGGCCGAAGAAACGCTGCAAGAGTAAGTTAGACCATAATAACACGTACAACTCTGAAAAGCAGTGACCATAAACTGATGAACTTCATAACTGACCAAGTGAGGGCCTTTGTTAACGTGCAGTGATACACAAAATTTGCAGTGATAAATTGAAAGTGTTCAGTGGTAAAATAAAAATTTTCTGTGCCTTATTCAGTGATAAATTTTTAGGACGACTTTTTCTCTAATTTTTAATGCGTATGTCCACAAATTGTGTGAATTTAGTTCAGTGATAAATGAACAAACTAATTAAGATTAGGAAAACATTGTTAAAAAGTAATAACTTTAATTTAAAATACAACTACAAAATACCTCAAGCGGGTCCTGACTGAATTTTGACGTCAATATATACTGATATCCATATTTTAACAGGTCTTGAGACAAGTGAATTGTCGATATCAACGTCACTCTGAAGCCAACACTGGTTGAAGAAGACAGGAACTTAGTGCAGCCTAGAGCTGTAGTATGAGCTTCCCATCTGTCCAGCCATGCCAAGCAATCTTGCAAGAACTGCAAACATAATGCCAAGAATTTCAATACAGAGCATCACAACCATGTCATACTTGGAATTTCACACTGTCACCGAATAACATAATAATAACTTTATAACAGAATAATTGCATCAATCGTGTCATCACAAGCATAACTGTCATGCACCAATGCGTTATTTCTACAGCAATATTTCAACAGATAAGTAAGTAAAATGTAAATACATTGCAGGTTTAACATACCATTAACTTATCTGAATTTAGGCGTAATCCTTCCACAGGTAGTTAGCATTAAGAATGTCAAATAATCTGTTCATTCTGTGAACAAACGAAACAGTAGCTGTGACATCTTGAAGAAGTCCAATGCCTTGCTGACGGTAAAACGTTACAGCGTCTGCGACGGAGTTGCTGAACAACTGTTAATGGACACACTTATATATGTTTCATTTCATTTGAGGAGCATCATTTTTGAAATGTATCTATCAATCAGAATGATGAATCGTAGCTTCATTATGTAACGTATGATCTAATTTAGCACTTCATTAATTTGACATGAAACTCATGATAAACTGCAACTATTTATTGTTTTTAAATTGTGATAGTTGCATATAAATATTATAGCAATGGGCTAATCATTAATAATTCCTGCAGTTCAGCGCTTATCACCTACGGACTGACCTCTAGATTACAACCTCGAATCAGTGGCGGCTCCACCGGCGGGGGGCAGGGGGACCCGTGCCCCCCTATTGAATGCCTGGCCCCCCAGTGGCCCCCAGTTGGGAACCTATACTTAATGCTACATACATTAAACAACAAATGGTTGGCCCCCATGATTAGAAGTTGCCACCCCAACGCCCCCCACTTGCCAAATCCTAGAGCCGCCACTGCCTCGAATCACCACGGACAAGATCACAACTACGATTATTTATCGGCGACCATCGACTGGTGCCGATGCAGTACTACGATGGCGCTAAAGAAGTCTACTACTACTACCTCAAATATAGCTCACCATTCGTTACTTAGTTTCTCGGCGCATAACACACTAAATCATCTATCAAATCATCAATAAAAATCACCAAGTTACTCGCAAATGTACAGTAAACGATACGGATTTGCCTAGCAAACTACTTATACAATTATTATTCACTGTCAAGGCTCATTTGGGTCGGTTGTTCGGAAGAAAAGAATTGATACAAAAATTGTTTAAAATGGAAACTTTATTTACTTTGCATAAAACATACATACAAAATACATACCAAATCACTAATACGCAAGTCGTAAACAGCTAATAAGTTATAAAATCCTTTTATTACCCTTAAAAATCACTTTTGAAACAGCATTACAACCAATGCAACTAGCTAAAAACCGGGACGGCAAGCATTCTAGCGACACCTTCCGGAAGTCAATGGCTAACGACCAAATTTTTAACACGGGCTCTATGGGAGTGGTTAGACTTTAGTATATATAAGGATTATGGGTTACAATTAAATACACGGTTAAGGGGTTAATTGTGTTTTATCATATTCAAAGGTTCATCCATAGGCTCGGTGCCCATAGGGGCCGGCGCTGATCCCCGGTTTCTTGGCCATCAGCCCCATATGTGGCTAAGCCCAGTGTTTATTCTAGGCCTTCTTGGGGGGAATTTCCCCCCAAAATTTTTATATGTTGGCTGGGGAGGTGGAAATTCCCCCCTCCAAAGTGTGGAGACTCAGACCTTGTCTCTCCCCTAAACATTTCAAAATCCCCCCAATGTCACGGTGGCTAGAATAAACACTGACTAAGCCATTCATCAGTAGACAGTGGCCAGTAATTCCGCTGAACCTATGGTTACCTTCACAATGTTGCCATTGCTACTCATTTTACTACCACTGCAATTGAGTGAAGGCTGAGGGCACAGGGCTCCTGCGAGTCTCAAACTCGCTTCCGTCAGCTCCACCATCTAATGATGTTACTACCACTTTTCTTTCTTCCCGCCCCCATAATAATGAAATGTAATTACTGAAATGTAATTGCTGAAATGTAATTGCTGAAATGTAATTGATGAAATGTAATTGATGAAATGTAATTGATGAAATGTAATTGATGAAATGTAATTGATTAAATGTAATTGATTAAATGTAATTGATTAAATGTAATTAGGAATCAGAATTTTCCAGAAGTGTGATTCTGATATGGTTATCTAGACAACTTCTTTCAAGGCCTGTTAACTTGTCTCTACTCCTGAAGGCACTGAAATATCTCTTTTGAAAAAGTCACCCAAATAGTGTGGACTGACCTACTTGGTGTAATGCAGTGCGTTGTTTTCATTGTTGATTACAGCAACAGAAAGGGGGGCCGAGGAAGTTGACAATGCCAACAAGTTCAACTGATGCCGACCTTGTGAAACTGCTCAGCTCGGGTTCATTTGGAAATCTTGAATGTCTTAGCCTGGCTTTCACTCGAGTCACAAGTGCCTGTGCCAAGGAGCTGATCAAGTTGCCTTCGCTGCGATATCTAAATCTCTGGTCAACCCAGGTAGGATGACGGCCTTTTTTCAGGGCATAATAATAATAATAACAAGTCTGAGCTTTTATGACTGACAATATAGTTTTGAAAATGTTGCACTGCTAATATGATAGTAAATTTTCATAGATAAATAATTAAAATGGATCCAAATAGCTATTTTGAAAGGGAAGATGAATATCTTAATTATTTGGCATACATTTTGTAAAATTGCATGCAAGTTCCTGCATTTTGAATGTACAGGGTGGCACAAAAAAATTACCGATAAATGCAAACCTAAATGTGACTAGTCTGGGTTTTTTGTGCCACCCTGTAGTTATTTTACTCTTACGACAAAGTTTGAAAGTAAGTTTGGAAAAGTTTTCCTAATTGGCTCACAGGGCGATCACAGTGTAAGTAAGTAAGTAAAATCTTGTGAATTTCTATAACGCTTTCGAAAGTAGGTACCGCAGTAGCTGCTTATTCCTAGGCATTTGTGGTGTCACTATTGTTGGATGATGTGCGTTATTTTTGTGCTGTTTTGCCTTAGTTTGGTGACGCTGGCCTGCAGTTGCTGTCTGAACATCTCCATAAATTGCAGGTTTTGAATCTATGTGAGACTCCAGTCACAGACAAGGGTCTCGCGTGCTTAGCAGGTACCCTTGTACTTTTTAGATTTTAGACTGATGCACCCGTGGAGTGTATAATGTATATAATTTTTGAAAGTTGTAAGCTTGGCGCGCCTCTCTTCGTCTTATGATCCAGATCCAAATGGTTCGTTGGATCCAGATCTGAATTTAGATCAATGAATCCAGAGTCAAACGTCAGATCGAAATCTGATTATCTGATCGAAAATTCTTCAACAAGTGTGCATGCATTTATGCACCGCGTATAAAGTTTGCTGTCCGTTGACATCGCCTGTAGTGCGACACTCTGTAGCCTCAACAGTTAATGCTGCTGAACGGTTAATTAGACTTTGCATCCTGTTCCCTTGGCTCACGATAGCATTTACTCATGGACTGGTTACATGTGTCATTTTGCAAGTCGGATTGGCCATTCATTAGATTTGTATCTCAGGAGGATTCTTGTCACTAGATATGCCATATGCTACGTATAATCACTTGTTCTGAGCGCAGACACATACATTAACTCTTTGGGCACCAGGACATAGGATACATGTCCCATTTTCTGTACATTTGCGTGGGTTCTTCGGCAGTCAATATGTTAATTGCTGGTATTTTGAAATCTTATGTTTATGATGAAGTTGTAGCATCAACGAAACAGAGGCGATGTGGTGCAATTTAATTTACTGTAGGTTTGTTTGTTTGTTTGTTTGTTTTAAGTTGTGTGTTTATCTCTTGCAGCATTGAAAAATTTGCGAAAATTAAACCTGAACAGTACTTACCTGTCAGCACTGACCTTTGAAGGACTGAAGGTAATTTTTTTTTACTATTCCAGCCACAAGTAAACAGTAAATGATTGTTGTGCAGTGGCATAGCCAAGGGTGCGTTTGGGGGTTAAAACCCCCCTTGGCTGCTGAGGAAAAATTTTTTGCATGCTTGTCTATATATTTTTCATTTTCAGACGCGATTTTGTGGGTAAAAATCTCCCCTTGGCTGGATGTTGACCGAAGGAATTTCTAAGTGCTATAGAATGTAAAGGTGTCGGGAAGGTGATGACCTTTTTTTGCTTGTCGGCTTCTAAAAAAATTAGAGGAGGTGTTTTTGCTTGTCAAGATTTTTTCAAAGTTTGGTCCTGATCGAAACCAAAACCCCCCTTCCGGAAATCCTGGCTACGCCACTGTTGTTGTGTAACCAGTGGCAGTGTTTGAGTGACTGATCGTGGTTGGTTGAGCAATGTATCTATCTGTTGCTTGTGATTTGTACTTTAACCCCTTAACCGTGTATTTAACTGTAACTCAATGTAAAATGGACAGATATATCGGGGTTCCCAGTTAAGGGGTTAAATTTGGTTGTCTCTATTTATTGCATTTTTAGAATATATTTTTGTGTTTGTTTCAACTTGAGGTAATTTGTCTGTAAGCTCTCTTGAGGTAACAAGTCTTCTTCTTCTGTTTGGCTATTGCAACTGAATGCTCATGGCATTCATATATTAGTGGCATTCTTCCTCTCTGACTCCTTGTGTCTATCACATGTCATTGCATCCTGTCTCTCTCTTTTAACAGAAAGTTTGACTTCTCCACAATGCACAGTAATATGTAATCTTAACGTGACTGGACAAAATGTCATGGAGACAAAATGTCAACGGACAAAATGTTGGTTTAGGGTTAGAGTTGGGGTTACATTCTGTCCCCATGACATTTTGTCCTCGGACAGTTTGTCCTCGGACAGTTTGTTCTAACACCAATCTTAAATATATGTTTCTTCTGCAATTGTATTTTGATTATTTGAAAATGACCAATAATATAATTTGGTTGAGTTAAATTTTGAAAATATCTGTCCTTGTTTATTTGATTTGCCAAATTGTTTTGGCAAAAAGCTCATGTTCATGTCCATTTTACTGTGACATTTGACCCTTTGACTGCGGCAATCCGTATTACCATTAGGTTATGAAGCTGAAATATTGGCCTTATAAGGCAACGGTGTTAACAGAAATGAGTCATGATTTCAGTGCTGTTCAATTTACCAGGAAGTTGAGGTTGTTTAACTTCTCTTGCTGTAGGGTACAACCCCCAGTGTGTTGTTGTTGAAAGTTTAGCCTTTAGCCCTTACCCCTCTGCTGGAATTAACAATTTTTATATGTGGGAGCAGTTTGATGCTCATTGTTATTTTCTGGTAAATGAAGCAGTGCTTTTAAGCTAAGAATATTTACTTTAAGGAAACAGTTTTTTGATTTTTAGGAGAAACTGCCGTCGTTGCAGGAGTTTGACGTTCGTTATACGGATGCATGGTAGAGGGGAATTCTTTCCTAAAATGCCCACCATTTGTGACTATTTCTGATCGACTGACTGCATGACCTGAATCTGATCCGAATTGTCCGTCTGCTTGTGAAAGCAGACCAACCAAATTCTACCGGACGTGCATCGTCGCGCGTATCGTGTATTTCGATGCATCGGAAAGGTCTTGCCTTCGCTGAATTATTGACCTGACCTATCTTCTTCTAAGCGCTGACCCCTGTTGTCGCTGAACGCCGTTCACCGTAACGGCGTCCAACGGCCCGGGGCAAATGCTTCCGAAGACTGTGTCCGTGTTACGACGTGCGCGTCTAAGTTTTCTCTCTATTTTTACCGGACATCCTGTTGGGATGTCGCCGAGTGCTACGGAGTTGTGAGTTATTTCATTCCAGAATTTCGGAAAGTTTTGAACTCTGAGATCTGTCTGTTGGGTCGGCGGACAGAAGGCGGGATCCGCGCCGTTTTCGTTCGACGGATTTATCTTGTAGAAACAAATAATCTGAATATTATGTATTGCGTGCTTAAGCTTGGTTCATTTCGAAGAAGTTCAAAATTGTTAGAGGTTTCTAGCATTTCCAATGCAATGCGTCGCATTTTATAGGCTTTTATAAGGGCTTGTTGGTTGGCTTGTCAGATCAAAAATCTCTGCAATTACCGACCGGTACGGCCTAGTTAATTGTAATATTCATAGATCTGGTGCTGGGCATTAATGGTTTCCGTTGATGTATATCGTGTCAACATCTGGAATATGAAAATATTTGGTCTGACAAGCATTTTCTGTATCTCGTGGATAATTTCTACGATTGTCTGAGCGGTTTTTTGGAAGGTCTTTTGTAAATTTTGTAGAGCTGTGACATTTATATAAGGCCGTGTTTTATTACTACTCGCTGCTAGTCATTTGCAAACTTGCTGCTTTACGGAACAACATTTCTTCGGACAGCCGGACGTTCGTTGCTTTTTCATATTCGGCTGTCGCGTTCTCGTGCAAATAGGCAATAAGAATTCCTTGCAATACTAACACCTTTTGCATTCAATTTGGTTGTTATATCATGTGGCAATGTTGGCAGTTGCTCGTCAGATAACGGCTGTCGAATTCCTAGATAATCTTCTGTCTATTAAGCTGATTTTTTCCAATTAGGTTCGACGGATCACGTTTAGCTTCCGTTGTTTATACTCTTGATTTATGCGTAAAGATTTTATTGGCATATGATATTAACCCTCTCGCTGCCAGACCCTTTGGCCCAAGGGGTTCCTAAACCTAGCCTTTTTCGTGACCCTTCAGACCGAATGAATGGCCAAGCAGTTCAGAACACGGCCATGGTGTTTAAACATGCTGGTAGGCGGTTCTGTGTTGTAATTTTACTCTACCCATGCCAGTGCAGGGGAAGGGGGTTGCCGCAGTAATGAAAGGGTTAATACCTGTGACGGTTTGGTGACCATGCTGTTAAAGCTTTGCCATTTATTAATCAAGCTAATCTGGACAGTAATGCAGCTTATATGATTTATTTAAAGTGCCAAATTGTATAATTGTAACCTTAAAAACTGTACCTGTATGGTCGTATGCGAATATTAATGGACCATATTGTATGTTAATTATAATATCTGAATAACAATGTCTGTGTACTTGTGTGGTTGACGATGACATGAATTGTAAAGGATTGTGTTAACAGTTATTGCTTAGGATGCATTGATATTCTGCATTGTAAGTGTGTATGTGATTATTATTATTATTATTATTATTATTATTATTATTATTATTATTGCAGCAGCATATATTTCAGAAATATTTAAGAGAATCTTATTAAGTGATGTACTACTGTGAACTGGAGTTATTCTAAGTTTTCAGATTATCAGAATAAGATTTCAATAATCTTTAATTTTTAGCAAATCAGAATTATTTCTGTGAAGAACTTATTTTTGTATAGAAACCAATTGATAATGTTGTATGATTCCTTTGAAGATGCGTTAGTAACTAAATTTCTTCTTTGCGTGTATATATTATTTTGTGAAAATATTTATTTTTGCAGCTCTTACTTAATTTGTTGTCTTGTTTTGTAATGGTAAAACGTTGTGATTTTAAGATAATCGTCTTATGTTGATTGGCTTGATTTGATTGAGGCTGGTTCTACTATGATTGCTTGGATTTCATTTTGCTCATTTGTACTCCACGATTGTTCTGCATCAGATATATTGTTAACCCTTTAAGCCGTATTGTCGCGGCAATCGAAGAGTTAATGACATTGGAGAACTTGAAGCTGGGGTTGAATTCTTGGTGAGACTTGATGAAATTAGCTAAATGCCTTGTAGCTGTAATGATATGGCATTGTTGCAAGGGGACGTTTTGGGATAAAATTTGTGAATCTATTCCTGATTGAGAGCTAATTATTCTGTTAGAACAGATGTTTTTGAACATGGTCATGAACTATTATTGCTTAATGAAAAGTGGTAGCCAGTGGGTGTTGCTTTGACTTGACAGGGGTTGTAAGTTTTTGTCTTGATACTATGTTATACATGACCAGTATCTAAGAAACAGCATTGAACTGGTGATTTTTGATAAAGTGCATTGTTTAGAAGGCAAAGTATGAATAGCGAGTATGCTGAGAGGTGAGGATATCATAATTAATGAGTGAGTGAGTGAGTGCTGTAAAAGGTGTTAATTGTACGGATCTGAACAGGTATTGATCGAATATGTTCTTGAAGATGTTTGTAAACCATGATTGTAACGTGCTTGACGACTTGTCACTGATCTTGTTCCCTTTCAGCTGCAATGCTGCTATATAAATATCCAGAAAGTTCTTTAATTAAGCTAAATGGAACTGGATAAAATAATTTCGGTCCTTGTACACTAGATATTAAGATATTACCTAACTTTGTAATATTCTATAATAAAATGTGGGCAGACTTGATGCAAGTGACACTAATTCTGATATTTGCTTCTCTTTTCATGTTTTGATTCCTTCTTTTAACAATCCTTGTTTTTTTTCGTTTCTTTGACTGCAGTGCAGTGGCTCTCGGTTGCACGTTCTGTCTACGTTATTTGTTGTGCATACTTTCTGAGACTCTGTTGATCGGTGATTTAAAGTGTTTTTGTAATTTTACCGGCCGAATAAGTAGGGACGTTGATTTAATATGATTTATAATGCTGTTTTTACCCTTGTGGCATCTACTGTTGAGGAGAATGTCAAAGAGTTTATGTGAGGTTGATGTAGTTTTGTGAGCAAGCTTGTTCGTTGTTTTTATTCGGTGTATCCAAATGTCTTGTCAGATATTCATCAAGGATCTAAAGCAGGGATGCATAACCCCGGGCTGCATGAAGCCCCCAACACCAATTTCTATGGCCCTGATTCAATTCTGGGTCTTTGCATTATTCAACCCTGGGCAGCTATTTTTACCCCTAATTATATTTTTGGTTTATCGGTAAGGGGCTATCCATTAATTATGTCAGCAATTTTTGGCAATTTTTGACCCCCTCCCCTCCTTGTCAACAACTGTCAACTTTCAGTGACCCCCTATAATTATGTCAAAATCTTTTGACACCCCCTCCCCCAACTAAGATCAATGACGGGTCTCCCTAAAAAATTTAGAAGGTTATTATTTTTGCGGTGATGACCATTTTTCCCTTTCTTTTGTTCATCAAGTGTCATAATATGGTGATGATGACCTTGTTTTTTGCTTGTCCCGCTTTTTTCCACTGCAATAAATAGTATTCCATGAATTTCCAATTTTTATCATTTGTAAAAATGTCAACAACTGCTAAGCTTTTTCAAACCCCCCTGGTTTGTTGACGTAATTAATGGACAGCCCCTAATATGTTTTTACAAATCTTTTATATATATGAGTTAAGGCACAATTTAGCTCACTATCATGATAGGTTGTTGATAGGAGAAGAATTCCTATTGGAGACCATTGATTTGCGATGTTTTCATAAAGTGAAGTAAGATTTAAGATCTCTGACACAAGCATTTCATCTTCTAAATAAATATCAGATCCACTTGTAAGAATAGCGCCAACCCCCCAAATTGTTTGCAATCTATTAAAGCGGCCCTCGTTAGGTTGTATGCCTCTGGTTTAAGCATGTGACTGGCTAGACTGATATTTTAAAATATGAGATCATTGTATAGGTGTAAACTTTTATGAAAAAGACGGGCAACCATATGCCTTCTTCTTCCCTAGCTCAGCCTCTCAAAAAGTGGGGACCTCAAGCCTAGCAGCCTAATAGAAGTGTATGCCTGTGGAGCATTGAGTCTATTTTCAGCTGTTTTACTTCTTACTATGTTTTAATTCAAGGTTACTTTTAGTGGTTACTGCTGTTACTTGTAATGTAAGTAGTGAGAATAGAACTGCAATCCCAAAACTGACTACCTTTGGTTGTGGTGGAGATTGGGGGGGAGGGGTTCATTCATCGCGGGGTGGGGCTAGACCTACAGCCCTGAATAAGTGGAACAATTCGATCGGAGACAAAAGTACCGGAAGCTGCCAAGCGTCGACAATTTTCTTAAATTTTTATACGGCAAAATTAGAAACTTGTTGCATATTATACTCGGTGTTGTAAATTTACGTAATATTATATTCTGTTTTTTCTCGAATTGCCGCGTAACCAGCTAAGTTGTTGATTCGGAAATATATTTTGGAGTTGTTCTTGGCAAGAATCTGGTGATGATGCCGTCTAATGTGTACGAAATACGTGTAAAGTTTGCCACTGTCCAGTGTGTGTGTGTGTGTGTGTGTGTGTGTGAGTAGTTTTGATGTATTTATTTTCCTCTTCTGTTGATAATACTTTAGGAATTTTGGTTTATTTTGACATTGTGTAATCTAGTATTGAACCTTGAAGCCCATCTGATGTGACCAAGTGGGATGTGAGTGGTTTTTTAAAAGGAAGATAGCGTGAAATTTGATCCTGTCCTTGCGTTTCAGTTCTACATTTTATGTTGCAGTGGTCACTGGAGTACATTGATTTGTTAATAGTCTGTTCTCATTTGAAGCTATCTTATACTTGTTTCAAAATTATTTGAAAGTACATTACTACTTCTTCTGTTTCTTTTACTGTAATTTTAAAACACTAACGTGTTTCTTTACGTAGAAAAATGTCACGCATAGACATTGAATTTATAATTTTGATATTTCGAATTGAAATGAGGGAGTTGGGGGTCATTAATTTCTATCGTCCAATTATTGATTAACCAGCAAAATGATTGGTCATGCAGTATAAGTGACTTGACATATGTATCCTTTTACTGTCAGGTGAATTCCTTTTTTCAGAGGCTTTCAGCACAACATCACTATGTGCTGTTGTATGTTGGACAAGATTTCAAGCGTGCCAGAAAGTTACTGCAGGGATAGGGTTTTGTATTGCAAATGTTGATTGGTCAGCGTTGATATCTGATCTGGGCTTTGGGGTGTCGATATATATTGTTGTATTGTGCATATTGACCAATTGTTTCCTAATTATGAAGCGTGCATGACAGCGTATTGAAATAAATGATTATGCTTTGTCGCATTATCTTTGCCGGCAGTCGTGGAACGAACCGGGCTGGAGGCTTACCAGCTCAGAAAGGATGCCAACTAAAATTATGAGTGCAACATATTTTGCTTCTCGTCGGCACAATAATAAAAAGCAAGCTTGTGGTTCAGCCCTCATTTCAAAATCCTGGCGCTATCGGAGCTTTGTAGTGAAATTCTTAAAGAGCGAATTTACCTTTGCGAAACCTTTGGACGAAATGACAGAAACAGAGTATCGATATAAATATATTGTAGGCGATACAGATATAACCAGAGGAGACCGCGTACATCACTACTGCACTGGATGCTGACAGAGAAGGATGGTGCCAATCAGTGGCGGCTCTAAGATTTGGCAAGTGGGGGGCCGTTGGGGTGGCAACTTCTAATCATGGGGGCCAACCATTGTTTAATGTATGTAGCATTAAGTATAGGGTCCCAACTGGGGGGGCCAGGCACTCAATAGGGGGCACGGGCCCCCCGGTGGAGCCGCGACTGGTGCCAATGAGAACCAGGACCTGCTTTTTGGCAGAGAACAGAAGAAGAAGAAGGCAGATATAAGTGACCGTTTCAACAGCTAATCTGTAGTTTAGCAAATTGGTTGTCTTAGTCGCAAAAGGAGTTTGCTTTCTAGTTGAAAGTCCTAGAATACAGTAGTTACTTGTTTAAGTTTGAGAAGGAAAATACTAAATAGATGTTGGTGGTGGATTGGCTTCGGGTCGCAGAGCGGATTACCAGGGCCACCATGAGGCTTAGGCAGTTTAGGCACTGCCTGGGGGCGTAAAATGTTAGGGGCGAAATAAAACGAGACAATTTTCGAGGCGCGTTTTTATGGAATAATGAATGAACGAATATAATTTAATATTCTTTTCTTTGCTATGTGTGTGTGTGTGGTGTTTGTTTATTGACGCGTCCGTATCAAAGACGATGGGCGTGTGTGTGTGTGTGTGTGTGTGTGTGTGTGTGTTTGTTTGTTTGGCTCCTCCTTTCTCAACCAGGGCTTGCCACCGGCTATGGCGGCGTTCTTTTCTTTGCTTTGGTATTCTTGGCATAAATAGTAGCCTGACGTCACTGACGTGAGCACTGTTGTCATTTTGATCTTGTTAGTCATAAGTAACACATAGACTAAAATTAGCGGGTAGGCCTACTTTCATTTCTAACATTTATAACACTAATTAATCAGAGCATGTAATATTTTAACAATGCATTAGGCCACCTGGCGAACGTTATTTGAAATGAATCTTCTGAGTTTTGATTCAGTTCGAATGAAAATATGGCAAATATTTTAGGCAGAATTATTCATATTTTGCCAAATAAGACAAAATGAGAGAAATAGATGTTGAAATTTCTTGAAAATTATCTTCCTTAAAATTTTGCCAGGAACATACCTTTATTACGCGTGCTAAAAATCCTATGAGTATGGCAAAATCGCTTAACCGCTAAGTTCCTAGCACCTCTCCCTAAAGAGATTCCCTATTGTTATTGGAGTTTCAGAGCAAAATGGTCGGAATACGCTTTCCTTGCGTTAATGCGAAATAAGATTAAATTTTAAAAGTGCTATAGGCCAGTTTTCATGCATTTTTTATTTTTGACGTGGTTTTGGGGGTTTCAGCCCCCTTTGGCTGATAAGTTGAATACCTTTTTTGCTTGTCAGCATGTTTAGAGGTTTAGAGTATAAAAACATAACGATTACATTTTTCTTGCTTGTCAAGATGTTTCCAAAGTTGGTAACGTCCACAACCAAACCCCTCTTGTGGAAATCCTGGCTACGCCACTGATTCCCGCAGAAATCAGAATATTTATTGAACCATATTTTCGAGTTACGGTTAGTTGTCGATGTCAATAATCCAGGATATAAGACATTTGAAGTTAGTTGGTGTGGTGACCTGCAAGTTTCCACACTATTTGTATGTTGGGTGGACTTGATTCCTGCACCAATTGAAGTTCATTTGATGAACTCCACGAGTCTGCTCTATGATTTCTTATATCTTTCGCGCATCTCAATAGGTGGAGGTGGACTGTGGAGGAAGATGGCAAGAGTGGGCTACTTGTTGGAGCGGTAGGCTGACGGAGCTGGTTCAAGCCCCCATTAGTCCCCTAGTGGCTTTCATACAGGCAGTCAGTGTTTATTCTAGGCCCTTTGGGGGGCGGATTCCCCCAAAGTTTGAAAATCCCCCCCCCAAAAAAGTCTATATGTTGCATTGGGGGATGGAAATTTCTCCCCAAAAGTGTGACGAGAGGGTTTTTTTATTTAGGCGAGGGGAAAAACATAAAGATATAAAGATATGACCATATTCAGAAGAGCATTAGAGCATGTGGAGAAGAAGGGAAGAAGAAAGATAAGGAAGGATGTGAGGAAAGGATGTGATGACCTTTTTTGCTTGTCACCACTTCCGAGAAAAAATCTCTAATATCAGGACGACCTTATTTTTTTCTGCTCGTCAAGGTTTTTGGGCAGACAAACCTCCCCCCAAACATTTCAAACTCCCCCAATGTCAAGCTGGCTAGAATAAACACTGCAGGCAGTAGTGCCTCCTAAGCCACTTTAAATCATGTTAAGTTAATTTACGGTATATTGCAAATTTTATACAAAGGCATTGCCTCAAGAATTGTAGGCTATAAGCTTAAGCAGAAATCTTTTATAGCAAAATCGCTAGATTTAATATACGAA
>CM030862.1:3042961-3067961 GCA_018105865.1 Metaphire vulgaris
TACATTTTCTTTACTGATGGTTTTAGACAGTTGAACAGTTAAGTAGGTCTACATTGACATTGTTAGAAATAATTTTATCTAACATTTCTTTACACAAAAATACGGTTGTGGCAAATCGTGTCAAATACATATCAAGTATTTAAAAAAGTATTTAAACCTTATTTGTCAGTATTTAAATACTTACCTGGTATTTGGGTATTTAAATACTATTTAAATAGATGAGAATAGATTTATGAAAGTATTTAAATACTTTCAGTGAAGTATTTATTACAACACTGGACACGACAACCAGATGAACATGTAAGGCAGCGCTTGCCTGTTTTTCCAACAGCTTCATTCATTATTATTTATTTCCATTCTTTTTTTAATTAGTGAATGTTCTCAGTTGAATATAAAGGCTTAGTCTACTGTAGCCTAACACGTGACAAATTTTAAACAACCGAAATGGAAAATTAAGTCTCTTATAGATAGGTCCTACAGACATACAGACATACGTAGGCCTATAGACAGACAGATAGATAGATAGATAGATAGATAGATAGATAGATAGATAGATAGATAGATAGATAGATAGATACATAGATAGATAGATAGATAGATAGATAGATAGATAGATAGATAGATAGATAGATAGATAGATAGATAGATAGATAGATAGATAGATAGATAGATAGATAGATAGATAGATAGATAGATAGATAGATAGATAGAGAGAGAGATAGATAGAGAGATAGATAGATAGATAGGGGGGGAGAGGGAGAGGATAGGGATAGGGAGAAATATATAGAGAGAGAGAGAGAGAGAGAGAGAGAGAGAGAGAGAGAGAGAGAGAGAGAGAGAGAGAGAGAGAGATGGAATGAGAAAAAGACGGATGAGATTTCTCATAAACAGCTAAACATCCTTATCGATGAATAGCTGTTAATGAGGAATCAGTCTTCTTTCTAACCCCCCATGTTTAAACCCTTTCTTCTGGTCTTCCATTTCATGGTCATCTTTCCTCTTTGTCTAGTCAATACAAGCGAAGCATCTGTCCGATCATCTGTTAGCCTCCATCCCTCCAGTTATCCGTCCACAGATGGCGCCAGGGTAACAGAAACAGAGGGATTCCTTGGTGTCGACCCCAGAGCACAGAGTGCATCTTCAGAAATCTTAAGAAAAGTCCTTTTTTCTGGGGTGGGGGTGGGCTGATGTTAAATTCTTCTTTGTGCTTTTTAAAAATTCGGCTTTTGTCCGTATGCTTTATACTGGATAACGTTGATGCCCTTAAACACTCGAAAGGTAGGATTTTACTATACAGACCGTCAGAAATGAGGGCTGAAGTCCAAAATAATTAGAAATTGGGGGGTATTCTTAAGAACAAAACGGGGGCAGGTTCAACAACTTTTCAAAAGTCTTCTTTGAAGGGAAGTTTGCTGACATGGCCGTCAATACGATCTTCCTCCCCCCCCCATTCGTCTGCCGCCCCCCACTTTCCCTCTGTCCTCATTCCTCCGTCCCTCGAGGCCACTGATACCCCCACCATTCGAAGTTGTCCTCCCCCTCAACTTTGACCTCCGCTCTTGCTCCCGGATCTTTGACCGCACTCTTCCGTCTCCCTCTCCCTCTGGATTGCGGTTAGGCGACGGATAGATGGCGCTTCATTCGGTTCGATCCCACCGCACCCTCATCCACCCCACACCATGGCGGAAACTGCTTCGCTGGAGTGGGGTGGGTGGGGGGGTGAACTCCACGCGACTAGCATTCATATTAATGCCAAGCGACGCACTGCGACATTGCTCATTATAAAAAGTCTCGGGGGACGGTGTCCAATCCACCCCCCCCCACCCCTACCCCCCATACCCACGCCCTCCCATCTCTCTCGCTTCCACGGCCCCCGTCTACCAAGTCCCAGCCTCGGGGATCAACGCGACTGCAACTGCTGTTCCGTTGTTCTTTTGATTTTTCCATTTTCGATCTTCTGCTAATCTGCATATCAGCGTTGTATTCATCCGTGATGTATATACACACATCAGATTTGCTTCTCTTGATATTGCTCTCGTATTCGGGCGAATTTCGAGCGTGGGTGGGTGGGGGGGGGGTGAGGGAGAGGGGAGGATGAACATGGAGTGTGCCTCGTTTTCACCTCCCATCGGTCGTTCGCCGTCTTCGCGTCGCGTCGTCTGCTGCCAGTTCGATCAAAGTCAGGTGCCGGATGCATGGCTGATCCAAGGAATGACGGGTGCAGTCTTCGAAGACACCCAACTGGGACCCATTAAAATTAACGCCATCTTACGATGAATCACGCGCCGATCCATCCGACCGACAGCATCGCTGCGCCAAGAATCAGTCGATGATGACGACGATCTCCCGTCACAACGCCTGCGCAACCTCTCTCTCTCATCTCTGTCTCTCTGCCTGTCTCTCTCTCTCTCTTCTGTCTCTCTCTCTCTCTCTTCTGTCTGTCTGTCTCTCTCTCTCTCTGTCTCTATCTATCTTTCTCTCTATCTATCTATCTCTCTATCTATCTATCTATCTATCTTTCTATCTCTCTTCTATCTCTCTCTATCTATCTATCTATCTCTCTATCTTTATCTATCTCTCTTTATGAATCTATCTATCTCTCTATCTATGTATCTTTCTATCTATCTGTCTGTCTCTTTATCTATCTCTCTATCTCTTCTATCTTTCTATCTATCTTTCTCTCTTTCTATCACTCTATCTTTCTGTCTGTCTGTCTGTCTGCCTGTCTGTTTTCTGTCTGTCTCTCTTTGTCTCTTTATCTGTCTGTCTGTCTGTCTCTTTCTGTCTTTCTGTCTGTCTTCTCTTTCTCTGTCTGTCTGTCTGTCTGTCTGTCTGTTTTTCTGTCTGTCTGTCTTTCTCATTCTCTCTCACAGAGTCAAATGGAAACGCTGGATGCATTTTCCGCTTCCAGTTTTCCAGCTGACACGTAGACTCCCTTCCTTCCTTTCCAGCGACGTCATCTTCTCAGAATATTTCTCTTGCCAATATTTGTTCTTTCTTCATTAAAAATGACCAGATACCCAAATGCCACAAAACTGTGACGCACTCGAATAGGGCTGGAAAATTGGGTCAGAACAGTCACTGACCCCGGGGACAGTTCGGTCACAGCTACAGCTTTTTCCTGCTCATTTTTATTGAAAGCCTATGTTCTAGTTCTGACGCATTTTGTTATGCAAACCATTTAAAAGTTACTAAAACAGTAATGTATACCTGCACAGAGTTACAATGTACATTTTAGGGGTTTCATAAAGTCTATTTACCTTCAAGGTATATACCCAGAAAGTTCGTCAGTTACTATGCGGCAGGGGCGGCCAACCCGCGGCCAGCAGGTCAGGGCAGCTTTATAAAAAAAACTGTTGTGATTGTGACTACTGTTGAATACGATGACAGAATCTTTGTAATACTCTTTACTTTATCATAATCGTAACAGACAGTCCACATTCCACTGTCATAACATACAGCAGTGGCGGCTCCACAGGGGAGGCAGGGGGCCCGTGCCCCCCATTGAATGCTTGGCCCCCCAGTGGCCCCCCAGTTGGGAGCTAATGCTACATACATTAAACAACAAATGGTTGGCCCCCATGATTAGAAGTTGCCACCCCAACGGCCCCCCCCACTTGCCAAATCCTAGAGCCGCCACTGACATACAGTATATCTAGGATAATATTGTAACAAAACTTGTTATAACATCAATCTAATTAGTTATAACAGAAGCGATTGAACATTTTATATTGATACACAAAGGCGGCAAAGTTCTTTTTACCATCCAAGTGGATCTTTTAACATCGCCATCTTCCTTACCTTCATTGACATGTCAGCGTTGTGAAAGCGCTTTTGACTTTGGTATTTTTAACAATGCTACAGCGCTATATAAATTGTCCAATTAACATAACATACAGTAGCATAACAAAGGCAACAAAAGATGCGGCCCTCCACATGTTCATCAAAATTTATTTATAATGGCCCCCTTGAAATAAATAAAAGGTTGGCCACCACTGCACTGCGGCCACTGGTCAGTACACTTTGCGTCTCTGGTTGAAACAGGAATGGGATTTTAAAAGATCGTTTCATTTGCAGTTTATAAGATTTTTCGTTTTTAAGTTAGAGCAAAAACAAAACCTAAACAATTGGGATTCAACGACAGCAACTGCGCCAACGGAACTCACGACTCAGGAGTCAGAACCAAATTACTACGGGAAAAGATAAAACGACAGAGAGACAGAGACAGAGGCAGAGGCAGAGAAAATAGAGAAAATGGATAGCAGAGAGACAGAGAGGGGACAGACAGGCAGAAAGGCAGAGGGAGAGAAAAAGGAACAGAGATCAGAGAAAGACAGACAGAGACAAGGAAATCGAGAGAGAAACAGACAGACAGAGAGCCACAGAGAGCCAAAGAGAGCCAAACAGAGAGAGACAGACAGACAGACAGACAGACAGACAGACAGACAGACAAGCAGTCAGACAGACAGACGGAGGCACAGAGAGAGGCAGAGAGAGAGAGAGGCAGAGAGAGAAAGGCAGAGACAGAGACAGAGAGAGAGAGACAGAGACAGAAAGACAGACATGGAGTGAAAGACAGAAGAGGAAATGGGCGAAGTCGTGTCAGAATCGAGTGACCGTATTATGTCTTTTGTATCTGTTCTGTCAACCAAACAGTCTTTCGCCGTTCGCCGTTAGAGGGCGACCGAAGCACGGCAAACAATTAAACGCCGTCGAAAATTGAAAGTCATTGAAAATCTGTCAGAATTGTTTAACCGTCCCCCTCTCTCCCCTTCCCCCAATCGACGACTCACACAAAGCAACTTCGACGCACAGAAATAACACATAATAACAACAATATTCAATAATGCTGTTTCCATGCATCGGCCGACGAGGGAGAGAGGGAGAGAGAGAGGTCAAATACTCCGCGGAATGATTGGTACTCGCTTGTCTGCGTCCACGCTCCCGACAAAAAAAGCGCTACGCAAACGCGTCTCGCGTTCGTCTAACCGGTGCAGGTTGTTCTTTGTTCGCCCGTCGACGCGTAAGCTTGTATTTTGTCACTTGTTATTAAGTTACGGGTTCGAGACCGACGGATGCTGAAGAAAGCATGCATGCATGCATAGCGACTGTACGGATATAGGTTCGTGGCAACAGCTAGCCGCGTTGTGGCTTCGTGGTCTGTCTGTATGCAGAGGTGACAGTGGGTCACTCATCAGAGTGACCAATGAGTCAATGACCAGTGGCGTAGCCTAGATTCTGAAATAGGGGAGCGGGGGGCATGACGACATTTTCCGGTAAAAGTGAGACGACGACCAAAAAAGGTCTTTCTTTCCTGGGCTTCCAACTTTGCCCCCATTCTCCCCCATTTCATAATACTACTCATAGATTTGTGCACAGATCCCATCAGTGGCGACTCCAGGATTTGGCAAGTGGGGGCCGTTGGGGTGGCAACTTCTAATCATGGGGGGGGCAACCATTTGTTGTTAGGTATGTAGTATTAAGTATAGGGTCCCAACAGGGAAGTCTGGAGGGCAGGCACTCAATAGGGGGCACGGACCCCCCTGGCCACCCTGTGGAGCCGCCACTGGATCTCATGACCAGCTCCAGTCCGAATGAGGGACCCGCCCCCGTATACCTCTACCCCCCCCGTGGCAGCGCCAACGTCCATGACCCGTGTGAGACCCATTGAACCTTTGACCCATGACCCTAGTTTTGGTGAACGATTTGACCCAGGATCCATTAACCCATTATGCCATCTCTGGGATGAGTGCACTGCACACCACTACACCTACAGTAGATGGTTCTTATCAGTTGGATGCTGAATGTGGCATAATAGGATTTCTTGGATTCGCAGTAACGCGAAATCCGGAACACAGTTAGGACTGGAGAACAAAGAAATCAGAGTGGAAAAATAAACAGTGTTTGTTTTTAACAAAGAAATAACAGCACCTCTGTTAAAAGCAGGGGTATGTGAATTTGGGGTGTCGACCTCAAATTGGGGGTTGTCCGGAGCTAATTAGTATGCATTTTGTATGCATGCCATTGTCACATTACCAAATTTTGGGGGTGTCGATCTCAAATGGGAGGGGGGTTGTTAGTGGGTGTAAAAATAGCCCTGGTTAAAAGCTAACTTAATCACTTCACCAGAAATGTATTACAGCGAAACTCGTGGACCTAATGACTTATAAAGCGCAAATCGTTAAGTCTGATAAAATTTCCACATATTAAAAAATATGTATTGCCTTCAAACTAGTTTTTTGCGACCAGGGGCGTAGCGACGGGGAGGGGTTCAAATTTCGTTACCCTAGAGGCCTAGATTCAAGAATAGAAAAACAACGTCAGTCTTTCTGCTGATCGTAACGTTCTGCCATATTGATCTTAACTTTTGGATGATAACAGATCCGTCGTTTGAGCAGACAAGAAGATCCCACAATTCATTGCGTCATTCCCTGAAAAGGCCTAGGCTACGGCAGAGTGTTGGTAGCAGTCAAACAAGTAGCCTATCAGTCTTGAACGTATGCTAATATTGCACCGACAGTCTGCTACTAACAGTTCGATATTTTCTCCCAGTGCATTTACTACATTTAGCGACAGGGTCGACCACCCATCGGGGTACCCCTCCCCCTCCGTCCTCCCTCCTCTTCCCCGTTTCTTCTCCTCGTCCTTATACAGTATTTTTCGAGCCCACGATTTCGGCGTGCGACTGCAGACTTCTTTCCCTGACGTCCCCGATCTGAGTCACTTTCGTTCATCGTCTCTGGCGACGCCGCGGCGACTGCAGAAGACGGCTTCCGTCTCGTCGTACTGCCATTGGTCGGGCGATCGGCGAGGGCGGACCCAGTCCCAGCTGGCCAATGGCTGCCGGCCACAGTGGCCACGCGTCGCCGTCGCCGTCGCCGTCGCCATTAATTCCGACTTGTTGAAGCGACCGTCGTCTGCTTTGCGCCGCGTAATTTGCGCGCCGAAAACGACGACGACGGCGATAATTTTCCCCGTTAAAAACCATCCGCGTCTGTGTCGTGCAGAAGGAAGGAAGGGCCGTTTTTTTATCTTCTTCTTCTTCACGGGTTGACGCTGCATGGCCGCCGACATGAATCATTTCGAACTGCTCGTTTGGCGAGGGCAGAAATCTCCGTAACCAAATTTACACAAACACACTCACACACATCCTTAAAATCGTCCATCTTTTCCACACGTAGGGAGGGAGAGAGGGGGAGGGAGGGATTTAAATCTTGGAAGAATGAACCAACATGGTGGTCGTTTCTTTACTGAGGCATTCAATGACGAGTATAAGAGAAATTCACAAAACAAGAATCTATTATCGAGAAGAAATTATAGAAATTTCTAGCTGCTTATTTGTTAGAAATGTGCCAGTCATTTTCACAGAACAATTGCATGAACATGAACAAGAACATTAACAAGAACAAGAACAAGAACCACCTCATGGACATTAATTTCTACAATGCCTTTAGCCTCGAGCTCCCCCCCCCCAACTTGTTGAGAATAAATGGGGAAAGGCATAGGGTTTGAGTTCCTCCCAACTTTTAATCCAAGTTTGCGCCAATGGCGTTGATAGATTTCCCGGAGTACAGGTAGAGCGGTTGGGTGTTGTTCGGGGGTCGGTTTTTTCTGGTTGCGTTGTATCGGAATCGGGAACCGGGGCCTGTCGACACTCGTTTCTCTCCCCGGGGATTGATGGAAGGCGGGAGGAGGAGAAGGAGGAGAAGGAAGAAGGAGGAGGCGTCACCGTCTCCCTCTGGCGACGACGACGACGACGAGAAACTCCGCGGTTCAACACTTGCTATTTTGACAAGCCGCCGCCGCCGCCGCCGCCGTTGGGTCGACCACCGCCCCGCCCCCGGCCGCGACGGCGAGAGGAGGAGAAGGAGGCGGCGGTGGCGGTGGCGGTGGCGGCGGTGTTGCTGCGGCGACTGGAGGACGCGCAGAGCGGAGGGCGTCTCTACCGCCCGTCGCCGCCGAGGAGAGATGGTGACAGTGATATCGCAGCTGTTGTAGGCGCCGCCGCCGCCGCCGTCGCTGCATCCGGGCGCTATAAAAATTCCACGATCGCGTTCGTCTTTCGCCAGTTGCGTCAGCCCCTCCACCCTCTCCTCTCTTTCTCCTCCTCCTCCTCCTCCTCCTCCTCCCCTCTCTGTTTCTGGCAGAGGAAGAAGAAGAAGAAGAAGCGGAGAGGAAAAGTGGCAGCAGAGCAGAGTGGAAGAGGCGGTCAAGCGCAGCTGCGGAGGAAGAGGAGTGAGACTCCTGCTGCTGCTGCTGCTGCTGCTGCTGCTGCTGCTTGGGAGTGACTCCTCCTCGGCCTCATCGGATTGCTGCTTGACGAAGGGCAGTCGAGCGCGACCGTCGTTTCAGATGAAGGATTTCCATCGCAGCGGAGCGTTGCTCTTGGAGACCGTCGCCGTCGCCGCCGCCGCCGGCGAAGACGACTCGCTCTGATTTCCGAGAATCGAAACGGACGTTTTTTTTGGGAAGGGGAACTAAAACGCAACGTCGCTGAAGAGAGAAAAATAGAACTCCTCATCTGCGGAAGAAGATCCGCGAATTATAATTATTGCGGCGACTGCGTCTCTTACGACTTGTTTCAAACAATAGATTTTGAAGAAAAAGACATTTCCGCGGAGACAAAGAGAAAGCACAGGCTATATTAAGACTCATCAACAGCCAACCTGTCAAAATTCGAACTTACGAACCTCGTACGAGGACATTTCTAACATAATTAAAAGCTAAGAACGATTCAAACCTTAGGCCCCCTATAAGCCAGAATCGAAACCTTGCGCTATAGCAACAAGAAATTCCAGTTCCGTGCATATTCGTCGTCTTCTTGTTCTTGTTCTTCTTCTTCTTTCCTCGAGAATGCCAAGGTCGTTTCTGGTGAAGAAGAAGGTGGATCGCATATTTCGAAGCTATCGCTGTGAAGACGATGAATCGTCGCTGTCTTCGCAGAGGGTGGCGGGGAGTCTGGATTCGCCGCCGAACAGCAATTCACCCCTCTGGCAACTGTCCTCCCCCTCCGATCACATACGACACACCACCCCATCGAATCTCTCCAGGGACAGCTCCGCCGCGGAACTATTCCTCCAACTTCCGCCATCTTTGATCCAACCTCTGGCGATCAGCGTCAACAACGGTAGGCGGTCGATGATCTATTACGTATATTATTATATTATTATTATTATTATTATTATTATTATTATTATTATTATTATTATTAGTATTATTATTATTATTATTAAAGTATATCCCTAAAAGTTAGTTAATTAATTAAGCCTAACCATGTTAATTAAATTAAACATCACTATAACGGCAATTTATTTACGAATCTTGAGACATATTCGATTCCGGGATGTATACTTTTCTATTACGGCCTTGGCAAGAAAATGGGGCTTTAAGCCACTATTTACCTTGAGGGTTTACTACGCGATGTCCTCTTGATAGGATCTAGTCACCCCCACCCTACCCATATCTGGCTCTCATATTTTCAACAGATGGCGTCTCTATTATGCATAGGCCTAATTAATTATGGCGTCTGTATAGATAGATATTGGATATAAAGCATTAAAATCTATTAATCTAAGCGCAATATTTCCGAGAAATATTGCACATTTATTTATAAATATACCGCAGAGCATATACTCTATACTCTATGGTATATACCATATACTCTATGGTAGTGACATAAGATACCATATGGTAACATACCATAGAGTATATTGCATGTACTCGATAATTCGAGCTATTTCAAAAAATAATAATATTGCATAAATATAAAGTATAATATAAAATAATATAAAGAGTGGCGCAAAAAACCGGACCATATTAAATGCAAACCTAAATGTGACTCGTCCGGGGTTTTTGCGCCACCCTGTATATAATAACGTCACTTTTTAAATATTAGTTTTGACATGCCTGGGCGGCTTTGAAAAGACGTAAATATGTTTAATTTCAACAGAACAATGGGTCGTGGTTCACATGAGTCAAGGTTTTGGTGGGTCACATCGACCATTTTGAGGAACGACCCATTGCCATGTCTACCATGTGGAACGTGATTCTCAAACGCAAATCTTACTGAACCACTCTACAACCCCGCAGTTATTACAAAAGGAAACGAGTGGGGGAGGGGGAGGGGTGGAACAGTGATTTAACTGCCTGAGGCTGATCTGAAAGGAACAGGAGTGGTAGAAGAGAAGTGGAGAAGGAATAGGCCATCGAGATATATTGTAACTTTCAGTGGCGTAGCCAATGTTCCGGAATAGCGTGGCACATTTAAAGGCATTTTCGTGTTTTAAAAGCGCGTCAATCTCTTTGTCTTCAATCATGCTACCTGTCCCCCCACCGTTTCCACTCGGCTTCTGCACAAACCACACGACCGGTCCCAGCCAGAATAAGGGGCCGGCCCCTGCATGGGGGCGGCAAAAATTTTGAAAGAACGACCTTTTTTGCTTGTCATCATTGTATATTGAGTGAAGGCGACAAACTTTAAAATGGGCAGTAAATTTTTCAAATGGACGGCAAATTTTAGAAGCGACGATCATTTTTGCTTGTCAGGAATTTTAGCGAAGGTGGCAAACTTTAGGAGGGGCGGCAAATTTAAAATTTGGACATTTTGCAAAGGCACAGGACAATGGACTGGACTGGTAGCGGGTTCGATACCTGCAGGAAACCTGAGGTCGACTCAGCCTTACTCACTAGAGGGCGGCGGTAAAAAAACTAAGAGCAGCGTTAAGCTGCGAGGTAAAACGTGGGTCTGGGGTAAGTAATTGGCAACCTATATCAGATTAATGGCTTATACCACCCACGTCGCTGATTGCCCAGACCGGAGATAAGCGCCGGAACCCAACGCTCGCTGCCTCGAATATGAAACCCAATAGCCAAAATGCGTATGCAATACACATGTACAGTACACAAGGCACTGCATGTACTCGTGTTGTTCGCTCAATCAAAAAGCAACAGATATTCGTCCGCTTAATTATGATGCAAGGCGTGACCGTTTCGTCATAGCTCTATGGTTGACGGATTGTTCCGTGGAACCGTCACGCTTGAGTGGTTGTCTAGTTTTGTTGGAAATTCGGTGATTGTTGCTGTTTCATCGACGTGGAACCAACCGTGCCAACCATAGAGACCTAGATACGAATTCTCATCATAGATATAAATAAACACACTACGGTGTGTATATATATATATATAATTATATATAGTCCATTGTGTATTAATAGATTGTTAGCTGTGCCCGTAAATCTTCTCCATATATTCGGTACATCAGCGTGGCTAGAAATCCATGCATAACGCGTTAATTAAACGCTGAAAAGGTAATGTAATAACTGGCTGTTTGCCCGTCAAAAATGACGGGAGAGCTTTGTTGTGTTTCCTACCCGATTTCATTTAGCAAAATGCATTCCGATAAACCGGTATAGTACAGTAGTACATTTTTGTAAATGTTCTACAATTTTGTCCAATGACTTGTCCTTATTCGGAACATGGCTTGGTGAAAACAGCGACTTGTCCAACGAAGACGGCGTTAAACACAAACATTAGGAAACTATATATATATATATATATATATATATATATATATATATATATATATATATTTACCTTTCCCAGATAATGTGAGAGAAACTTTAGTCATGTGGGAAAAACCACTTTCTTGAAAATGTTTAATCAGTTTAAGTTCCATTTCACCTCCATTTGAACAATCACCATTCATTAATACAAAGGCTACCGGAATCTATGTTTGTTGGCCTTGTCTGCTATTAGTAACAGTTTGAATGGGCTCTGACTCGATAATAATTATTCGAGCTATTTCCCCAAAAAATAATAATAACTGCATGGGCGCCCGATAATCGGCCGCCGATAATCGGCCGCCGATTATCGGCCGGAGGCAAAATCGGCGCACCTGAAATTTCACGTGATTTTAGTAGTATCTTGTTTTGTTGAAACGTTTGATCGGCCATATGTTGTTATGTGATGGTATATATATATATATATATATATATATATATATATATATATAAAAGCGTTTCGAAATCCCTATTATAGGTTGTGTCTACGATTCACCGTTCCTCTTTCCGCGGACTTTTCCTCTCGACGCGGCCCCGTTCTGCTCCGTCGACGGCGCCGAGGTTCTCCCGCCGCTCGACCTCCTGTCTCGCCGCCGGGCGAACGCCAACGGAACCGCCGCCGTAATAAAAAGCTCACGAAACGGATTCCTCGTCGAACAACTCCGTCGTCGTCGTCGAGATGAGGAGTCTCGGCAGCTCGTCGCTCAGTCCCGTCTCCCCGAACTACTCTTCGGCCGCCGTCGACCGCAGCGGGGCGAGCAGCGCCGGGAGCTACGGCACCGGCGGCGGCGGCGGCGGGGAGCCTCTGCCGCAGTCCGGAAGCTCAACGTCGTCGTCGTCGTCGTCGTCGTCTTCGTCGTCGTCGCGTCGGTGCAACGCTTTCCAGGACGGCATAACCGTCGGGTACACGTACGACGCTTTCTTCGTCAGCGACGGTCGGTCGCGCCGGCGCAACCCGCTCGGTCCCGCCGCCGCCGCCGTGGCTGCCACCGCCCCGGCGGTCATCGCCGTCCCGGCGGACCAGGTCGTCCGCCAGCGCTACAAGTGCGGCGAGTGCGGCAAGCACTACGCCACGTCGTCGAACCTGTCCCGCCACAAGCAGACCCACCGGAGCCTCGACAGCCAGCAGGCGAAGCAGTGTCCGCACTGCCAGAAGGTCTACGTCAGCATGCCGGCGCTGTCCATGCACGTCCTCACGCACGACCTCAAGTACCGCTGCGGGGTCTGCACGAAGGCCTTCTCGCGACCCTGGCTCCTGCAGGGTCACCTGCGGTCGCACACCGGCGAGAAGCCGTTCGGGTGCGCCCACTGCGGTAAGGCGTTCGCCGACCGGTCGAATCTGCGCGCCCACATGCAGACGCATTCGTCGTTTAAGCTGTACACCTGTAAACACTGCAACAAGTCTTTCGCGCTCAAGGCTTACCTGAACAAACACCTGGAGTCGGCGTGCTTCAAGGACGACGAAGACGATTGCTCAAGCGAGACCAGCATCTGGAGCGTCTGAGTGTCTCTCTCTCTCTCTCTCTATCAAGATCCGACACCGCTGATGTGGATCGCGATCGCGTCACTCCGATCTGTGATCGAGTGTCACTCATCGCGCGAGTGACGACCGCCACAATAACTGACCGCAAGGCGAATAATGACATGACTGTTTGCTGTGTCTGACTGAATAATAATTGTGAATTTAAATGAATTTTCAAGAATAAATCGATTCTGAATTCCAATAAAATGCACGCATTTTTGACATTGATAAGTGTGTGTGTGTGTGTATGTGTGTTGGTTGTTGGTCAAAATGGGAAAAGATTCAGAATTCACGTATACATTATATATATATATATGTGTGTGTGTGTGTGTGTGTGTGTGTGCATTGCTTAAAAAAGATTTCATCTCTGTAGAGACAGTAAGCTAACATTCCTATACTTGTGCGTATAGGATAAATGTGATTTTGCTGGCAATAATATAATTGAAGACCAAAATCGTCAATTATTAATAGACAATGTTATTTCGTGTTTAATCGACTGTTTATTGCACACATGTTTTTGTGATGCATCTGTTACGCCGCGCTGTGAAATACGTTGCTATTACTGTAGCTACATTGATCAATGCAATAATGGCTGATTTTTTTCGAGCAATAATTACTCGTTTTAAGATTTACAATTCGTGTATCTGAAGGCAATACAATTAATTATTTATTACTTGTGAATGTTTCGTTATGTTATGTCCGTTAACATTTGATTTACTTTAATTTATTACAGATTTAGTACTAATTATGTGTTATATATAAACATATTTATTTATTTATTTAGCTAATGTGTTTTTTTTGTGTATTGGCCAACACTGCAATAACTTAAAAATGATTTTTTTAAAAACAACATCTGTATTTCATATTCTTCGTAAAAGATGACCTCAGGGCATTACAGTATATATACTAAGGCCACAATCAGCAATTGAAAACGATGCTATATGATATAAATAAATAAACATAGGTTATGCCTATCTATTATAAAACTTGAGATTTTGATAAATGGTACTGCCTTTTAATATAGCCTACAACTACAGTAGAACTTCGCTGAAGAGGCACTTATAGTGGGTCTGTAAAATGTAGTATGTTTATATCCGAGGTACGCTATATATCCAATGCCATCCTTTGCTGTATAGTGCATCACATGGCACCGTACATTGCGGTACATTATATATAGCCGAGGATACGTTATAACCGAGGTCGTTATAACAATGTTCTACTGTAGTAGAGACATGGAGAACTGCTTTGCAAATATAATAAAACCGCCGAGAAAATTGATTGGACCTGTGCAAGGTTCGGCCAACCGCCGCTAATATAAGCACAAGATTTCAACGTCAAAGACGCCAACATACGAAGTCAAATGGTTTACCGTCTGAAGGTATCGCTGTACTTACTTACTTACTTACATATCGACTGCAGGAATAACTCTTGAATCACGGTATTTACTGTGCTAACTCGATGCCGTCGAAATATTTCATAAATGGATCGTTGAATAAAAGGGGTTAATAAAAATATAAGTGCGCTTCTAAAGATGATAATATTACATCGACATTCCAGAGGCAACAGTGAAACGTGTGCATCAGTGCTATGGCTTCGTCGAGCCTTGATATCAGGGATATTTTTACACCCCCCTAACAACCCCAACACTCCCCAATTTGAGGTCGACACCCCCAACATTTGGTAATGTGACAATGGTATGCATACAAAATGCATACTAATTAGCTCGGACACCCCCACCCAATTTCGACACCCCCAAATTCACAATCCTAGAAATATCCCTGCTTGATTTAAGATAATTTTTATCGCGAAAGACGTTTCTATATTTCTACAGTAGTTTGCCATTGCTTTTTCTAGACCCGCGTTTTATCTTCGCGGCGTAGCGCTGCTACCAATTTATCGACGCCTAAGCGATGAACGGCTTGGTCGGCCGCCGGCATCACGACTAGATCCCGGGATGGTCACCCATCCAAGTACTAACCGCGCTCAACGACGTTGCTTAACTTCGGTGTTCTGGCGGAACGGGTCGCACAACACCAAGTAGGCCGATTGAAAAAGTGCACATTCAGTTAAAAATCTTCTGTGGGAAATATCACGAACATTTTAAATTGGTTCGCCTTACAACTGAAACACGCGTAAGAGTCGCAACAACCAGTAATTATATCGCCATATCGTCATCATCAGATAATCATCATCATCATCATCATCGTCATATTCATCATCATCATCATGATGTCGTCGTCATCATCTCACCATCATCGTCGTCGTTGTTGTCGCCGCCATCATCATCGTCGTCGTCATAATCATCGTCGTCATTATCATCATCATCATTCGCCTCAGTTTTATATTTTAAAATCCCACACGATTCTCTCTCACTGTATAATTCAAATGTAATCTGAATTTTAAGTCACGTGACTCGTCACACGACTAAATAAAATCAAATTTTGGGGAAAAAAACTATTTACTTGAATTTTTTTACGGGTTTTACGGGTAAAATCGATCGTGGAGTCATTTTTCTTTTCGCCGATCAAGAATTTTATCAGGAGCCATTTTTTTATACTCAAGGCGCCAAATGTTACGGTGTCCTCTTCGATGTCCGTGTGGTGTCCGTGTGCTCGTACGCGTCTTTGTATCCGCGGACCGTTGCCCTGATTTCCATTCCGTTTATCCTGTCCGGCTCGTTATGGACATTAGCGTTCGGAAAATAAATAAATATCCGGACGTTCGGAGGGCCGCGGTCGCCCGGGCGTTGTCAGTCCGTCCGTCGCGGGTGACACGACCCGAATGGTCGGGTCTCTGACCCCGTCCCACGGCGACACAAAAGGCGCCCGTTTCCCGTTGACGCTTCTCCGAGTCCGGGGTCCCACGACGCCCCCATCCCTCCGCCCCACCCTGGTTACCTCGACGGTTATCGGCCGCCGCCGCCGCCGCCGCCCATTCCAATCCGAGTCCCTCACGGTGAATGGGGACTCGTGGACGAGTGGGTGGGAGAGAGAGAGGAGGGGGAGGATAGAGAGAGAGAGAGAGAGAGAGAGAGAGAGAGAGAGAGAGAGAGGGTGGGGAGGGAGGGGCAAGTCTTGCGATTACCAAATGTTAGATTCTGCATTTATCCATCGATGAACGTCGTGTGAACCGATAACGACGACAACAGCAGATGTATGCGCATTTAGATGAACAGTTCATCTTTCTTCCATTTACTCCTCCTCCTCCTCCTCCGTCGTCGTTCCTCCGTCGCTGGCTCTTTTCTCTCCGGTCTTCGATCACTCGCTCCCTTCCCCTCCCACCCCTCATCAAACTTACGTGCCGTCTTTGTATGCAGCAGCGGTCATGTCTGACTGTCATTCCGCCGGCCAACGGTCAAGGAAGACCGCTTCTAATTCAGAAGAAGAAGAAGCTCATCTCTCGTCTTTCGAAAGTCCGCCATTAAGATTTTATCACGCATCACACCGTGGCCGGGAAGCAGACTATAGCAGAAACGAATTACGATTGGTCAATCACGATCACGTGACCCGACGACTGGCCAATCGTCTTTTGTCTCTGCTTTAATCTGCTGCGCGGCCTCCAAACCTACTTCTCAAGATGGAAGCCTGTTGTAGAGACAGACCCATATATGTGTAAAGTTCTATTAATTAATGATAATAATCCTCTCAGCTCGAAGCCTCGAACCACTACTACACCTTTTGAGAGGCTGGATTAGTGAAGGGAAAGGGGTGGTGCTGGGACCCCCTTCCACTTTTTAATCTAAGTTTACGCATATGGACAGACCTCGTTTAAAAACAATCCCAAAATTAAATTAACTGTACGAAGCAAAGGCTATCGGCAAAACTACTAAGATTATTGAGATCTATGCAGAATCGAAGGCGTGGCCTTCCTGGCGTGGCTGCCTAGGCATTTCTGTCTTCGTTTCTCTGAGGTTTCAAACGTCGTCAATGGTTCGAGACCAGTGGCGGTTCCAGGAATTTTTTTTTGGGGGGGGAGGGGTGGAAAAAATTTATAGGAAGTTGGTGTTGGAGATGCAAAGTGAAGCAGAAAAAAGAGAAAAAGGTAATTGTTTGCCCACTAAATGTTAATAAACCTTGCAAAAAGGTCGACAAGCTAAAAAAAGGTCATTCGCAGTATTTTTCACTAAATTTTTAAAAAATCACCGGAAAATAAGTTGACAAACGAAAAAGGTCATCCGGAACTCCGGTGGAGGGGGATGCAACCCCAGTCATCAACATGGTGGAACCGCCACTGTTCGAGACGATTGGAAGCGTTCACATTTCTGTCTCAAAATTTCAAACATAAATCTGGGATAAAGAGAGGGCAAAGCAGTATAAGAATGAAATTCTGGAGAAATGAATGGACGACTTCGATTTCTACCCCCTCAAAATATATTATTTCGCTGCAAACTCGTGCAATCGCATATTGCATGCGGCTGTGGGTCTGCGTGGTGATCTCTTCGAAGCTGCAACAGTCAAGTCTTAAATTAGACAAGAATTGAATTTCGCTTGCAAAAGTAGAAGAAGACGAAGAAAATGAAGAATAAAGAGGAGGAGCAAGAGAAGAAGAAGAAGAAGTAGTAGTAGTAGTAGTAGTAGTAGTAGTAGTAGTAGTAGTAGCAGCAGCAGCAGTAGCAACAGCAGCAGCAGCAGCAGCAGCAGCAGTAGCAGCAGCAGCAGTAGCAGCAGCAGCAGCAGCAGCAGTGGACAGCAGCAGCAGCAGTGGCAGTAGCAGCAACAGCAGCAGCAGCAGCAGTGCAGCAGCAGCAGCAGCAGCAGCAGCAGCAGCAGCAGCAGCAGCAGCAGCAGCAGCAGCAGCAGCAGCAGCAGCAGCAGCAGCAGCAGCAGCAGCAGCAGCAGCAGCAGCAGTAGTAGCAGCAGCAGTAGCAGCACAGCAGCAGCAGTAGCAGCAGCAGTAGTAGTAGTAGTAGTAGTAGTAGTAGTAGTAGAGAGTAGTAGTAGTAGTAGTAGTAGTAGTAGCAGCAGTAGTAGTAGCAGTAGTAGTAGCAGTAGTAGCACGTGCTTATCTGGAATTGCACAACAGCTGTTTTAGAGGTTTTATTGCTTACAGAGACGGAGGCACAGACAGACAGAGAGAGAAAGAGATAAGAAGAGAGAGAGAGAGAGAGAGAGAGAGAGAGTCTTAAGATAGAGCACAGTCTCTTCAGCTCTTCAGTCGCTGTCCATCTGGTCATGGCAGATGGTTCGTTCTACGGTCAGTTTATTCAACTCAAACAGTTGACCGTATAAATGGTCCTCTTCTTCTCTTCTTCGCAACGGATTTATCTAATTAGCCGTTTTCCCTCTGATTGGACGCGCATCTTCTCCCTTCCTCCTCCTCCTCCTCCGCCTCCTCCTCCTTCACCACCTTCTCCTCCTCCTCATCTTCCGCTTCCTCTCCCTCTCATGACCTTCTCAGGGTTATCTTTACCTTGCACGCTGACCGCCCAGTCCCTACGTAGTCGTACCACCACCAATCCTGACTCCCCTCCTCCGTCAATGGCTTCTTCCGCCTGTCACGTGGTAATAAAAAGATATTGTTCGTTGTCGTCTGCCGCCCTCCCTCCACACCCCCCTCCCCATCCGTGATGCGCCGACGCTTCCGTTGCCTGGCAACCGACACGTGCTTGCCATGGCAACGGAAGCGTCGCGCGAGAATTTCGTTCGGGTTGAGCGATCAGCGTTTTGAAGATGACGGCGATTGTCGTCACGTGACTCGTGACGTCAGGCATGACGTCATGAACCAGAAGATTCGTCTTTGCGTGAAACTTATCTTCCGAATTTTTGAAAAAGCGATTAATTTATTTCGCCCAATTTGTTTGAGAACTTTGCTAACTTTCAGAGTACCTTAATCCAGTAGCTAAGAGCAGCAATAAGGCTGGATATTTTAGCGCTAGAGCAGCGTACAGATGGAATTAATTGGACCAAGGCAATAGTGTCATTTTTTAGAAGCAATCTAAGCATGCACTACATAATATATAGGATTTGGCAATACATGGCAGACGAAACCTGTATTTCAAAATAAAAATAAAACATGCAAGCCAAGGCAATGGAAAAAAAGAATGAACACTGAACAGGCAAATACATAGAATGCAGGAAAAACGTGCAAAGCACCAGGAAGTTGAGAACGATGATGAGGAGGAATAAATGGAGGAAGGAAGGCAAGGGCAGTGTTTAATCTAGACTCCTGGAAGGGGAACTGAAAAAGCCGGGGGACTGACAAAGCGGGGGAGGGAATTCTGCTAGGGGCCGCTGTTAGTCTATGTAGCATTCCAAAATTTCCGGGGGGAATTTGAAATTTCCGGGGAGGAAAGGCAATTTTCCCCCGAAAACGGCCTAGATTAAACACTTGGCAAGAGGAAGAAAAGAGGTAGAAATGGGCAAACAAGAGATTTTCAAATATTAAATCCCTTCTCTCTTTCAGCAGCCGTACGTCGCAACAAGTACGCAAAATAATTAATAATTCACGGAGAGAGAGAGAGAGAGAGAGAGAGAGAGAGAGAGAGAGAGAGAGAGAGAGAGAGAGAGAGAGAGAGAGAGAGAGAGAGAGAGAGAGAGAGAGAATCCGGCGTTCAGCACTGATTGCTTGAACTTTGATGGCGTTGATGATTGGAGGGCATCGGACTTAGTAGATCTGTTGAGTTGGAGAGATGCTGCAGCGAAGAGAGATAGAGGTAGAGAGAGATGAAATATAAATCTGGTGCGTTTGGTCGGTCGATCCGCGGACCGGATATGAATGCAAAGAACTCTGGGAACGCCGACGAAATTCGATTCCGTCTTTATGAACGGGGATACAATCTCCGGAGCCCATCTATTTCGTCTTTTCATCGCCGAGTCTTATTTCGAATACAAAGGATCGCAGAGGAACGGACACGCAGAGGGACACGCACAGGGACAGCGGGCAGGACAGAAGCGCAAGGTTTGTTGATCATCCTCAGCGAATCTCCCTCCATCCTCCGCTCCTTTGTTGTTATCGTATCTCTATTATAGACCCCGTCTCTACCCTCTACCATGCACCATCACCCTACCCCACCCTACACCACCCTACCCCACCCCCGCAGGAGTCTTATCGATGCGTTGGAGTACAACTGGAATATTAACGAACTCTGTCGGTCGCGTCGGAGCGCCCTCTTGCGGGCAATTTTACCTTCTGCGACGGATTTACACCGGGAGCCATCCGTCGCTCCGGTTTTGATGAAATATTTTGTCAATCGAAATTAAGACTCGAATTCGTAACGAGCTGAGAGAGAGAGAGAGAGAGAGAGAGAGAGAGAGAGACAGACAGACAGACAGAGACAGAGACAGAGAGACAGAGACAGAGACAGAGACACAGAGAGAGACACAGAGAGACACAGAGAGACAGAGAGGGAGAGAGAGCACTGGCACTGCACGATGGGCAGTAGCGTGCAGATGGGTGGGTGGCGGGGCGGGGGGGAGGTGGCCCCGGCACCTACCAGATGGGGGGCGCCAAAATTGACTTGGCGACCTTTTTTGCTCATCAAACATTTTTTATCGACTTGACTCAATGCGTCCACCACTCTCTGCACGACACTGATCACTGGTCATCCGCAAAAACCACTAGGGCTTCCACCTTCCTCTACCAACATTTTCCACCATTTGCTTGAGACTCGGAGAGCCGAAGACGAGAATTTACGGTCGCCCTTAACTGGGTGCGCGGTGGAGCAGTGGTTGGGGGGCGCACTGGTATTTGTTGTTTTTGAGGTCCGTGGTTCAACTCCCGGCCGAGGCAGAAACTTTTCGGTTGTTTCTGTCCCAAGAGTCCCCACTGACTCAGCTGTGAATGAGTACATCGGGTGTTAACTCGGTGGAAGGAAAGGCGTCGAGGGAAAGGCTGGCAACCGCCCTCATTCAGCCGTTGCCATGCAAAACTGAAGGCGCGCTAACCCTTCGGTCCTCCGTGTACTGGCTCTGAGCCCATGGAGTGTACCTTGACTGAGTGTAGATTCGAACCGTCTTTTCTCGGAAGTTATCTAGCGCTGCCGAAACAGATTGCCTAATATTTAATTATCGGCGTAATTAAAAATGACGGTAGCACAGAGTTTTATATTTTGATCTCACATTTTTTGGTATGAAAATAAGTATGAAAATAAGCAAAATAAGTAAGATGATAATCAGCAAACATGTTCTAAGCTATATCTTAATAACGATACATTAAGTGACGTGGTCGACAGTCTCTTCAGAATGAAATACAGCTGTAGTGTCCATGTTCTTGGCCCGAGGTAATCCGTGGTTGAAAATCCGTAGGTAAGTCCGATGGTACAGCCGCAGGCCACAGCGGACTAAAAGAAGCTGGAATATACAGTTGACTGTATGCATTGACAGTGGTTTTCATTCTTCACACAGGAGAAATCCAACGAAACCACTTAAAATCAATTATTATAAATTATTATTATTATTATTATTATTATTACTACTACTACTACTACTACTACTACTACTACTACTACTACTACTACTTCTATAACAACAACAACTACTACTACTACTAAAACAACAACAACAACAACTACTACTACTACTACTACTACTACTACTACAGATTTCAGAGTGTGGAAAGACCAGGCCTATAATTAGAAAATAGATAGGGAAATGAGTGAAGAAATAATTAGCCGACGAAATCGACGAAGGCTGTTGAGGAGCTAGAGGAGGAGGAGGAGGAGGAGGAGGAGGAGGAGGAGGAGGAGGAGGGGGAGGAGGAGGAGGAAGAAGAAGAAGAGGCGACACGGTCTGAATGACCGTCGAGACAGACGTCTGTTCAGTGGACCGCATCTTTCCGCCAGGGATTCGATTTCGACGCCGTCGCCGTCGTCGCTGGCGTACAATCGGTTTCATCTGAATTTCTGAAGTCCTCTCTTCTCCTCGTAATTACAGACCCGGGACCGCGCATTCACCCGGTCGCCGCCGCCGTCGACTGCGCATGCGCGCCGCCGAATAGAGGCGGCGCACGGCGCGTGACTTCCGGTGCGCGCGCGCGACGGACGACGGGACAGGACGGAGGAGGAGGAGGAGGAAGAAGCCTCGCACCGATGCACGCATAACGGGATGCTGGAAAGGAGACGGCCGCGGGGGAGGGGGCGGGGAGGGGTGGTGAGGGGAGACTGAGACGGGGGCGGGGGAGAGAGGACGACGACGACGACGACGATGATGATGATGATGATGATGATCGCGAGAAATCTCCGCACGTACGCGGCTGAGTATTTCTGGAACTGTCTGTCTGTCTGTCTGTCTCTCTCTCTCTCTCTCTCTCTTCTCTCAGTCTATTAGCTCTCGAGTCTACTACCAAAAGAGATGGGAACTCCCCTTCCGCTTTCCCCCTTCCTTTCCCTCTCCCTTTCCTCTCCACCGGTGTTCGCATTCGGTGCTTATATACCTGTTACGACCGACGAGGAGACGGAAATGAGAGGAGCAGGAGAGGAGCAGGAGAGGAGCAGGAGAGGAGCAGGAGAGGAGCAGGAGAGGAGCAGGAGAGGAGCAGGAGAGGAGCAGGAGAGGAGCAGGAGAGGAGCAGGAGAGGAGCAGGAGGAGAGTCCTACACTCAACTGCGGCGTACGACGACGACGACGACGGCGGTCGTTCATTCTTCACGAGAGATCGATAACGATTGATCGCCGATTGATCTACGAACGAGAGAGACAGACAGACAGACAGACAGACAACGGAGACAATGACCAGACCGTCGAAGGCGATAATATGCTAATCAAGACACGAGACGAACGAGAGAGAGAGAGAGAGAGAGAGAGAGAGAGAGAGAGAGAGTCTTTGAGGGACCCCCAGCCCCCTCCTCCATCGCTCCCTCTCCTCTCCCAGCGCGCGTGTGAGACGGCGGCGTCAGCAGCAGCAGCAGCAGCAGCAGCAGCGCCCCCTATAGACGGAAAGACAAGCGAGGAAATTGCGACCGTGATGGATTCTTTGGCGCTCTGCTCGGAGTCGTCTGCCGCCCCGAACAATGACGTCGCGTTCGGCGGGGGGAAGGACCGATTGCGTTTGGGCGACAGTCCCCTCTTCCCACAACCGGTGGGAGAGGAGGAAGAGGAGGAGGAGGAGGAAGAGGAGGTGATTGTGGAGAGTGAGAGGAGGAGGGGAGACGGCGGAGATGGCTTTTGGCGCTTGTTCTTTTGGTTTGTCGCCACTGATTTGGAGAAGAGAGAGAGAGAGAGAGAGAGAGAGAGAGGGTGGTGGGTGGATGAGGTGGGGAGGTGGGGTGGGCGAAATAATCGAACCGGAACGAACGACGATTAATTATCCACGCTTCGTCGAACGGATCGAGTGGTCCGTCACGTGACTTGGCTTTCGCTCTGGTAAACAGAGAGAGAGAGAGAGAGAGAGAGAGACAGACAGACAGACAGACAGACAGACAGACAGACAGACAGACAGACAGACAGAGAAAAGCGAAGGGCAAAAATGGGAAAGGTAAGAATAGTCTCCAATCTGAGGATGGAATTCTTTTAAGTTCGTTCACGCTCTCTGTCTCTGGCTTTCTGTCTCTCTCTCTCTCTGTCTGTCTGTCTCTCTCTCTCTCTCTCTTCCACCTATTAATAATCCCTGTCTCATTTCCTTCTCTCTCTCTCTCTCTCTCTCTCTCTCTCTCTCTCTCTCTCTCTCTCTCTCTCTCTCTCTCTCTCTCTCTCTCTCTGACCTTCTCAACAGCTAACAGGTGAGTGGGACAATCCAAGCGTTTCCGTCGTGACGCAAATCGCAAAGTAGTTGCACTTCTGTCCGAGAATCGTGCGCACTTAATTTCTCGGACAATTGATCCTTAGACGTCACTCTGCCCAGCGTCCAACAATCTAAGTCAATCCAGTCAAAGTGGAAACTAAATTGTTATGAAACGTGATGTTCAATAACTATACTTTACTACTTAACAGCACGGAATTCTAAACGTACCTTGAATCTGTATCTTGTATCTAGAATATTTTAACTTGCTTGTATATGGTATTTATTTCATAGCCTAGGTAAGCAGGCAGATAGATAGATAGTGTTTATCTTCTTCTGCTTCTCCCTTTTAGTATTCTAATCATTTAGCGTCAAATTTAATAGTATATCAAACATCTAACCTACCAAATATCGAGATATTACATATTTTAACATTTTTCTTTAAAACATTTTCCTATATTGAATTGTAATATTAAAGATCTTTGGTTCTGACTTTGATACTAATAAACAGATTGATTGATTGGTTGATAAAATATGGATAGTCTAAGATGATAGTATTAAAAAATCCATTCGTTTACAATTTTACTGTCGTTTGTACTATTGAATTTTCGGCGAAGAGACGACGTAAGTGGAAGAAATAGCAAGATAAGCACTATAGTCAGTAAGTGGCCCCAGTGGCGGCTCCACCGGGAGGCCAGGGCCCGTGCCCCCTATTGAGTGCCTGTCCCCAGTGGCCCCCCAGTTGGGACCCTATACTTAATGCTACATACATTAAACAACAAATGGTTGCCCCCATGATTAGAAGTTGCCACCCCAACGGCCACCCACTTGCCAAATCCTAGAGCCGCCACTGAGTGGCCCGCTTAAGTTAAAAGGAATTGCTTTCTATAGCAATGCTATTATTTCGAATCAGTTACTCTTTTGGTCTGCATTCTGCAGTTTGTCCACAAAGGACTAGTCTTGGGTGTAAAAGTGGGGGCCGAAATCTCCATGCCTTTCCTTTTTCGTAGAATAATCTCTCAAAAAGTGGGCGGGGCGGGGGGGGGGGGGGGGGCGAACGGGGGCAGGGCGGGGCGGGTGGGGGTTCGAACCTAGCGGCCCAGTGTTATTTGTAGGATTATCAATTTGGGGGTGTCGGTAAATTCTGGAGTCCCTCCTAAAAAAGTCTGACAAGCAAAAAAGGTAATCCAATAGCTGAGATTGGGGGTGTTGGGGTGTCGGTCTCAAATTGGGGGGTGTTGGGGGGGTGTTAGGGGTGTACAATTATC